>LZPO01097154.1:393117-401098 GCA_001675575.1 Neotoma lepida | reverse complement strand
TAATCGTGGTTGGCGTGGTCTAAGAACTTCCGTGGTCTCTGTCCTTGGTCCTGAATGCTTACCTCAGCAGCTTCACCTTGCCTCTGGAGCTCTGTTCTTGGTCCTGAACGCTCACGTGGTAATTTCACCNCTGGGGACCAATTAATCTCNTTCTGTCCCTTCCTCTCCAGCCCTCAACATTCTGCTAGCCCACATCTCTAGACTCCTAGCTGACACTTTCTGTCTGGTAATGTAGTCANGCACAGAAAAACTAGGCTCTGCATCATCCAAGCCCGCCCCTCTCTTTCCCACACCCATCAGTTACTCCCATCTCACAGACTTAGGCCCTCCACTCTCTGACTCTTCCTTGAAGATGATGCATCACCGGCTAGGTAAACTCTCCTATATTACATCCAGGATCTTTGTATGTTTAAGTGTATGCAATGTTCAGAAGTAAAAATGTAAGCAAGAGTTGATGCTGAATCCATACACACCATCTGAACTGCTAGAAGAAAAACTTCACTATGCTGGACTGACAGACATGCCTCACCCTAAGAAACTATGTCTGTGGTGTGCTCTGTCAGTGGATAGAGCTTCCATGGGAACTATCATTGTGAGCTTCCATGGGAACTACCCCCTGGTCTTTACATTCACTAACAATGCTCCCATAGATATGTCCTCTCTGTGGAAATGGGCATCACTAGTTCAAGGCAGGTTGAGCCTGAGAAAAAAAGGTCTGACCTGAATGCCTGGAGTAAATGGAGATGGTTACACTTGTAGCTAACCCTGTGAGGCCTCCCTGNGAAGAACATCAAGGAAGAAAATTGGCAAGCATTCAACAAATCGGCCTTTTTCTGAGCTGAGGATGCCCAGTGGATGCCCAGATGATNTGATATCTCCTCACCACTGGTCCTGCATCCATCTATGAATATCTGTCTTTATCCCCAAGGTGGTCTCAGCCAGTTTCCAAAGTGAACAAAGATGGACCCTCATTTAACACTATGCACAGGAGACCCCTGGGTTAGGAAATACAAAGTGACATCAGGGGCACTCACCATCTCTTTCTCTACTGCTGATCTTAATAACCACAGAACTTCACTTTCAAGGTGATTGGCTTGAAAATCACCTTGCCAAACATGTGGTGTTTGGCACACCAGCCCAGCCAAACATGTGCTGAACTCTGACATATGCTCTCTGGCCATGGGAACATAAGGACGTTTCAAGATCATGTGAGCTATAAGGGTCAGATGAGATAAAAGAATGCTGTGTGTTTGGGAGAGTGGGCAGTGAAGATTCTCTGTCAGAAGCCAGATCCTCTGGGATTATTCTAGAAGAGGNGACATGGCCTGTGGTCCAAGTCTATGAGGGACATATTCCTCAAGGAATTTCTTCTCTGTGGGAAGGAGGTGATTTTTGTTGCCATTGGAGGCAATGATCTGAGATGCTTTTATGTCACAGAGATCAAGGGGCTAGACTTGTATTCAAGAACCTTCTAGAGGGCTCTTACCCTTTGGAGCTGACATGAGAACNGAGACCAAGAAGTCTGGAGAAGGGAAAAGGGGACCTCCAACACAGGGCCCAGGGGANTGGTGTTCCCTTTTTTGGGTCGATGGAGGATGTTTGACNCAGAGTCTTGTTATGTAGCCCTGGCTGTCCTGGAACTCACTGTGTAAACCAGGCTAGCCCNGAANTCACAGAGAGCCACCTGCCTCTGCCTCTCCAGCACTGGGATTAAAGGTGTGTGGCATTACTGNCAGCCTTGTTCCATCTTTTATGCCAAGGACTCACAGGAGTGTGATTTCTAAGACTCTCAGATAATCAGGACCCTCCCTTGAGACATGGGAATAGTAAAGTCCAGAATCCAGGCACTGCTGTCTCNATGCAGAATCAATCTGGAGTCCAGCGTGTTTCTCACNCAGTCTGTAAGGCTGNGTCCCTCCCAGAACATTCCTGGGGTGCTTCACTTCATAGCTCTTGGGCAATTCANTCTGAATTCCCTCCAGGAATCTTCTGAAGCCTGTTCACCCAGAAGACAGCACAGAGCATGCTCAGAAACAGGGGCAGCTTCAGGAAGACCAGGACCTGGAAGTGGATGCTGCTGAGCAGGGACCTGTAAGCATGTGGAGATGGACAATGAGTTCAGGGGGAGGTTCCAGGACCCATCTGTCTCATCCCACATTTCCATAATGCCTTGCCTCAAAAGCCCAAATGATCCAGAATCAAACTAGCAAACNACTCAAGGAAGTCTGCCCTTGTGGTCCCACCATCCTTCCTCCCCCCATCTCTTGTTAAGGAGAGATGACTGGTGAAGAGAGGAAAGGGTTCTAGGTAGACACAGTTTTCTAGAAGCATGGCCCAGAGCTACCTACTGTCTCTCAGTCATTAATTGATTTTATTGGTGGTGGGGCAGATCTCACATAGCACAGGCTGGTTTCTTGATATAGTTACAACTTTGAGCTTCTGTGTCTTCTGTGGTTGATTCCCTAGTGTACATTACAGATGTGCACTACAGCACCCAATCTATGCGGCTCTGGGAATTGCAGCCTGGGATTTGTGCATGTGCAAGCACTCTAAGCTACATCCCCAGCCTTCAGTTGACTTCTTGAAACTAATTCTCCTGAATTTCCCTCTCTCAGGGCCCAAAGGCACTGTCTTGGTCAGGGTTTCTATTGCTGCAATGAAACACCATGACCAAAAAGCAAGTTGNNGAGGAAAGGGTTTATTCAGTTTACACTTCCGCATCACTGTTCATCACCACAGGAAGTCAGGATAGGACCTCAAACAAGGCAGGATCCTGGAGGCAGGAGCTGATGCAGAGGCCATGGAGGAATGCTGCTTACTGGCTTGCTCCCCATGGCTTGCTCAGCCTGCTTTCTCATAGAACCCAGGACCACCAACCCAAGGGTGGCATCACCCACAATGGGCTGGGCCCATCCATTACTAATTAAGAAATGTCCTATAGCCATATCTTATAGAGNCACTTCTCAGTTGAGTTTCCCTCTTTTCAGGTAACTCTAGTTTGTGTATCAAGCTGNTGTAAGACTAGCCAGCACAGGCATCATAGCCCTTTCTGAGTACCTTTGGGAGAGAAGGAAGAACAACTGTAAACTTCAGGCTCAGCCTGGAGCTGAGCCTGCTCCTTGTGAACAGCTCCTGGGAGCAAGAACCCCAACTGAACAAAGACCTTTACATTTATTTGTTGATTGTAGGGCTCTGAGATTGAACAAACATTGTTAGACCTGGTGGCAAGCACCTTTACCCACTGAGTCCCCTCCCTGGCCTTCAACAATGACCTTTTGAAGAGACACAGAGCTAGGACTTCAAGTCTAGAGTCTGGTGGAGAAGGATAGAAAAGAAAGGGGGGAATGGGAAGGGTCTGTGAATCTACCAAACACAGACTCTGCCCCAAGCCTGTGTCCCTCGAACCCCTCCTCATACTTGGCATCCACATGCAGGCCTGGAGAATGTGGATGCTGAGATCAGAGGGGGAGGAAATATCACTCAATAGTAAGGTTTCCTCAACATGGGTGACACTGCCGACCCCCTAGAATCCTACATACAGCTCCTGACTCTCTCCAGGCCTTGGACCCTTACCATAGTTGGAGGAAGAACACCTCACTGGTGGTAAGCCTCAGGTGTCCAGTATTCACTAGTGGGAGGGTGGGAGTTGTAGCTGGGAGTGTGGTCTCCATGGGAGTTGTGGCTGTTGGAGATATAACATGTCAGGTCACTGCTTGGTCCCAAGCAGGCAGTAAATGAGTATCTGTGTGGACCTGATGTCACACAGAACCATACATTCACAGAGGATTTCGAGTCGTACTTTAAACCATATCCTGGGTGGGGCTCTCAAGACTCAGCNNTATCCTGGGTGGGGCTCTCAAGGGCTGAAGGAGCCTTCCTTCCAAAAGACTGGCCCTATATGTCATCTCAGACTTTCTTCCCATCTCTGTCTGACTCTGCCNNAAGGAGGGCAGAGAGGTCTTCCAGGGGTCCCCCTTGCTTGGTGAGAAGCCNAGGAGAGAGTGTGAAGGAACACAGCTCANCTTGTGGCCCAAGGATCCTCCCAGAGACCATGGAAGGTTCTTAAGCATCCTTCATATGGGAACAATTAAAGATCACTTTAACGCACCACTAAGGAGGAGTTAACTNGTCTCTTGGCTCCTCCTACAGACACCAGGAGTTGGGTCATTTGTGTGACCTATACCTCAACNCCCCTCCTANGGCTGAAANGTCAGCCATCTCTCTCCATGTCTNTACCACACTCTCCCCCCAGCCCAANTGAGATGAGGACAATACTCAGAGGCACACTTCAAGACAATGCCCACCCATGTCCCAAGCACAGACACTTCCTAAAAGCTCTATGGCTGGAGCCAGGATAGCCTTACCTGGGAAAACATGTACCTTTACNAGGACTGATGGGTCACGTGACCATGAATCGAAGATGAAGAAAGTCTGAATCTTACACCAATAAGATCCAGCGTCATCTTCATTGAGGTTCTCCATGGTCACTGTCATGGTGAAGTTCTCAGCATGGTCTCTGATGGACACTCGGCCATTCTTCNTTTCTTTCCCATTTTCTGTGGTTTCCACAATAGTTTTACAGTCTGTGTTGTACTGTCCTCGACACCAGTATTTAAGACTGTTCTTGTATGATTTTCCATATTGACACTGCACATGAAGAGAGCCTCCCACATAGCCAGACACAGAGCCAGGGCCTGTCAGAGNTAAACACCCTGGAAAACATAAGCCTGAGTTGAACTCTCCTAGCTAGCCCAGAAGAAAGTTTCCCTGAAGCATGTGGAGATCTAGNAAGAGGACCAGGAGGGACATTTGGGGACCCAAGCCAAATGGACTGGAGGCTGTGGCAGAGAGACAAGTAGAAAGCTGTCCCCATTGGAGACAAGGCACCAAGTGACCACACAGGGAACCTGCCTTTAGGGACTGGTTAAGTGAAATCAAGGCTGGCGTAAAGTTAGGTTGTATGCAAATCACTTCCTTTGGACTCACACCTCTGCATTCTGGAATCTTCTACAAGTCAAACTTGCTCTTTAAACATTCAGCTTCTAAATTGCATGTGGCAGAGCCTTCCTAGCACTTGGGAGGCTGACACAGGAGGATTTTGAGTTTGAGGTCAGCCTCATCTACATAGTGAATTTCAAGCCAACCTGAGCTACATAGCAGACCATCTCAAAACAAACACACAAGAAAAACCTGATTTACTCCATTATTGCAACCAGGCTATGTGCCCTGCCATAAGTTACTTCATGTTGTGTAAAATACTTTTCCAGACTGTGTCTTGCCATGACAGACCATATANATTGGTTTTAGGGTTTCTCTGTGTAATAGCTCTGGCTGTCCNGGAACTCACTTTGTAGACCAGGCTGGCCTTGAACTCACAGGAATCCCCTGCCTCTGCCTCTCAAGTACTGAGATTAAAGGTGTGCGCCACCACTGCCTGGCAAGACTCTNTTTTTAAAAATATTTTTACATTTTATTTTAACTACAGTTACAGATGGTTGNNAGCCTCTATGTGGGTTCTAGGAACCAAATCTGGNTCCTCTGTGAGAGCAATAAGTGCTCTTANCCANGAAGTTCTATTCAGTCCCAAGAGACTGCCCTTTGCAAGTAGCTTTTGACTCTGTTTTGAGGATGGAGGATAATCGCACACACTGGAGTGGACACAAACACCAGCATCCAGCACCACCCACACGGCTCAAGCTGATAGCTGACATATTCCTGGAAGTAGAAAGGGGGCACCCTATAGATTTATTGGGAGTAAACTGAGACTATAGGGGTACATGGGCAATATAGAAAGAAAGGGAAATTACATGAGAAGGTGGCGGAGCCCCCTTGTCCTAGAGACTGATTGGAGCCTCTCACCAGCAAATGAAAACATTCCAGCACAATCAGTATTTGCTGTAAAGGCTGCTGTCATAGAGTTGACATTCGTTTCATATATAGATATTTAGTGTTAAAGTAGTAATGGCCCAGACTTAAGGCTTGAACGTGCTCTTGGGTAAGGCTTCATTCCTTTCCTCACATTGCCCAAGAAAGTGATATCTTAGAGAAACATGCCTTGAAAAACCAAAAACCAAAAAACCAAAAAACAAACAAACAAACAAACAAAAAAAACAAAGGTAGCTTTAGGTCTACTAATTGTTTTGCTAAGCCTTATTCCCCTGAACTCCAAGCCCAGCTCAGCCCTTCCTCCCTGAAGTTGCTTCTTGCCAGGTGTTTTGCTACAGCAGCAAGAAAACTAATACATCGTAGCATCGTGACCAGCAGGAAGCATCTTGAGCTGTTTCTTGAACATACAAGCTTGTCTTCATTCTAGACACTTCCATAGCCAGTGGTGAGAGCTCAGTGGAGGAGCAGGATCTAGGTTTCATGTCAGTTCTTCTTTGTAGTTGCTGAAGGGACACTAGCCCACTCGAGTGTGTGCCTCTGGCAGGCCTTGACCTTCTCATTCTCTCTGCCTTGCTAAAAACCGTTTGATTACATTCCTAAAGCTGCCCCCAAAGTCTACTCCCTTTATTTGGCCACCTCCTCCTCCTGAGGCTGACTGCCATGGTCCAGCAATCCAAAGCTCCCTTTGGCTCACCGTTAACATGCCCAATTAAAATTAAATACCTCATCCTAACACTAGGTTTCCCCCTTTACCTTTATAAACCGCCTTCAGCCTCTGCGCCACATCAGTCTCCCCTCTATCCAGAGGCAGCCCTTTGTCCCCCAGGACAAATACCCCATTCCCCTTTCCCTCGTCCCCTTCCCCTTCTTCCTCATCATCTATCTCCTTTACCACCCCATCCAAGCCCGATCTAACACAGACCTCCCTTTTTCTCCTCTAAAAAATGACACCTGCAAGGTCATTTGCTGCTGTTTTCTGCCCAAGTCAGAAAGCAGCCACTTTAACTTTTCTTCCCCGCATAATAAAGGATCTCTGTGAAAACAGGAGTTTGTGCCTAATCCAGGGTTCAAGAGGGAACCCCCTTGTGCATGGGGGTCTCCTTTAGGTGCCTCTTACTGTGTGCCTGTAAAATGGGGACATTGTTGCCTTCTCTGCTTAGTTCACAAATGGCTGATAGACTTAAATTGTATTAACAGTCCCAATGAGATCATCCACTGTGGGCTCCACAGGCTGCTGAGGGCACATGGTACTCAACATTCTGCACTTCAATTCTTTCTTCTTTTATTAGTTTTTCCATTAAAAATTATTTTATTCACTGGGCATAGTGATGCATGCCTTTAATCCCAGCACTCAGGAGGCAGGGGCAGGTAGATCTCTGTGAATTTGAGGCCAGCCTGGTCTACAAACAACAAAAACAAAAACACAAACAAGCAAAAAAAACCCTCTAGAAACAAAATTATTTTACTCAAATTATGTTTTCTGAAAGAGAAGGCTCTGTGTGAGTCATCTTTGGAAGTNCATGTGCTGTTTCAAAGCCACATTTGCTAAACTGAGCATTTTAGACAGACTTGGTGTTGTCTCGACTGGAAGACAGTGAATGACAGAGTGAAGGTGAACGCTGAGCCACATCTTTTGTGTGGAGAGAGAGCCCGAGTCAGTTGAGGACACGGCAGCACTGACTACAGGAGTCTGGGAAGCCAGATCATTCGACAATTTCACCCAAACACCAATCTGAGCATTTGTACAATATCCATGCCTCCGAATGAGGATTGCCTTCCTTCTCCAGGCTCCTTGCCACCAGGCAACGGGTCATGGTGGTGCTCTAAGCACCTCCATGCAGCCAGTCGGGCACCTCAAGCCAGAGGCCAAGACTCTGGTAGCCACTGATCTAACCAAACCTAAGAACCTTCCAGAATTTGTAGGGGGGAACCTGCGTCTTCACTACATAGCAACAGGGCCAGGACAGAAATGCCTTTTGTGTTTTTGTTTTTGAGACAGTGTTTCACTATTGTAGCCAAGATTCTCTTGCCTCTGCTTCCTGAGTGCTGGTATCACAGGCGAGAGGCATCACACCCAGAGTGTTATTTTATTTAA
>LZPO01097154.1:380617-388117 GCA_001675575.1 Neotoma lepida | reverse complement strand
TTGAAAGGTTGTTCTTACAGGGCTGTGAAGATGGCTCAGTCAGTAGAGTGCTTGTCATGAAGGAATGAGTACCCGGATTCAGACTCCCTGCACTCATGTAAAAAGCCAAACATAGCTGTGTTTGCCACACAGTGGGAAGGCAGAGAGGCAGGAGGAACCCTGAGACTTGCTGGCCAGCCACTTTAGCTCAACCAGTGAGCTCCAGGTTCACTGAGAGACCATGTCTCAAAAAATGAGGTGGAGAGCAGTTGAGGAAGACACCTGCATTGACCTTTGACCTCCACATGCGCACATGTGCACACACACATACCCAGCCACTCTTGCCAGTTCTCGGATTTTTTTCCTTCTATTACGGAAAAGCCATAGAGGACCAAAAAAGGAGAGAAATTCAAAAAGAAAATGTTCAGGACAGGCATGTTGGCACATGTATTTAATCCCAAAACTCAGACTCAGGAGGCTGAGGTGGACAGGTATCTATCAATTCAAGGTCAGCCTGGTCAACATAGCAAGTTATAGAATGGCCAAGACTACACAGTATAGTAGGCCAAAGACTACAAGACTACACTACCATCTCGAAATAAATAAATAGAAATAAAGAGGCCATCTAGGAGATAAAAAGATGAACCTAGGGTCTGGAGATATGGTTCAATGGTTAAAAGCACTGGCTATTCCTCCAGAGGACCCAAGTTCAGTTCCCATCACTCAAAGATGGCTCACAGCAGTAAAAGTAAACACTTGGATCCCAGCACTCAGAAGGCAGAGGCAAGTGGATCTCTGTGAATGTGAGGCCAGCCTGGTCTACAGAGCAAGTTCCAGGACAACCAGGGATACACAGAGAAAACCTGTCTCAAAAAAAAAGCACTTGGGCCCCCAGCATGAGAGGTTATAGATATTTCTCTCTCTCTCTCTCTCTCTCTCTCTCTCTCTCTCTCTCTCTCTCTCTCTCCCCTCTCTCTCTCTCTCCAGAGATTCTGATGAAGAGGATAAAAGGTAGCTCAATGGAATATGCCCCATCACTGAAGGGCATAGTTCTCCCTTGACAGGGCTATGGCTTGCAACTGCCAAACTTTGCCAAGACAAGGTAGGACAATCCTTCAGAATCCCCTGCTTCACAGAAAAGTCTGTCAGATATTCTAGGCCTATAGGCCAAAGATGGATGCCCCAACATGGCAGAGGAACTTTGGGTGACTGCCCAGACAGCCTGATGTCCCTGTCATTAGGTAACATTTTACCCTTCTGGGGTCTTTGATGGAGTTGAGGACCAGATAGTTATAGTTTTTTCAGTTATGATAGAAGAAAAATTAGGTACAAAACTTTGGAGTCACAAAGATAAGATAGAGTATTTTCTCTAATTTTGACGAATACAAATAGACTGGATATTATAACTGTAATTCTTACTTGATAAATGTTTTTGTTGTATATAATCTCACTATGTTAAAATTAAAACTTTCCTGTTTATTTCAATTAGACAAAAAGGGAGAATGCTATGGAAATGCTGTAAAGATTTGTCACTTGAATTGGTTTAATAAAATGCTGATTGGTCAGTAGCCAGGTAGGAAGTATAGGTGGGGCAACCAAACTAAGGAAGATGGAAAGGAGAAGGGCAGAGTCAGAAGTCACGAGCCAGATGCAGAGGGAGCAGGAGATGAACATGCCATGCTAATAAAGGTACTGCCATGTGGCAAAGCATAAATGGAAATATGGGTTAACTTAAAATGTAAGAGCTAGTTAGCAATAATCCTGAGCTACTGGCCGAGCATGTATATTCAGTTATAAGCCTCTGCATGTTTATTTGGGACCAGGCGGTTNGGACAGGAAAACATCCGATTATAGGGAACTGGAACTTTTAGCTTCCCAGACAGATGGGAAGCACAAGGAAGCATCTCTGGGAAATGGTTACATATCAGGTGTCTTACCACCTGCGGCTGTAAGTCCNGACTGGATTTGCAGTTACCTAGGAGACTCATCTTTGAGTGTGTCTAAGTGTTTCCAAAGAAGTTCAATTGAAGGGAAAAGATGTTCCCTGAGTGTAGGCAGCACTATCCCTTGGGCTGGACTCCTAGACTGAATAAAAATGGAAAGAGGATGGCTCATTAGATAAAGGCACTTGCTGCCAAGCCTGAGGACTGAGTTCAATCCCTGGGAACCACACTTTGGAACAGAGAATAGACTCCTGTGCACCATGCTACACACCACACACACACACACACACACACACACACACACACACACACACACACAATCAGCAACCCATGATTTTTTTTAAATAAGGGAAAAATGAGAAAGTGAAGCCAACACCAGCACTCATCTTTCTCTGCTTCCCACCTGTGGACACACTGGCTCCCCACATTGACCCAGAACCAGAAGCACTGCCCTGTCTNTCTGCCTCCTCTGGGGCCAGGGGCTCCTGCCAGCTGGATTGAGAAGCCCTGATTTTCTCCTCTGCACTGGGGTTTTGTTTCTTCCCCATCTCAGGAGCAGACACTACGGCTTCCCAGAAAAAGAAGAACTGAAGGCAGGAAAACAGAGACTTTGCGGCTTTGAATCTAATAATAATTAACACAGGGCTCCCAGTTTCTAAAGGGTGGCCCACAGCTTCCCCAAACAGACAAACCACACTTTCATGTATCANTGAGTTCTCAAATGCATGGGCAAGCAGAATTATCTGCAGTCAGGACTGCAAATTTGACACTCAATTGCAATTTCTTTCTCTTTTGAAAAAGTGTGTGTGTGGTGTGTGTGTGCGCGCGCTAGAAGAGGGAGTTGATCCCCCAGAATTGGGGTTACAGGCAGTTGTGAGCCATCCAACATGGCTACTGGGAACTGAACTCAGGTTCTCTGCAAGAGCAGTATGTGCTCTTAACCACTGAGCCATTCTCCACTTCCACACTAGCAAATCTTGGCAAAATATTGCTGACACGGCCTGTGTAATACACACTATTATTAACTGTACAACCTGATAGTGAATATTTTAGTTAGATCGCCACTGTGGACCCAAAGGTGAAGAGAAATGTAGGTGTCAATGAGCACCCTGGTAGCAGTCAGACAGCACCCTCAGATGCACACTCGAGGGAAACATAATATGGAAAAAGTTAAGGAAAATCAGCAAGAGACAGAAAAACAGGACTCCTGACAGCAGGAAGGCNTTGGCTCTCTAACAAGAGCTCAGCAGGGGCTGAGACAGGGTTTCTAGCCTAATGGGGTGGGTCACAACACAGAGCAGGCCTGAGCAGGGGCACCTTCAGAAATACTAGGGACAGGGAGGACAGACTCGTGGCCTATGGAAGGACATGAGGACAGGAGGGAAATGGCTTTCTCTTTGCTCTCGTTTCTTCAGTGCCCCCCTGTGACCCCCATCTCCACTCCAAGCAACACCAGCTGGAAAGGCTGGCCAGAGTATAGCCATCAAGAGGATCTCCTGAGTGAGAGGGATGCTGAAAGTGGACTTTCAAGCCAGAGACACCTCTATGTCAAAGACATCTATACCAAGGCAGGCCACAGAGTCATCTGGTCAACACCAGGTCTCCAGAGGACACCGCGGANCACAGCATGTCAACTTCTCCAAGCCCTTCTGCCTCTGACATCTGACATTCTCTTCCCAGGAACTCTACAGACCATTGGTTTGACACAAATAAGCCCCGGGGTTAGAATAACTTCAGAAACTATCACTTTTAAGCTCTTANTCATTTCATTTTTAGCTTTCCTGGAATTTCTTTTTTAAACTGCTTTTCCATCTGAAATCTATTTTGGGGTTGTTTTCTGTAAATTTCTCCAATAAAGGTCTCTTTGGGGTTCTTTACTTTGGCCAAGAAAGCTTTCTTCTGGTGCCAGAGTTCATTGGCTAGCTCTCTGAAGGCCAATGGAGTGGAGCGTGTCAAAAGCAGAACCAATTTAGTATGTCTTTTTATATCCCTCTCACTTGTCGATGAAGCATCTCAAGCCTGGACTTAGAGCTCTGTAGCAAAAGATGACACAGACATGGCACATAGGCCTTTAGAGTGTGCCCACGCGGCCANAGACGAATTGTTGTTTGTGAAGTATATATAAAGGGAGCCTCAGTACCGTGTTTGGGGTACTACAAAGATGGGCAAGGCAGTCCCCAGCCCCTGTGGGACTTGCATGTAGTAGGCAGAGGCACACTTCCAACCATAGCACNATGTGACAAGAGCNATGGAGACCAGAGGAGGGACAGGGCCAGTTGGGACAGGACCAGGAGGCTTTGGAGAGGAAATGATGACGAACCAGGAGGCTTTGGAGAGGAGACGATGATGAACTACGTGTCAGGAGGAGTTTAAGAGCCAGAGTAGACATGTAGAAGAAACCGTCTCATCTCCAGGCGTCATAGCTGGGTGGATGGAGCATGTTTGAAACCCCAGAACTAGGGAAGCGAAGACAGGAGTGTTCAGGGTTCAAGACCACTCAGGGCCACAGAGAGAGTTCAAGGATAATCCTAGGCTCCACAGTGAGACCTCACTCACAAAAAAACATGGGAGATGGGCCAGCAAGATGGATCAGTGGGTAAAGGAAGTTGCCACTAAGCCTGACAATCTGAGTTAGANNCCCAGGGCACACCACATGATAAAAACAGAGAACCAATTCCTCCTTCAGGTTGTCCTCTGACTTCACATGCGCNCGCGCNCNCACACACACACACACACACGTGCACATGCATGCATGTTTGTTTAAAAAAATGTTTAAGGGGGTGTTAAAAACCACTGCCCGCCAGCTCCTGGGGACCATAGCCCTTTCTCATACAGGGTGCATGTCTCCAGTCAGGGACCTGGTTTGACTGCAGGCAAGCACCCCACCCAGCCTGATGCCGAAGATGTGCCAGTGTTGTTGATACACTATGACCCTGCTCCACCAGGAGAAGGTCACTATTGGTGCTGCCTCCAGTCCCTTCCAGCCTTCACTTCTACCAAGCCATCATTGGATAAGCCCATCCCTGTCACCACTGTTTGACTTGCCCCAGAGGAGCCCAGCAAAAAGTGGCAAAGCTGAGACGGTAACACTTCCTGACCCTCTGGTTTCTGNATGAGCTGAGGCTGAGGGGCCCAGTCTTCAGAAACCCCAAGGCTCTGGTCTCCAGTCCCCAAACCCACCTTTCTGCAACCCACCTTGCACTACACCAGTGAACGTCAGCGCTCAAACATGCACATTCAATGTCCTGTGTAACACATGCTCACAAAGTGGACAGACACACAGACCCAACACACCAGTGCACACAGAACTAAAACCAAAACATATGCACCTGACAGGCACACACACATCTCATATCCTGATTCAAAACATGACAGACATGACACAAATGCATGTAACTGATACCCAAGACATGGTCACATTTACATCCAATGTGTTTGGCCATCTTTGTGGTCAAAGGGACTTAGAATCACCTAGGAGATACACCTTTAGGTGTGTCCATGAGAGTATTCCAAGCAACTTAACTAAAGAGGAAGACCTACCTGGAATGTGGCCAGCATCACCCCAAGAGCTCAGGTCCCAGACAAAATAAAGGAGAAAATGAGCTGAGCACCAGCATTTGTCTCACTCTGCTTCCTGATTGTGGCTACAATATGGTTGCTCATGCTCTGACCTCCATGCTTCCCTCCATCGTGGACTGAATCCTCCAAACAGGAGCCCACAACAAACCCTTCCATCCATTCTTATGTTGCTCCTGTCAGATATTTCACCACAACAATGAGAAAAAGTAACTGACCACACAGACCCCAGGACACACAGACCCCAGGACACACAGACCCCAGGATACACAGACCATAGGACACACAGGACACAGGACACACAGGACACAGGACACACAGACCACAGGACACACAGACCCCAACACACACATATGTAAGAAATACAGAAAAAGCACACAGGGCTGTTCAGATGACTCAGTGGGTCAAAATGCTTGTCACCAAGACTGACGACCTGAGTTTGGCCCCCAGGACCCACATGGTGGAAGGAGAGAACCAAATCTCAAAAGTTGTGCTCTGACCTACACACAGCATGACATATATACTTCCCATGATACATAAATAAACAAAAGTAACAAGGTTTTTTTTAATCACAGATGCACACAGCATACATACAGAGACAGAAAGCAAATGAGAATTCATCAACACAAACACAGCAAATACAGATACATACAAATATACACACAGGGGTGTAACTCCAGCACTGGGGAGATTGAGGCAGGAAGATCTTGGATTAAGGCCAGCCTGGGCTACACAGCAAGACCCTGTCTCAAAAATAATAATAGGGTCTCGGGCGGTGGTGGCATACACCTTTAATCGCAGCACTCNGGAGGCAGAGACAGATGGGTCTCTATGAGTTTAAGGCCAGCCTGGTCAACAGAGCAAGTTCCAGGATAGCCAGGGCTACACAGAGAAACCGCCTTGAAAAAAACAAAACAATAACAACAATAATAATAATAGTAATAGTAGTAGGATGGGAGTGGTGGCACACACCTTTAATCCTGTCACTTAGGAAGCAGAGGCAGGTGGATCTCTGTGAATTTGAGGCCAGTCTGGTCCATGTATGGCCAGTCAGGCTACANAGAGGGACCTTGTCTCAAATCTCAAATAACAGTGACAATGATGATCATTATAATCCTAATAAGGACCCCTGTTTTCTGAGAGACTGCTACTGTATCTATTATCTCATTCCATGCCGACAATGACCTTGAAAGAAGGGCCAATTCTTATCCCCACTTTGCACAGGAGAAAACTGTATTGTAGAGAAAACTATTGATCACGTTGAAATGAGAGTCAATATTCAGGCCACGCAGAGTCCAGTGCTGGTCCTGCCCCTTCCGAACTGCACACCTTCAGTCAGTTTGTTCACAAAGTCTGTGCCTGAACCAGNACCAAGAAGCTTGACGAGCAGATGCTCCCACCTACCCTTTCTGTGAGTGCTCTGAATTCNGTGTTGTGTCACTCGCAGCCCACTAGTCATCGGTCAGTAGAACAACAGAAAACACAGTAATTGCTGTCAGGAACTGGCCAACACGCCATTGCACAACTTCTTTCAGGCCCAGCCTGCAGTTTCGTTCCCACAGAAGTTTCGGTGTGACCTCATGTGGTGAGGAAGAGGGCTGGGGTGTAGAGGTTCAGTCAAGCAGAAAGGTATAAACCAACAATAAGCCCTGGCCACAGAGCAACTTGAGGCCTTTTGGACTCAATAGAGAAGAGGGTACAGTGTATTAATGATCTCATGTTCCACCAAATCTATAAGCAAAATTACACAAAATCAATGGAAGTGTAAAAAGCCCAGGATTAGATTCAGACATGGTCAGTTGATTGCCAACCAAGACATCAAGGCAATTAGATAGGGGAGCAACAATTTCTGTGGCTGGAGAGATGGTGCCATTGGAAAAGTGCTTGCTGTGTGGACCTGAACATCATCCTCAACAGGCACATAAGAAGCCAGGCACAGTGGGACACACTTGGAATCCCAGTGTCAAGGAGGCAAACACAGGAGGAGCCCTGGGGCTCCTTG
>LZPO01097154.1:367560-379552 GCA_001675575.1 Neotoma lepida | reverse complement strand
GTACCCGTGTGGGCACATATGTGTGAAGGCCAGAGGCTGATGCCCAGTGCCTTCCTCATAGCTCTCTACTTTATTTGCTGAGGCAGAGTCTCTCCCTGAACCTGGAACTTGATTCAGAGTCCATCTNGGCAGCTTTTCCTAGGAATCCTGTGTCTCACCTCCTGAGCACCGGGATTGCAGGCTAGCCAGGTGGCACACCCTGTATTTATGTGGCTCCTAGGGATCTGAACTCTGGTCCTCATACTTGCACAGTGTCTAATTAGGTTTTTGTTTTGTTTTTGAGGCAGGGTCTCACTGTGTAGCCTTGGATATCCTGGACCTCACTCTGTAGACCAGGATAGCCTGGAACTCACAGAGATTCACCTGCCTCTGCCTCCTGGTTAGTTTTTATCGTCAACTTGACACAACTAAGAGTCACCAAGGAAGACGAGTCTCACTGAGGGATTGCCCAAAGAAGACTGGCTTGCAGCCATATCTGTGGGCGATTGTTATGATTGTTGACTGATGTAGGAGGGTCCACTCCTGGACAGATAGTCCTGACCTATAGAAGAAGCTGGTAGAGCCATTTAGCAGCATTCTTCCATGGTCTCTGCTTGACTACCCTCAGTGATGCCTTGTGACCTGAAGTGTAAATGGAAATAAAGCCTTTTCTCCTCAAATTGTTTTCAGTCATGGTGTTTATCACAGCGAGGGGAAAGCAAACTAGACACACAGTAGAGCTTCATCCACTGAGCATCTCCCTAACCCTTTCTCACAGCAGGGAGAACCGTGCCTTATCCTCTGGATAAAACCTTCAGATAGAAAGACACGGCAGAGACAGCAAGCTTCAGCATGTGTTAGGAATCCACCAGACCCTCTACGCTTGGCTGGGCTGTACTCAAGCCTTCTAGAGCATTCTTGCTCACAAAATTACTTGCTTTTCACTCTCCCTCTTATCTCCAGAGATGCTTCCTGCTTTCAGCCCTGTGAGACATCACCATCAATCACATTTAATCACCNGATACTGCCCTGCCAGACACAACAGGGTGCGTTTTATCAGCCTCTTCATTTGGTGTATTTTAGGCAGAAGTAGCAATTCCTGCTTCTGCTTGTACTTGGAAAACAGACTCTCCATTTAGAGAGAGAAAGAGAGGAAAGAGAGAGAGAGAATATGAATGAATTTGGGATCAAATGATGATGGAGAAGGAGGTGGGGTAACTGTGTGATAGCATCTGGATTTCAGAAAAAAGAATGCTTGGGTGGAAAGGCTCAAGNAAAAGCCAGAGGCTCATTCTGAACATCGCTTAGCAGGGACAGAATAAGTCACGAGAACTGACAAAGTTTGCCTAGGTGGGGCGTGCTGTCTGTTTTGTATTCTATTGCTGTCTGTGTCACCTAAGCAATACACTGCACTTCCTGCTGGATGGACACTAACATATTGTTACTTTTATTTTTTCTAGATTCTTTCCTGGTTGTTACCTGTACTTATGCTCAGCCTGTCTCAGAAACAGAAAAGGTGACAGGGAGAGGAGANTAGAAGGGCAGGAAAATAAACAAGAGGTGGAAGAGAAGTAAGAGTGAGAGAGAAGAAGGAGGAGAAAGGAGGAGGAAGNTTTCATGAACGAGTGCTAGGAGTCTGGCTTCTCAANCTTGGCTTCAGCCTGTGGCCCGCTGTGGCCACTATTCCCCAGGAAGTCCATTCTCTCAAGTGGATATTGAGGCTTTAGGTAGAGGGGCCTGCTAAAAAGTTTCAAGTAAGTCATGCAGTTAAAAACCTTCACATGCAGCCGGGTGGTAGTGGTGCACACTTTTAATCCCAGCATTAGNGGGGGAGGCAGGAGGATCTCTGTGAGTTCAAGGCCACCCTGGTCTACAGAGTGAGTTCCAGGACAGCCAGAGCTACATAGTGAGACCTTGTCTTGAACTCCCTTCCCCGCCCCCCCAAAAAAAGAAAAGAAAAAAAAATCTTCACATGTGGAGACTGGAGAGATGACTCATTGGTTAAGAGTGCATACTGTCCTACAAGGACCCCAGCTCGGTCCCTAGCACCCTTGTCCAGAGGCTTATGACAGAAGCTTGGGTGGGATGTCTGTTCCTTCAGAGCCCATCCTGGCCAGGACTGTTTTGTTTGCAGGTATCATAAACCCACCCAGAACACACAGGAGGAAATGGGGACACACATTAGAATGCTGGGTTGTCACACATCCTTCATCAAAGACCGTCTGAGGATACTGCTGAAGCTTGGGGACAATGGGAACCAATCAAAACACTGCCCCCCCCCATCCCAGGGCCTCTCTTACTTGTGTCCTGTGACTGTTTTCTCCTCCCTCCTCACAGCCTCCTCCAAGAGATAAAAATATAACCACTGACATGGCCCAGACAATCATCCCAGGAGAGCCTTGCAGCTGGGGGATACCTGAGACTAAAAGCAATAGCTGATTCTATTGATTGAATCAATCAATTGAGATTGAGAGGGTTGAAATCATGAAAGTGGCTGAAACCAGTGAACATATGAAACCAGTAAACATATGGAAAGAAAAGGTGTGTGTGTGTGTGTGTGTGTGTGTGTGTGAAACTCTGGGGGGAAATAAAATAATAAAATATAAAGAATGAAAATGAGGCACCCTCTAAGGAAAGAGGAAGTAATCAAAACAAGCCAAGAACCAGACATCCAGAACCACAGGAGCCAACAAGTCTAGAGCCTGAGGGAGGAGACCCAGGGAGATATGCAAAGGAGGCCCTGGTATCTGTGGTATGAAACCATCAGGATCTATTCAAATACCATCGTAGTGGAGGGGTGGAGTGGAGGCCAGGTAAATGCAACTNCAGGAGGGACAGGGGACATTTCCCTCCACTGCAGTACCAGGACACTAAGGCCTTTGCACACAGCCCACCCACGAGTCAATCAAACCACATCAAACGCTCATGTGTATTACACACAAAGGCAAGAAATAGTTTCTACTAATAACAGCTAATTCTTCTTGTCATGATTCACACTGATCTGACTCAAGGTCACATTCTCTTCTACTACCATGACACTCTTGGCATGAGTCCTGGAACTCTGACTAGGGGTGAGGGAATGAAGGACGGACAGACACAGACACATTCAGGAACGCTGAGGTCAGGTGAGGGTGTGGTTGCTCTGGTGGAGTGGCACCTGCTATGTGGAACCCAGAACAGTGTTTATTATGTACAGCACAGGGGAAGGGGCTAACTAGTCTTGCCAGGACATCTCTATAGGGGAGNAGTCTCCAGCTGTAAACATCTGGGAGGAGGAGGAAGCTGCAGTTGCTAGTTTGTGTACACACTGACCANTCATCTGTAAACACTCATACCTAGACAGAGGAAGGCTTTGCCAACTGTGAACCTGGCCCATATAAGGAACAACTTTGCCAATTTNNCATGGGTCTGTGCNTTTAAGTCTTTGGCATGGCCATGCCGATGTCAACAATCCACATTCACTAAGGATTTCACTCACTCAAGGTTCCTCTACTCCCTACAATCCGTTCTTTCTTTTTTTGTATGTGTATACATATGTGGTATTTGCACGTGTGTTATACATGTTATACATGCATACCTCTAGTATACACACTCGGAGGCCAGAGGTTAACACTAAATATNTCCCTTGGTCACTCTCTACTTTATTTCCCGAGACAAGTTGTGATGGTTAGTTTTGTCAACTTGACATAATCTAGAGTCCCCTGGGAAAAGGGTCTCAAGAGATTGTCTAGATCAGGTTGGCCTGCGGACATATCTATTAGAGACTATCTTGATCATGTTAATTGAGGTGAGAAGACTTGTCCACTGTGTGTGGTACCATTCCCTAGGCAGGTGATCCTAAACTGTAGGAGAGTGGAGAAACAGCTGAGCACAAGCATGCATGCATGCATCGATCTCATGCCGATGATGGANGTGGCATGGCCAACTCCCTCAAGTAGCGGCTGCTGTGACTTCTCTGCTATGACAGACCTGGAGTTGTGAGCTACAATAAACCCTTTGTCCCCTAAGTCATTTTGGTCAAGGTATTTTAATCACTGCAATAGGAAAGGAGATTAAAGGTCTCTCCAGGAACTCGAAGCTTGTTGATTTGGCCAGTCTAACTAGCTACTTGCCCTGGGGATCCACCTGCCTCCACCTCTCTAGTGCTGGGATTACAAGTGGGCTGCCATGCCCAGTCTGGTTTTACATGGGTGCTAGGGATTCAAACTCCAACCTTCACATTTGCAAGGCAAGCATTTTAAGCACTGAGCCATCTCCCTGGGTCCCTTTCCTATTCCTATGATCTCCCTGTGGTCCTCAGAGTGGAGGGACCATGAGAGTATAAGTAACCCATTGGGCACTGATAGAGCAACAAGGGAACTCATGCCCGCAGACCTAGGGTCTCCTCCTATACACAGCCATCCACCTCCACCCTACACAACACCACCAGCTCCAAGGGAAGCAAAGCTCACTGAGCTGTTTCCAGGCCCAAGCATTCGTTTTGAAGCAAACAGCAATTCCCTACAACCACAAAGTACAGTTTTCTAGCCTCTGCCCTGCCCGGTGGAGTCTCAACTGCCCCATCCTTGTGCCTCATACAATATGGAAAGCACAGGGTAGCAATAAGGTCGTGAAATGACGGGGTACCTCAGAGAAATAGACAGTGCGAGACTCCGGAAGACTATTCTGGGCCGGCTTTATTTAGTGTGTCTCACAGCCAGCCACTCATTACCCGGCAGCCTACAATGTCATGCTGATAGAACAGCACTATAATATAGTCATGACCCTGCCCTGTGGCCCCAGAAAATGGGCAATACATGGGACCAGAGCCCTGTCCACTGAGCTTGTCTTTAAACTAAATTGTCCTGTGTTCAGCCACATCCCCTGCCTGGTGGCCTCACCTCCATTATGGTTGGATGTGACTATGTTACTGATACTCACCTGACTGTCACAGGCTCTGTCACTTATCACCTTCTCCCTGTAGAGGACACTATTTTTTTTTCCTCCCTGCCCATCCATGCCTAATTTTTAGGGCAGANGAAATAAGACTTTGCATTTGTTCCCACTTCTAAAATACCAGGTGTAAAGAAACGTTGTCTGTGAATTTAAAACATTCNACTTTGAAGCATTAACTTGAAGGTAACTTCTTCCTGTCATCACTCCAGGCCACCCNTATGTCCCCTTCTATTCTGTCAGATAACTGGTTACATATTAGCAGGCTTGACGGTCCTTGAAGATGGACCTCCTCCCTCAGTATCAGCGGCATGTAAAGCCAGGAGGGAAAACCAAAACCTCTCTTCTGGTTACTGGTCTAAAGGTCAGGATCTGAGTCCTGTCTCTGGTCCTAGCTGGGGATGTGGCATTTTGAACTGCATGGAAGGCCATGAGATTAATACACAGCTGAGGCTTTCTGGTAAAGACATAATACGGACCCCTCCCAGAAGAGTCCATCACAATGGTCGTGTCTGCCACCTGACCAGGAACACACCTTGGAGAGCAGTCTATCTATGCAAGAGACCTTAAGAAACAGTATAAAGCCTACCTAAAGATATAAGTTGACACGATGGTCTCTTTGTCTTTTGTCTACTCACACCCCAGGGAGCACTCCACTTACTCACACCCCAGGGAGCACTCTACTTTATATTGTAATACACACCGTGTATCTTCTGGACTATGCTCTGTGTATCTTCTCTGAATTCTTTCACAGAGAACACAGAAGTGAGGAGGCCAAGGTAAGACCCCAGGAACAATCTCTACTCTNTAGTTCCTGTCCTGCTGGGACTCAGCCCCTCTTCCTCCCATGGTCAGATTTACATGGAGATAACAGAGCCACTTAGAACAAAAATGTAGGGAGTTCTCAGGCTAGAGGGATGGCTCAGTGGTTAAGAGCANAGACTACTCTTGCAGAGGACCTGAGTTCAAGTCCCAGCAACCACATGACAACTCACAATTGCCTATCACTCCAGCTTCAGGGAATCTGACATCTTCTGACCTCCATAGGGTACTACATAAAGGTATACAAGCACACATACATATACATATAATTAAAAATAAGAATATACATTATATAACATATTCCATATATGTGATATGTATTGTTTGTTTGTTTGAGACAGGGTCTCTCTCTTATAGCCCAGGTTGGCCTCAGACTCACTACGCATTAAGACTGGCCTTGAACTCTTGATCCTCCTGCCTCTGTGTCCTAAAGGCTGAGATTACAGNCCTGCACCGCTNTGCCNGGCTCTTCCCNGTGTCTTTCTCTTTATATCAACACAAGGCTTTCATCCATCCTTCCTTATTCCTTTGCTTTTTAGGCCACCTGGGAGAATATTCTCTTTAAACAATTACATTATTTAGTAAAAGATAATTTAACTGTGCCGTATATAAGATAGAAGAATTATCAGTTTAGCTGGGGGGATAGTTCAACGGTAGCATGTTGGCCTACTGNTTTTCAGGCCCGGGGTTCATTCACTGGCACTGAAAAGCAAACTGTGGTGAGGGGTGTCCCCCAGTGGTGGTGTGTTTGACAAGAAGGGAAGCCAGGTGCTAGGTTGAGGGTTTGATCCCAAGCACAAAAGAAAAATAAATTTGTTTTTCTTTCCTCCAACATTCAAGGGTGAATGGTTCNGCATCTCCATGGGCTTCAGGGTTCTTCTGGCCCATGACTGTACCTTCCAGGACTTGGTTTCCATCTCAAGGCAAGATGGCTGCTCTAGCTTCCACAGCCACCTGTGTATTCCNTCCAGGCGGAAGTTAAAGCGAAGGCTCGAGCTTCTCTTTTTAAAGGTTTGACTTCTGACACAATTCCCATTGGCCAGAACTTAGTTATGTGACCACACCCCACTGAGAGGGAGGCTGAGAAATGTGGCTTTTGCATTCCAAACCACATCCCCAGCTCATACTTCGGTTACTATGAAATTATAATGGATTTCAGTGGCAGTGGTTTCCCTGTTTTCGTTTTACTGAGAATATTACATTTTCCCACAAAATAATTAGGGAGCAAAAGCCCGTTGCTATCATTCTTCTCTACTTTTATTTCAAAGTACTGATTGTATTTTAAATAACCATTTAAGGAATNTTGTGAGCAGCATTTATGATATGATGATAATGGTGACAATGATGTATGGTGGTGACGACGGTGACAGCAATAATAATGGTGATGTTAGTGATGACCGTGACAATGAAAACCAAAGTGATGGCTAGCACCTACATCTCACTTTCTCAGTGCAGGAAACTATTCTGAGCCTCTTTATTAAGCCATTGTCCTAGTTTCATTCCCCTGTTGTGACAAATACCATGATCAAAAGAAACTTAGGGTAGGAAAAATTCATTTGGCTTGTCAAGTTCATGTCCCAGTACATCACTGAGTGAGGTCAGAGCAAGAACTCAAGGCAGAAGCCTGAGGCAGGGACCACGGAGGAATACTGCTTCCCGGCTCCTCANAGGCGCATGCTTATTGTCTTAGTTAGGGTTTCTGTTGCTCTAACAAAAACACCATGGCCAAAGAGCAAGTTGGGGAGGAAAGGGTTTATTTGGCTTACACGTCCACATCACAGGTCATCATCAACNGAAGTNAGGACAGGAACTCAAGCAGGGCAGGAACCTAGAGGCAGGAGCTGATGCAGAGGCCATGGTGATGCTTACTGGCTTGATCTTCATGGCTTGCTCAACCTGCTTTCTTATAGAACCCAGGACCACCAGCCCAGGGATGGTACCACCCACAATGGACTGGGCCCTCCCCCACTGATCACTAATTGAGAAAATGTCTTGTAGCTAGATCTCCTGGAGGCATTTCCTCAACTGAGGCTTTCTCTCTGATAACTAGAGCTTGTGTCAAATTGACACATAAAACCAACAAGTACACTTATCCACCTTTCTTATATAGCCTAGGGCTACCTGAGGAGGAAATGTGTGGCCTACGGTAGGCTATGCTCTTCTACAACAATTAACAATCAAGGAAGTCCCAAAGGCCAGTGTGATCTAGGCAATTCTTCAACTGAGACCTCACTATCGGATGACTCTAGGCTGTGTCTAGTTGACAATGACTGCCAACTAGGACAGACATATAATATTACCACTCATTGCCCTTGCAACAACCCTGGCAGATGTACATTATCAGTGTGATTATTCTATACTGAGGTCACTAAGACACAAAGGTCAGTGACATGGCCAAAGTCTCACAGTTATTAAAGGCTGGACTCAAACCCAAACTTAGTGTGTTACTTACTTTCCTATTGGTGTGATGAAACATCTTAACCAAGGCAACCTACAGGAGGAAGGGTTTGTTTTGGGATAATAGTTCATCACTGCGGGCAACATGACAGTAAACAGCAGGCGTATAGCCTGGAGCAGAAGCTGAGTAGCTCCCTCAAGCTCCTGTGGCCATGGCTTCCTCACCAGCTCCCTCATGCTCCTGTGGCCATGGCTTCCTCACCATGAGGGACTGTATGCCCTCAAACTGTGAGCTGTGATGAACTCCTCCTCCTTAGAGTTGCTCCTTCTCAGATATTTGTCACCTCCATGAGTAAAGTAGCTGATGTATTGTAGCAGGAAGTTTTCCTGTNTCCCACAGCTGCTTGGTCCCAAGTAAACACACAGAGGCTTATATTAATTACAAACTGGCCTCTGGCTCAGGGTTATCATTAGCTAACTCTTAAAACTTAATTCCACCCATTTCTATTAATCTACGTTTTGTCACGTGGCTTCGTGGCATTAACTGTTCCATTATATCTTGCTCCCCTGGCAGCTCAGCGTCTCCCCTGACTCTGCCGCCTTCTCCTTCTCTCTCTGCTTAGATTCCCTGCCTAGCTCTATTCTGCCTTGCCATAGGCCATAGCAGCTTCTTTATTAACCANTGGTAGCAACCATATTCACAGTATGGAGAAAGAACATCCCACAGCACTTCCCCTTTTCTGTAAATAGATGTTCTTCCTGTGAGGTCACCTAGGCCTCATAGCATGTGTATGGATGATAGCATGTACACTATGGCCACAAAGTTGTGTGCCACCTCTCTAAGAAGTCTAGATTCTATTCTAAATTCCACTCAGCCCCTCCTCCTGCTTAATGGAAGTCCTCCGTCATCTGTCTTAGGAACNTAAAAAGGCCTTTTCAGACTGTCTTTCCGGGGCACGTTGACTGAAAGGGACAGCAACACACACCTAAACTTTTCCTCATGCCTGATGACAAGGCAAATTCCCAAGCCAAATTCCAAGAGATTCTGAGTTAGAGAGCCCAGGGAGTCTGTGTTTGTAGAAAGATCCATATGAGGTCTCTACAGGGAAGTCTAAACCCTCTCTTTGTTAGGGTTTCTATTGCTATGATAAACACCACGTCCAAAAGCAGCTTGGGGAGGAAAGGGTTTGTGTCATCTTACAGCTTGTAGTCCATCATCCAGGGCAGTGAGGGCAGGAACCTGGAGGCAGGAACTGATGCTGAGGCCATGGGGGAGCGCTGCTTGCCGGCTTGCTCCTCAGGGATTGTTCAGCCAGTTTCCTTATACCATCCAGGATCACTGGCCCAGGGGTGTGATGGGAATGTCTTTCTAAAAATGTGTTGCTCTGATTGGTTGATAAATAAAGCTGTTTGGCCAATGGTGAGGCAGAATAAGGTTAGGCGGGACATTCGAACTAGGGGAAGAGAAGCAGAGAACAGAGCTGGGCAGACGCCATTCTGCCGTCCAGAAAACAACATGTAACGACGCACAGGTAAAGCCACGTGGAACACGTGGCGACATAGATTTATAAAATGGGTTAATTTAAGATGTAAGAGCTAGCTAGCNANAAGCCTGCCAGGGCCATAGTTTAAAAATGATGTAAGCATCTGTGTGTTTATTTGGGTCTAAGGGCCGTGGGAGCCGGGCGGAACCGGAACTGGACCGGGCAAACTTTCGCTTACAGGGGTGGCTCAGTGGGTTGACCCACCCAGGGCCCACCCACATCAACCATTAATCAAGAAAATACTCTATAGGACCAATCTGGTGAGGGTATTTTTTTTTAATTAAGGTTCCCTCTTCCAGTCTGACTCCAGCCTGGGTCAGACTGACATAAAACTAGCCAGCACAGAGGCCTTCCCAGACAAATTTGCTATGGGAACTCACTCCTTTCTTTGTCCTCAGCCAGTGGATACTCAGCCTGTATAAAGAACTCATATGGTACCAGATCTAATAATACATTCTACTTCTCTGACATCTACTATGAGCCGGGATCCAGGAAAGATTTGTGGCTATCTCAATTTTTTTAAAAACAATATTACATTTATTTATGTATTTATTTGCTTCTCTTTCTGTGTGTGTATGGTGTGTGTGTACAGGTGTGGGAGCATGCATGTCAAGGCATGCATGTGTACATCAGAGGACAACTTGTGGGAGTCAGTTTTCTACTTCCACCCTGGGAGTCTCAGGGATTGAATTCAACTCAACAGTCTTAGAGGCAAGTGTCTTTACCCACTGAGCCATCCCACCAGTCCCCAGTTCATCTCATTTAATCCACATGGGAGTCTTAACGGCTCAGTACAATTCCTACCTAGCGCCGGCCAGAGAGACTCCAAGCAGCAAGCATATGCCCCAGTGAAGCTTTGATCTGTGACTGTCACATGTTTTTCTTGGTCCCCAAATTCCTGTAAGTTGCAGGTTTTAGTAAGAGCACCAATATAGCATTATACTGTAGCATATACAGCATATGACCTAGCACAATAGTGATGGCATCTGGGGACGGAGAATAAGGAAGAATGAAAGAGTGGCCGACTGAGCACTTACCATGTGCTCCATGTTTCTTCTCACTCACTCTTCACAGTCCCACAACGTGAGGGCTATTGCTACCCTTTAATTTTTAAAAAAGATTTATTTTTTTTTCAATTTTTATCTAAGTGTATATGTCTGCATAAGTTTATGTGCAGTNCAGGCACACAGGTGCCTGCAGAGGCCAGAAGATGGCGTCAGATCTCCTGGAACTACAGGCATTTGTGAGCTGCCTGATGTAAGTACTGGGAACTGAACCCAGATCCTCTGCATGAGTTGTAAGCACTCATAATTGACCAAACATTTCTCCAGGCCCAACTTATTGTGTTTTTAAGTATGTATATGTATACATGTATGTGGTGAGGGGATGGTATATGCACGTAAGTTCAGGATCCTGGAATAACAGGTGGTTGCGAGCTGCCCGACACAGGCATTAGGAATTGAACTCTGGTTTTCTGTAAGAGTAGCAAGTGCTCTTATCTGCTGAGCCGTCTCCCCAGCCTGCTGTTCCCCATTGTTACCAGACTGTGGCAGCACGTGCAGCTGGCTTGTCTCGTATACATGGACAACAGGAAGCGTGTGTGTGAAAGTTCACAGTTGCAACAAATAAAACCAGGAGCCACCANGCGTCCTTGGATGGGAGAATGGATGAACACTTGTGGCGTATTCACGCAATGCAACACTAAAAGCAGCTCCCAGAGCAGTCAACTGCAGCAATGTGCCAGAACACAAGACTCCACAGAGTGATCTTAAGTCAAAANACAGCGAGGCCAAGCATGGTAGCTAGTCCTGTAATCCTAGCACTTGGGAATCTGAGGTGGGAGGATTGCAATGGATTTGAGGCCAGTGTGAGACCCTGTTTTCAAAGAGAAAAGGAAGTGTCAATTAAGAGTGTGGACTACTCTGGAAAACAGTTTGGTTTCCAACATCCACATCAGGCAGTTTGCAAACNCCTGTAACTCCAGCTCCAGGAGATCAAATGCCCCCTTCTGGACTCTGAGGACACCTGCACTCACATGTGCCAGGCATNCACCCCTCCCCAGAAACACGTAAATAAAAATAAGACATTTTAGCTGGGTGGTGGTGGTGCACACNTTTAATCCCAGCACTTGGGAGGCAGAGGCAGGCAGATCTCTGTGAGTTCGAGGCCAGCGTGGTNTACATAGTAAGTTCCTGGACCATTAGAACTACAGNGTGAGACCCTATCACAAAGGAATTTTTTTAAAAAGCAACTAAAGTAAAAAAGGCATTTTAGGAAACCAATTATATGCAGCAAAACTGTGTAAGGAAAACAAGGGA
>LZPO01097154.1:352748-365295 GCA_001675575.1 Neotoma lepida | reverse complement strand
CTCGAACTCACAGAGATCCGCCTGCCTCTGCCTCCCAAGCACTGGGATTAAAGGCATGCGCCACCACCGCCCAGTGGGTCCAAGTTTTTGATGATTGTTTTTGGGAATTGCGCTGGGCCATCTCTCTACAGTTCTCTACAAAGTCAGTTTTCCAAAGAACAAAATCTCCTCCGGCCAACACAGCTCTAGTCAAATAGTTTCAATCATTTGGGGTAAGCCATCTATCACTCAGACTTGTGATTCTTTATGAAGAAAGTAGCAGCAGGGTGGCAGGGCGCTGTTCTGCCAGCCTGGCTGGGNAGAGCCTACACTCTGTCTGCCATCTGCGTGGAACTTGGTGGCGCTCACTATCTCCAAGTCTCACTTTGACGGCTCTGNGGTGGGAATGGTACCCTTCACCAGGAGGTTACTGGATGAGAATAACTTAGATCAAGTAAACAAAAAGAGCCTGGCACATTGATTGCCACAATACACGGTTCATTCATTATTCATCCTTGATTCTCCTGTGCTAAAGGAGGAGGACAAAGGACAGCCATGTGGCAGCCTGTGTCCTGGAAAGTTACCTGGGTGATCTCCCCTACNTCTCTCCCTCAATCCCTCCCCCTTGAGACAGGGCCCCTCACTATATAACCCAGGCTGACCTTAAAATCATGATCGGTCCACCTTAACCTCCTAAGTGCCAGGATTACAGATGTGTGCCACATCTGGCTCATTTAGGGCCTTTTTCAAGGAGGAAGACAGATGCTAAGTGACCATGTCCCAGGTGAGCCTTTCTCTGACTCTCCCCTCCCTCCTTGCTCCAGGCAGAGCAAGGTGTTTGCCCCTCCTTCAGACTTCTGGCACATGCAGCCCGTATTGNTCCTAATCACAGGTGGCNCACACATAANGAGCCAGACACTGTGCTAAGTGTGTCTATGCATCCTTCATTTAATTCTCACAACANCCTCACAGAAGAGTCACGTGAAGGCAGGGTGAAGGAGCACACCAAGTCGCACACTCAATAAACATCAGGTCAAAATGGAGACCCATGTCTGCTGGGTCCAACATTCGAGTTGTAGCCACTTACACTATAGCATCCCNTTCAGGTGCCCATATGGCCCTAGTCACGTAGTATGAGTACTGTACCTGTCACATGGAGCACTGCCACACTGTCACACTGCCAGCTTGTCAGAGGCAGGATTTCGGCTCTTTTGACCGTGTACCCTGAGCACTGGCACAGGTCTGGCTAATAACGAATGGATGAATGAAGAACAATCCTCTTGAAGCTCCCAGGAAGGAGCCGGCACCATTGTTTTCTCTGGGTCAACACAACCCCTAACCTCCATTCCCACCCAGGGAGGAGAGGCTGGGGTGGTGGGGGCTGCCCCCTACAGTGCAGCCCTCACTATTGTGGAACTTAGCCAGGGGACCTGTNCAAGTCCTTCCNGAAGGAAGAGACNCTGCCGGAACTTTGAGGGTGGAAAGCCACCCCACCTCCCAGCTCTCTGCANCATNAAAGTCTCATGGAGTTTCTTGTGGGAGTTTTCGATAAACCATGCCCATTGGACTCAGCAGTTTGCCAGCCTCACGTTGATTGGTATGGTTCAGGCACAGTTCCTTATGCACCCAGAATGCACCTGATGCTTAATCTCCACATTAAACCCAGAATAAAGTTTCAAGGTCAAAATAGTATTCTGGTTATGGGTGGGTTCAAATTCTAGCTATCTCTCTAAGCTTGGTGTGTGCATGTGTGCATGTGTGTCTGTGCATGTCTGTGTGTCTATTTGTGTGTGTGTTTGTGTGTGTTTGTGTGTATCTGTATGTGTGTTTGTGTATGTGTCTGGTGTTTGTATATCTGTGTGGTGTATTCATGTGTGCATGTTTGTGTGTTTATGTGTCTGTGGAGGCTAAGGTAGAGCTTGGCTAGAGGAAGTAGATCACCATGTCTCTGATTCCAGAAACCATGCCTGGTTCCAAGCTCTTTTCTTTTCTTTGCTTCCTGTGTGTCATCGGGTGAGTTCAAACGCTCCTGCTGCCATGATATTCTGCCTCACCACAGCTCCAGGGCCAAGGAAGCCAANGACCAAGGATCTCTGAAACACTGAGACAAAACAAGCCTGCCTTCTTTATGGTGCTTGTGGCAGACATTTTGTCACAGCACTGCAGAAGTGACTGACACAGTCGAGAAAGGGAGAGACCCAGGAGACACAGCATCCNACATGTGAGAACNTCAGAAAACAGTAGCAATCACTAAGAGGCAGAAAATGACTTTTACTCAAGAGAGTTTCCTAGACAGAAGGGTCTCCTGGTTCCTCTTCTGTCAAGAAGCAACTCCAGGGAGAAAGGGCTTGTTGGGCTCACAGTTTAAGGGGAATGTTGTTGGTTGATTTTGCTCTTTTGAGGGGGGGGCACCACCCAGCTCCCAAATAACTCATACACGGAGGCTTATTCTTAATTATAAATGCTCAGCCTTAGCTTGGNTTGTTTCTTGCCAGCTTTTCTTAACTTAAATTAACCCATCTACCTTTTGCCTCTGGGCTTTTTCCATTTCTTACTTCTGTATATCTTACTTTCACTCTTACCCCTGGCTGTGTGGCCGGGTGGCTGGCCCCTAGCATTCTCCTCTCCTTGTTCTCTTGCTCTTTCTTCTTCTTATCCTTCTAGATTTCTCCTTCTATTTATTCTCTCTGCCTGCCAGCCTGCCTATCCTTTCTCCTGCCTTGCTATTGCTGTTCATCTCTTTATTAGACCATCAGGTGTTTTAGACAGGCAAAGTAACACAACTTCACAGAGTTAAACAAATGCAACATAAAAGGATACAGCACGTCTTTGCATCATTAAACAAATGTTCCACAGCACAAATTGAACACATCTTAAAATAATATTCTACAACAGGCAGATACAGTCTATCATGGAGGGAAGACATGGTGGCATGCAGTTAAGTGTGCAGCTAGGACTCCCTATAATCTGACAGAACAGGAAGCAGAGAGCAGACAGGAAGCAAGGCTGGGCCATAAAACCTTACAGTGCATTTCCAGTGACCCACTTCATCCAGAAAGGGTCCACCTTTCAAAAGTTCCAGAATCTACCTAGGAACCAAATATTCAAACATATGAGCCTATGGGGGATACTTTATCCTCAAATTGAANAGGTCTACTGTTTACCCAGCATAATAAGAATAAAACGGCACAGAATTCAATAAATTAATACAAGCTTTCAGAAAACTAGGGAATCAAAATTTTAAAAGCACCCCCCTAAAGTAAATAATGCAATGGGCTTTTTGAACATCTATCTTTTTCCAGCTCAGTAGCCTATTTCTACCCTCAGGAGTGTTTTCTGCTCTTCTTTAACACCCTAAATCTATCACTTAAAAAAATAAATGTGGGGGATGGAAGAGATAGATCAGTGGTTAAGAGGACTTGTTGCTCTTGTAGAAGTCCTAGGTTCAGTTCCCAGCACCCACATAATTATCCATAACTCTAGTTCCAGGGGATCCAACTCCCTCTTCTGACCTCTGAGGGCACCAGGCATCCACAAATGGAGGCAAAACATTCATACACATAAAAAATAATAAATTAGAAAATTTTAAGGATAAATGTGAACTCCTGGAACAGCATAAGGATATGGGGTAAGAGTTAAATACATTCAAATAAAGTGTGGACATGAATGACAATGTGACAACATTGGTGCCATGTCATGAACAAGGCCTCCTAAGGTGTGAATAATGAGGGACACAGGGTATGGACCATTAAAACCTCTCTGTAACATCTTTGCAATTCTTCTGCAAATATAAAATAATTCTAAAACCAATGATTTTCTATAATTAGGCCAATTGATAGAAGCTGGGGAAGAAATGGGGGTGAGGAAAAGGGAAGGATGGGTGCTGATGTTTCACCTCACATCTTGGAAACTTAAGAAATGTGAACTGTCACTAACAAAGCAACAAATGGGGGGACAGTGAGGTGGCTCATGGGCTAAAGGTGCTTGCCATCAAGCCCGACAACTTGAGTTCGATCCCTGGAACCCACATGGTGGAAAGAGAACCAGCTCCTAAAAAGTTGTCTCTGGTCTCCATGTGTGCACCACAGTGANCCCACATAGCAACAGATAGAGAAAACACAGACGCACACACAGACAGACAGACACACACACACTCAGGACTGAGTACAGAGGACTCAGCACTCACTTCAAAGTCAAGGACTGGAGGAGGGAACTTTGAGAAGAACCTGTGTCGTAGTTTTTGTCAACGTGGCACAAACCTATGTGATGTTTGATCTTGGTTATCAACTTGACTGCATCTGGAATCAAATAAAATGCAAGCTTTGGGGGACACTCCTGTGAGGAATTTTCTTAACAGCTCATGTGAAGCAGGAACGCCCACCCTAAATGTGGGCAACACCTTCTGCCCAGATAAAAGCACATGGAAGAAGGAAGCTTCNCTTTTTACCTGCTTGCCCTCACTCTTGCTGGCAAATCCATCAATCCTATTACTGCCTCCTTCCTTTCCTATTAGAACCAACAGGATTCAGATGCAGACCAGCAGCTCTCCAGAAGTCCTCCAGGCCTTCAGCACCGGATTGGGACTGCTGAAACATCCCGCTGATGTAGACTATTATTTTAAGGTGTGTTGCTTTTGTTTAGGCTCTGGAACATTTGTTTAATAATGCAAAGATGCTTGATTAAATAAAATTCACCTGCAGTCAGGAGGCTGAGTCAGCAACTAGCTGACAGGAAGTGGCAGGGAGGAGCCAGTGGGAGAAGGGTTTTTAAGGAGGGGTGAGGTGAAGCATGAGGGCTTTTGGGGAGGACTCAAGCAAGGAGACAGGTGAGCTACTTGCTATTCAGCCCCTCTGAGGAGCAGAATTCCACCTCAGCCTTTGAATCTTGAGTTCTTTAGAGGGACAGAGATTTAGTTAAGTTCCCTCAGGTCCAGACTCTCATGGCCTAACCGCTGCTGGTCAAGGTAGAGTTGCAGTTGCTGATTCGGACAGCTGTGGCTTAAAAAGCAGCAACAATTTTTTAAAAAGACAACATCCAGCCTCCTGGACTGAGCAATCAATAGATTCTCAGCCTCTTGGATGGAAGACAGTCATCATTGGGCTACCCAGACAACAGCCTGTGAGCCAGTCTAATAAATCGCTTTCATAGATATTCATTCTACCAGCTCTGTTCTTTTAGAGAATCCTGACTAATACACCGAGTCACACCTGGGAAGGGGGCATCCCAGCTGAGGAATTGTCCTCTAGAGCAAATTGGCCTCTAGGGCAAGTCTATAGGGGCATTTTCTTTATTGCTGAGTGATGTAAGAGGGCCCAGCCCACTGTGGGCAGTGTCACTCCTGGGCAGGTGGTCCTGAGCTATATAAGAAAGGTAACTGAACAAGCCAAGGGAAGCAGGCTAATAAAGACTGCTCTTCCGTGGTCCCCACTTGGGTTCCTGCCTCCAAGTTCCTGCCTTGACTTCTCCTGTCGATGGAAATGCAAGATGAGATAAACCCTTTCCTCCCCAAGTTGGGGCATTTTGGAGCAAGGAAGAAAAAGACAGAGAGAATGGATGTGGATCTATGATATGAAATGAAGAAAAATAGTGAGACCACACCCATAGTTCCAGCATTCAAAGGGCTGAGGCAGGAGGGTCATGAATTGGAGGTCAGCCTGGGCTACATAGAAAACTCTTGCCTAAAAAGGAAAATAAGGACCCAAATCAATCAACAAAAACACAAATAAAATGAACAAAAATAGGACCAGCAAGATGAATCTGTGAGTGGGTAACAATGCTTGCTGCTGGAGTTGTCTCAACCCTCAAAAAGAGACCAGCCCAAACAGAACGATTTAAAGAATAGCTTGTCTTTGAAAACTAGCGTTTTAATTTTAAAAGTTAAAGACCCAAAATCAGAGACTGAAGATTGCAAATATTTGAGGTTTTTTTTTCCCCCAAGAAAGATAATACTTCAATTCTTAATTTGGGTTTTATAGCCAAAAGGTAAAAAGCCAGAAATTGTCATTCCCAGATGAGCATCAAGAAAAAGCTGGGCAAACTGAAAATCAATAACATTTTTTGGCCCATCAGGGAGTTGGGTTTGCAGGGCAAACTGTTATCCTGGAATCTGCAGAAGACAGTGAACTCAAAAAGCCACAGCTGAGATCTGCTCCCACCGAGCAGGANCCACTGCCTGGTGGGGAAGCTTAACTGCTGATGTCAAGGAAGCCCTAGAGACTGGATGTGGACTGGCGTGAGTGTGACTGCCACATGCCAGCAATGCACATTTGCAGACTGTTTGCCTGGAGGACTCCCCCCACCATCGCTGAACTAGCAAGNCTCTAATGTAACAATGGTGGATGCAGCTGGAAGGGCTGTGAGACACAGGCTCCTCCATGAGTGACTTAAGGAAGCCCAGGTCAAGAGGGAGAAAAGAAATGCTGGGAGGGTTTTAATGTTTCTGGACTTATATAAGATAACTTGATAATGAATGCAGGGTCACTGTTAATAAAGTAAGCAACACGCAACATTGTGTGGATGATGTAAGCTGAAATAATGTTAAGTAGGGACAGAGGGGCTGGAGAGATGGCTTAGTAGTTAAGAGCACTTCCTGCTCTTGCAGAGGACCTGGTTCAGTTCCCAGCACCCACATGTTGGCTTATAACCACCTGTAAATCCACTTCCAGGTGATCTGACACCTTCTGGCCTTCATGGGCTCTGTATGCATGTAATTCACATAACTTAATGCAGGCACACATAGGGTTTTTTTTTCTTTTTTCTTTTTCTTTCTTTTTTTGTTTTCATTTATTGNTTTTTAGTTTTCAAGACAGGGTTTCTCTGTGTAGCCTTGGCTGTGCTGGAACTAGCTCTATAGAACAGGCTGGCCCTGAACTCACAGAGATCCACCTGCTTCTACCTCCCGAGTGCTAGGATTAAAGGCGTTCGCCACCACCACCCAGCTACACATAAATTTTTAAAGTAAATATTTTCTAAAAGTATAACAGCAATGACCTCAATGGGCTTGGCAGTAGACTAGACATGCCTGAAGAAAGAACTGACAAGCCAGGAGACAGATGAGTTGAAAATTCCCACATGAAAACACAGATGCTCCGATTGCCTAGTAGGTAAGGCATTGCCCACCCCCAGTGAAAACACAGAGGAAAAGAAAACCAATAGAAAATCAAGAACTGGTTGATAATTTCAAACGCTATAGCATACATGCAGTAGCTAGAATGCCAGGAGAATACAGAGAAAACAAAGCAGAAGAAATCTTCAGAGCCCTGGTTGCTGAGAACATTCCAAAAGTAATTACAGAAACCAAACCACGGATTTTAAACATCAAATAGGATATGTTTTAAATATTATTTTTTAAATATAAAAAGATTTATTTTTGTTATTTAATTATGTGTAAGTATGTATGGACATGAATGCAGTGCCCATGGTAGCCAGAAGAGGGCGACAGTTTCCCCTGGAGCTGAGTCACAGGCAGTTGTGAACTGCCCCACTTGGGTGGTGGGAATCAAACCCTCTAAAAGAGCAGTTTGCACTCTTAATCACTGAGCCGTCTCTTCGTGCTCCCAGAATAATTTTTAAACCCTACATCAACTCGTATCATTTTCCAAAGGCACCCAACAACAAAAAGGTCTTGAAAGGCTGAGGGAAGGGAAAAGTAGCCTTCACACAGGGACTAGAACAAATGGTTTCGGCAACCATCTCATCAGAAAGTGTGCAAGCAGGAGAGAACTGTATTAATAAAATAACACTGTATTTTAAGTGCTTATGAAGGTGCTTGTCAACCTAGAATCTATTCAGATTTTCTCAAACACCTGAGGGGTTTATCATCAGATGGAATAAAACACTAACGATGAAATGTCCTAGCAGGGAACTCCTGTGGTGTTTAGAGGCAGTCACGAGAGCTCTGTCTCCTCATCCAGAGAGTATACTACCTGCACTTACTGAGCTCTGAGTATATTCCGGGCACTGTTCCAAGCACGTGAATTAACTCACTAAATCTTCAGAACCTGGGCTGGAGAGATGGCTCAGTAGTTAAGAGTGCTTGCTGCTCTTGCAGAGACCTGGAGTTCAGTTCCCACATCCAGCATCTCACAACTGCTTGTAAGTCTGGGGGATCATACACCCTTTTTTTACTTCTGTGGACACCTCCACTATGTGTGCATATACTTACACAGATGCACATACATACACATAAATAAAAATAAAATATTTTAAAGGGATTTTGTTTTTGAGACATGATCTTACCATGTAGCCCTGATTGGCTAGACCAGGCTGGCCTTGAACTCACAGACCTCTGCCCTCCTCTACCCCTGACTTCTGAGTACTGAGATTAAAGGCATGTGCCACCACACCCAGCAAAATAAGTCTTTTTAAAAAAACATTTATAACAACACCATAAGGTAGGTATTGCAATCATCTCTCTATATTTATTTTGCAGTACTGGGGATCAGAACTCTGGGACTTGCACACATTATGCAAGCACTCTACCACCAAGCTCCCCACCCCTTTAGGAAAGATTAAGTATCTGGCCCAATGCTACAACTTTCAATGTTGAGGTCAGAATTCTGGATCCTGTGCTGTTACCATCCTGCCTCTCCTGAGCCAATTGTTCTTAACTTTGGGGTCATATATATTGAGAGGTTCTGTGTCCTCTCCTCAGCTGAGCAGAAGTTTACTTATTTCAAAGACCTCAACCCCCACTTTCTATCAGCCTCTACCAGCGTCAGATTCGGACCAATTATTTATCTCCTGAAGGGAACTGTCTAGGGACCAAAAGAAAAGCGGCGCCAGCACCAAAGAAGAGGAGAGCTGAGTTGAGCCATTAAGGGAGATGCTGGGTCACTGAGGATGGGGAACCCGGAGCTCTGGACCGCAGCACCGGGAGGACGCAGCGGTGCAGCTGATCCTCCCGAATGCGATGCGCACATATACCTCAGCTAGCCTCAAAATCTTGCGTCGCTCTCAGCATCTTGGAGTCACAAGACAGATAATCCCGGGCTGTGAGTATCTCAGAACTCTGGTCCCCGGTGCACAACGGCAATTCTCCTGCTGAACTCTGAACCTTTGGGATCTAGGGGAGGAAATCGGTNTTTAGTCGGTACCGCCTAGGCAGCCTTAGGAGCTGTCCAGTGCTGATCACGGATGCGGCCGTGCCCCCCGGGGTGCTTGGAGGGCCAGAGCNTGCCGCGCCCCGCAGGGCCCCGGGACGAGCTACTGGGAGCGTTGACGCAGAGCCCTGGGAGAGCTGGAAGCAGTTGGCTCTGAGATGGACATGGATCTGCAGAGACCTGACTCCTACCAGGGCGGAGCTGGCCCTCACTTCAGCGAGCATGTCCTACACAAGGTAAAACTCTCCCCCGGGGTGCCCACATCAACGCCGGAAGTTCTCTCTGCTCCCCCTGACTTTTGCTTTGAGACTTAAAGGAGAAACTAGCGAGTATCTGTGATCCCGGGCAAAGCCTTTCTGTGTGATCCCGTTTGATGTTCAAAAGGGAGATACGTGCACACTGGGGGAGGGGCCGCCTCCAGAGGCCCAAATTATGGGGTACTGCATTCATTCAGTTAACCCTCTCCTCCCCACACACCCATCTCTTTCTTTCTTCTGACATTTGAAATCCTGTGCACAAGTCTCTAAGCTTTCCCTAAGTCTTATGGGAGGCTGCATGTCTCCTCCCAGCTGTGTCTGTCAAGCTCCAGCTCTGTATAAGCTGGGAGCAGTGATCTACCTGGCTGAAATATCCATAGCAGTGATCTGTAGCTGGGTGTGGAGGTGCACGCCTGTGATCCTAATACTTGCAGGAAGCAGATGATGCAGGAGAATCATGAGTTCAAGGCCAACTTGGGCTACATAGGGAGTTCCAGGTCAGTCTTGGCTATATAGTAAGCCCCTGTGTGTGGGGTGTGTGTGTGTGTGTGTGTATGTGTGTGTGTGTGTGTGTATGAGAGACAGACAGAGACAGAGAGAGACAGAGAGAGACAGAAAGAGACAGAAAGAGACAGAGACAGAGAGATTGGTGTTCAAATTGCAAATTGCTGTACTTGAAGCAGATGGCCCCCACAAAGAGGTCTATAGATGCAAGCCTTGAAATAACCCAATTTGTCCTTCTCTGTTTTAAAATTAAAATACAGAGAAGCCAAGTGACTAAAAGCCAAGGACTGTGAGTCCAAGTTGAGTCTCCTGTTCACTGTACCCCTGTAGAACCTCTCAGCAGAGTGTGGTCCTGGGGGCCAGCATTGTGAGTGTTACCTGGGAGCCCGTTAGGAAGTAGCATCTCAGACCTGCTTAGTGAGTCTGCATTTTAACAAGATCCTAGAGGAGCAAACATGGGCATCGAAGTTTCAGATGCATGCCTTGTGCCCTGCGGGCTATTTCTGATCCGAATAACAGAAAATTCACCAGTGAGTGGCATAGGTGTACAGGTTTGAGAAACTTGGGTGCCCTTTCCCTCCAGATCTCTGAACATTTAGGCTCCAGGGAAGAAGTCTGGGAGTTTTAGAACCATCAGTTTGATGTAAACCAGAATAAGGACTGTGTTCTTGGATGCTGTGAATGTAGTCCACTGTGAGGCACATGGAAGCAAGGCCAATGACAAAACCAGCTTGGTGACTAAATATAATAAATATATAGGTCTCTCTAAAATTTAAAAAAGACTTATTCATCTTTATTACTGTTTGGGTGTTTTGCCTACATGCAAGTCCATGTGCCATGTGCATTCAGTGCTAGCAGAGACCAGAAGAGGGCGTCAGATCCCACTGGATCTGGAATTACCACCACATGGGCACTGGAAGCAGGAGCAGGGTTCTCTGGAAGAGCAGCCAGTGCTCCTAACCACTGAACAATGTCTCCAGCCCAAGAGTCTCTCTAATTTTAAACCATGATATAAAGATATAAATATTCATTTTTGAAAGCATTAGAATTGGGAAGTCAGAGTTTTCACATTATTGATCAGGTGCGGTCTTCCCTGCTTCTCTCGTCTACACACGGAAACCTTCACTTCCTTTGAGCTTATTGATCACCAGAGAAAGAGCGACCTTATTCTAACAGGTTTCACTCCGTCTGAAAACAAGTGTCCCCTTACTACGCTGAATATCTTGTCTTCTCAATGCGGTCGCTAACGTATCGACAGAAGCTCACCTTGAACTCTCCGTGGTCCTCAATGCAGTGACGTGTGTGTGTGTGTGTGTGTGTGTGTGTGTGTGTGTGTGTGTGTGTGTAAGGAAATCTCTCATTGTATGGTGCTGACAACCTCCTCTTAGAGCTACTTTATTGTTTCACATGACTTTTTTTTAATTGGGATCCACCTGCAAAACTCTTTGCAAAAGGTCAAGCATCGACACGGTGGAGTTGTTTTAAATCTTGCATTATTCTAGATTTCAAGAAATCCCTGTTGATTCATTAGAATGTATTAGCCATGAGAGGCAGGTCTCCCATACAACATTATTGGCTAGGATTTGATGTATGTGTATATGATGTGCACCTACTATGTTCGAGTACCCAAGCACCACCCAGCGGTGGTGTCTTCTATCACTGACCTCACAAGGTAGCAGAGGCTGAGCTTGAACTCATGATCCATGTGCTGGGTTTCTAGGCATATGACACCATGCCCAGTTAGGGGGGGTTGTTAGTTTGATTGGTTGATTTGGTTTGGTTTTGACTCAAACCGGGTCCTCTGGAAGAGCAAACACTGAATCTCACCAGGAGCCATTTCTCCAGCCCCCTAGTCAGGATTTTTGTTTTGTTTTGTTGGTTTTTTCCAGACAGGGTTTCTCTGTGTAGCTTTGCGCCTTTCCTGGAACTCACTCGGTAGCCTGGGCTGGCCTCGAACTCACGAGATCTGCCTGCCTCTGCCTCCCGAGTGCTGGGATTAAAGGCGTTCGCCACCACCGCCCAGCCAGGATTTTTAAAATAAAATTTTTACAGGAAAATAGCAAAGATCCTGAATCTCAGGTGTGCTCCTTGATGGATTATCAAGGAGCACTAGCTCCAAGATGAAGAAATAGAGCCTCACCAGCTCCCCAGAAAGCCCTCCATCCAGCGCCCCCACCCCAGCCCTCCTCCTTTATCTCCCAGGGATCAAACCACAGAGGAATAAGTATTTTCCCATGTTAGTGATGAGACCATGTAGGGCGGTCTAGAAGCTTGCCAGACAAGAAACACTACAGCATGATGGAAAGAGACCCCTAGCCTGAGCTCCTTCTGTCCCCAATGTAACTTTCAGCAATATCTGTAAGCCTTACTTATCTTTCCTTTCTTACTTTTATTAATTTTTAATTAGAATACAAACACATGGGTTTTGTTTTGACATGTATATCATTATTCTCAATCTTTACCCCCACCCACCCAGCCAGTTTTTTTTTTCCTACTGTTTTTTGAGTGTGGATATCGGACACCAGAATGCTAAGCACAGGTGTAATCTTGAAAATATGAAAGTAGCCAATAAGTGACAGTTGCTGTTAAAACACATATCTTAAGCTTCAATGCAATTTCAGTGGCTATCACATCCGGTTCCCACCTAAAAGGATGTTTTATGAGAAAGCAGCAGATTCACACTCTAAAACTCAGAAACACACACAC
>LZPO01097154.1:341356-352283 GCA_001675575.1 Neotoma lepida | reverse complement strand
ATACATACACACACACATACACACACATACACACACATACATACACACACACATACACACACATACACACACATATACACACATACACACACACACACACACACACACACACACACACCCCACACTCCATGGCACAATCCCATGGGAACAGCTCACATGAACCACCCATGCAGAAAGTATGACTTCTGTGCCAACATCCAGTCCCAGCTTTCTCATGGGAATGTCTCTTTTCTCAGAGAGGTGGGGTGTGAGACATGCTGAACCCCGTGAAAGTTCACTTCTGGGACTGGGGTGTCTACCTGATCTCCAGTCAGTGCTGTGAGTGGCNGCCTGGCCCAGAGGAGCACAAACCACTCTTGAGAGACGTGTGAAGTGTGAGCCTGGTGCTGGGAACTGCTGGGAGGCACTCAGTTCATCCACCAAATGCTTGGGGTTTTTAAATAGAGTTGCTATTGTTCTCAGAAGTCTGAATATTTGATGCAACTAAATGATTTAAAGCATGTGGACAATGGTGTTGGACTTTTCTCAGAGAACTTTTGGTCCTGCCTTGCAACCAGGTCAATGCTGAGAGCCACCCAGGGCAATGATGGCAGGGAGGGCCTTGGAAGCAGCTCTGGGATTGATGGAGCCTTGGTTCCAGGCCTGACCTTGAGTGCTAGGCACAGAAAGGGTGGAGCTTTGGGCCCAGATGTCAGTGAGGCAGAGCACAGGGACTTCAGTTCAAGTGCTTACTCATGCTAGGCTTGTCCCAAGAGCGTCAAGCAATTAATTACTAAACCAAAGCTAGCCTCCTCCCAGCATCTCGGAAAAACAAGGAGGGCAGAAAGACATGGCTGTTCATTCATCTGTCCCAGGCTTGGCCTTTTTTTAATGAAATGAGCAGAGAAATAAGGGCAAAGGGTGCCGTGTCTGAGTCTGCTGTGGTACCTCCTCGGGTGGATGGGAAAGGGGGCCAGGGACTCTCAGCCACACCCTGTCCTCTCTTGCACATCCATCTGTCACTGCTCTCCCTTTGTGACAATTACATCCCATAGTAATCCACATATCTCATCTACTCATTCATCAAACATATATTGAGCATTCCAAAGTGTAAGGATCTACACTTTGGAGCACTACAGAGGACACACACAGAAAATAGCCGTCAACCTCCCACCCCATCCCCCATCAACAAGCTTGTGACCTATAAGATGTGACCACAGCATTTAAAGCACTTGCCACGAAGTGTGAGGACTTGACTTTGAGGCTCAGCATCNATATACAATTCAGACACAGCAGTGTGTGCCTGTAATCTCAGTGCTGGGAAGGCAGCCACAGGAGAATCCTGGGGACTTACTGGCCACTGAGTTTAGCCGAATCAGTGAGCTCCAGGTTCAACAACAACAAAGCATGATAGAGGAAGACACTCAATATCACTCACACACTCATCACTCACACAAAATACACACACACACACACACACACACACGATTTGTTTTAAGGTTGTATGTATAGTGTCAGATGCCTTTAAAGGCTCAGGAGCTGCAGTGGGATATCCCAGTTAGAAATGGTCACTTCTGACACCATTTTGAAATGTCCCCTTTCATTTAACAGCCTCTGATTAAAGTTGACATCGAAAGCTGGCTGTCACGGTGCACATCTGTAAACCTAGCACTTGGAAGGCCAAGGCCGGGGACTCTAAGCCAACACCAGCCTCAACTACACAGTTAGACAGCATCTAAGACAGAATCCCAGCCAGCCTTCTGCACCGAGCCTTCACCCACAGGTCCTAGGGAAAGCTGCATAAAGCAGGATTGTTCTTTCCTGCAACCACCCCCACCCCAAATTACTAGGCAAAGACAAACAAACCAGTGGAAGATGGTACCCAGTATTCTGTTTTCCTCTACAAATCCTTTATCCCTCAAAGGCATCATTGTCAATTAAACAATGTAAATGGAACATGATGTTGTGGTCAAAGGACCCAACTCCACAGGAAAGCACATGCTCTGTGGGTGAAGAGAGATCACTTTTAACTGGAGGGAACAAGCTCCAGTTTTTGCCAGATTTTTGACCTCCACTCAAGAATAAGCTAGAAAGCCAAGGAAAGCTAGCTGCTGGCTATATAATGTTTCCATTTGCTTGATTTCCTCTCTCATGCGCTCTGGAGGCTCTGGATAAATAAAGTACAGGTTACATCACTGGCAATTTGGAGCCATCTGGGACTCCCTGGGCTAAGGAACTGGCCCTGCCCAGTTTCCAGAGCAGGCAGCTGACTTGAGGAGAGGCGCTGGCTTGTTCCTTGGGATAATTTTAACAGGAAATGATGGTGACTTGGTCCAGCATTAGTGGCTTTCCCAATACCCCTGACTTTTATCCCTTGAGAATTCATCCCCTTTAATTTGAAGTCCCCACAGTATTTTGTGAGAAAATGTCTGAGACTCATAGTTTGGGACAAGTTTTCTCTTGTGAGCTGGTCTGAGAAAAGGCTGTGACTTCCGTCATTTTCAAGGCTGTGCTTATGTGTGTGTGTGCTTGTGTGTTTGTGCATGTCTGTAGGCATGCATCTGTGTTCGCATGGTATACATGCATGTGTATGTGTGTGCATGGTGATCTGTACTGAGAACCTAGGGGATCTCAGACTTTTTCCAAATTAAAAGGGAAGCTCCTCAGGGGAGGAGAGTCAGAGATATTTGGAAAATCGCTGCCATGCTGGATTCCAGCTGAGCTGAATGTAAACAGGCAGAGGTGCGTGCCAGGCCGGGCAAGTGTTGCGCCAGATACTTGCAGAGGCACTAAATTTATCCCAACGTGCTGCTTGCTTCCTTCCTCNCCGGTCTCAAGTAAGAGACACAAGTCCCTGGGGATGCAGGTGACTGTAGAGATCACAGCGCCTTTGTTAAGTTGTGGAGCACTGAGGGACACTGTTCCCTAGCAGAGACCAGCACCAAGCCCTCCTCCCATCCACTAACCAGAGATCTTCTGGTTGCAGCAAACAACAGACCTGGAATCTTGACCTCTAAGTGACCTCACCCATCAGCACCTGCCCAGGCCTCAGCTGGCTCCTGGAGGCAGTGAGGTCTCACACAGTAAAGTCAAATCAGCCAGCTGTTGAGATGGAACTCTCCCAGTCAATAGTTCCTACTTCCTGAAACCAACCCCATGCACTCCTCTCTTACGTGAATGTCTAGTTATTGGTAGATGGATTTACGTAGGACTATAAGGGTGTTATTTAACAATTTGGGCTTCACCAAATACCACTGGTGTGTTTTTAGGTGTCTGAAACCAGGTCACCATTTGCATACACACACACACACACACACACACACACACACACACACACACACAAATATGCAAGCATACATACATGTATACACACCTCTCTCATAAACTATAGACTAGTGATAATGTGTTCTGGGAATTTTCTGGTTCTGTTTTGGGACTGGGTGGGGATTTTTGTTGTTTCAGAGACAGGGTCTCCCTAGGTAGCCCTAGGTGGGCTTCATACCCTCCTGCCTCAACTTCTCAAGAACTGGGAGGACAGGTGTGTGCCTACCACCACACCCAACTGTTGTGGGCCTTTTAAAAGCAAAACTTTCACTTCCTCTTCTTCACTGTCCCTCTGGTTAAATTTTGCACCTGTGCCACACCCTAGCAATTCAGGGTTTTTAAATAAGCAAATCTATTGGGTCAGAGAAGTGCCCCAAGGGACAGTGAGGACTAGTGGGCCCTGCCTCTCCCAAGGATCCCCACACTCACTCTGAGAAGTCACAAAACCTCTGCAAGGGAATGAGGCTGGGCTGCAAGTCGGTCTCGGTATCAGTGATGCAAAACCATTGAACTCCTCTCCTCCTGAGGCAGGGGCATACCTCTGGACATGTGTTCCTCCTCCTTCTCCGGGGGTCCCCTTTACTAGTTTGTTCAATTTTGAACCAAGAAGTGTTCACATCATCTCTGCACAATAATCTAGAGAGATCTAGCAGAACTCATAATTATTAATAAAAGTGATTTTTAAAACACATGGCTCATCTGTGAAGCAATTTACAGTTCACATTTTTTTTAAATATATGCTATGACCCTTTCTTACCACAGACCTTTTGGGTAGCTGTCATCATTAATGCCATATTATAGCTGGGAAAATAGAGACCNGATGTGGAAAAAGAGTTACATGCTGAAGGCCACAGCTGGTATTGTAGAAACTCTAATAATTATGGAGGACACTTACATGGCAGGCCCTTCTACAGCGTGGGGACGGCCCCAAGCATTTATATCTGTGAACTCATGAAATCTGCAGTCACCCTATTTGACGTCATTTTACAGACATTAAAATGTCTAAGTCTAAATACAAGCAAGAGTGGGGGTGCAGAAGGGTACAGTTAGGAGGGGACAGGGGCTTTGTCAAGAAGGTCACCTATTTGTGGCTGCTTTGGGGTATGGGGTATGAAATACATGTTTTTCAAGTCCATAGGGTTCATTGTTGGTTGTTTTTACCTCCTTAGTCCTGTCTGTTTGAGTGTGTAATGTGTGTGTGTGTGTGTGTGTGTGTGTGTGTCTGTGTGTATCTGTGTGTGTGATGTGTATTCATGCTCATGTGTGTGAGTGTGGGTATGCCCCGACACATGGGTGGAGGGCAACCTCTGGTGCCAGCCCTCACATTCCACCTCATTTAAGCTAGGACCTCTTTGCTGTTCCCACTGCCTACACCAGGAGAGCTTACAGGAATTCTCCTGTCTCCACCTCCGTTCCCATTGTAGGAGCACTGAGATTACAGATGTGTGCTACTGAGTCCAGATTCACATGAGTAGGTCTGGGGATTCGAACTCAGGTTTTGATACTTGTTAGGCAAGCTCTCTGCCCACTGAGCCATCTCCATGACCCCCATAGAGTTAGCTTTGCTCTGTCTCTCTGGGCAGGTTTGTGTTACGCAGAGCATGATTCCTGAATTGTCCTGTAATACCAAGCCATATTATAATCAAGCGATTGTTTGCTAAGGGAAAGGGGGCTTGCAGGATTCAGAGTCCAATGTTGCCAGGTTGTTAAGGTGTAGCCACTCTCTCCCCTATATGAGCCTCAATCTATGGCTTCTGTGACCCCTTTGGCCTCCTCCCTACCTGACCTCTGCTTCCATCAGCTGTGTCTGAGAGTGACTTTAATCAGACAGGTAGTCCAGTCTTTCCACATCTACGTTTCCCATCATCCTCTCAGGAACCATTTGCCTTAGAGCCAGAGAATGCCCTGGATATGGCCTGGTGGCCAGAGGGGTAAGTGGGAGGAAGAAATTGCTTCCTTTCAGAAACCTCCGCCAGCCATACCCAGACCTGCCACCTCACTTTTCTGCCTCCATTTCAGCCAGTGCCAGTGTCAGGCCTTGGGATCCAGGGCTTAGGAACCAGGAAAGAGAAAAAGAAGAGCTGGTGAGGCCCTTTCCTTATACCCACCATGGCCCTCACTCCAGATGCCCCCTGAGGATTTGTCGTTTCTGGTTGGGGATTTTGAAAACTGATTCAACAAACAAATGGGCAGGGTCAAGATCCACCTTCCACCCCCAGGAAGCTGAGGCCAGCAGATTTGCAGGACAGAAAACGGCTCAGAGAGGTGACTCGGGTCACATGGCTTCAGCCCATGTGATACAAGGACCCTGGTTCCTGTGAAGACTTCTTAAAGGTCAAGGGCTGGAGTCTCATGCATTAGTTCTTGAGGAAGGTCAAATGTGTGCTGCTCTCTGAAGCTGCCTAGCTCTAGGGCCCAACTAAATGACTAATTCCAGAGGCTAGAAAACCGTAGGTCTGGGCTGGCAAGATGGCTCACTGGGTGAAGGTGCTTGCCTCCAAGTATGATGATCAGAGTTCAATTCCAGGATACGCATGGCAGAAAGAGAGAACTGGTTGCTGAAAGTTGTCCTCGGACATCCACAGTTGCTGGGATATGCATGCATGCATACACACATATAAATAAATAAATAGATAAATAAATAAATAAATAAGTGGATAGATAGATAAATAAATAAATAAATAAATAAATAAATGGGAAAACCCACAGATCCAGGATAAGGTCTCACCCCTGAAGGTCAGAATGACTCTGAGTCTCCCAGATCAAGGATTCCTTCAAGCTCATATCTCAAAAAGGAAAAAGTTCTCAGCAAGTATCCAAGATGTTCCTGGAATGAAGATCTGTGGCCCAAGCTTGTTAAGCCGGAGTCCAGCATGCTAAAATGAAGCAGGCACCTCACCCTGAATCCCCAAACATCTGAGCTGGAAAGTTCCAACCAAACTAAAAGATGCCAGGGCCCTGGCTCTTCATGATGACAGCTCAACCCGTAAAGAGAAGCTGGGGAACAACGGAGGCTGAGACCATGTGAACCCCAGGATCCCATCCTCCAGGCCCTGAATTGGGTCTCTTTCAAACAGCATGGTCCAGCGCCACAAACTCACAAGAAACCACAGGGTGGAATCCCTGAGCACCACACCTAATCCACCATGGGTCTTGAGCACTGCCTGTCTTCCCCATCACCTGCTCTGACCACTNCCTGGCNCAGCCACCTCATCAGGTCCATCACTGGCCGGAGCACCGTCCTCCATCCCCACACCCTCCCCTGCAGCTCACCGGCAAAAAGAGAGAACTACATGTAAGATGACAGTAAACCCAGGCTTTTGTCTTGCCTTGGCTTAGCTAACTGTCCATCCTTGGTCATGCCACTCAAATAGCCCTACAACCATTTGCCGAGCACGTCCACATCCATCATCTCAGTGAGTGGGAGCAGCACAGTCATTATTACAGGCTATAGAAGAGGACTTCTTGAGCTCAGGACTCCTTCTGCTTGCCAATGAGGAACCAGCTCAGGCTGGCTTAAGCAAGAAAATAATCCATCAGCCTCATGCTAGCTTGACGCTCTCTTTTCTTTTCTTTTTTGTTTTGTTTTATTTTGTTTTTTTTCAAGACAGGGTTTCTCTGTGTAGTCCTGGCTGTCCTGGAACTCACTCTGTAGACCAGGCTGGCCTCGAACTCAAGGCGTGCAAAACCACTGCCTGGCCCTTCCCCCTCTCTTGATGCTATGGTATAGCTTGCCTTGATTCACAGGTGGGTAGTTTCTCATAAAGTCATATGATTATCAAAAGCTCCTGTATCTTAACTTCACAGCAACTAGTTTCAACTGAGACCTGAGGCTCATTGGAGACTGAAATGGTCACATGCTCACCCCTGAACCAATCACTGTAGAGGCTGAAACAGTCACGTGCCCATCATTGAACCAATCACTGTGGCCAATAGATAGCATGGCTTCAGCCTGAGTTACATACCTCCCTCACGTTTCACCCAGCCCCGATGATCAAGATTGGGAGAGGGGCTGCTGAGTGTGGTGGCATAGGCCTTAAATGCCAGCACTTGGTAGACAAAGCAGGCAGATCTCTGAGTTCCATGCCAGACTGGTCTATACAGCGAGCTCCAGGCCAGTCAGGGCTACATAGTGAGACCTTGTCTCAATGAGAGGAAGAAGAAAAGGGGATAGGAAAGGGGGGATTGGGGGAGGTGCTAGCAGCCAAGGGCGAGCCATTTCAAAGCAACAGATGCCCCTGTGGTAATCCCGGGTGAGACTGAGTCTCAATGTTTTTAAATCTGTAACGAGCAGAAAGTGAAAGAGAAATGAACTTTACCATTCAGCCCACCCTGGGCTGTTGGTGTCCCACATGTGGTTACAGTTACGACTGAATGACAGGGCGTGGGTCATTAATGACCGGTCTTAGGAATGCGCTGGTCTGACCCTATAAATGGAGCAGCTAAATGGGGCTGTGAAGGTGGACCTTACCCTCTGGCTTGGAATAGATGCTTCCCTGATGCAAACAGATGGTCCAGCTGCCAAGGAAGAGGTTGGTTTGAGGCAGAGGATTAGCACTCCGAAAGTATAGCCGAGGCAGCAATGAAGGGACCAAAGAGGGCTTAGGGCCTGAGCAGCCTACCATTGCATGAAGCATGGGAGGTAAGACCAAAGGCCTGCTAAACAAGGCTGGCTTCATGAGTGCATCATCTGTGAAAGCACACCGAACCTGCCTCTACTTTACAGGGCCTGGGCTCGTTTTAATGCTCAGCAGTGACTCTCTTGAAAGCCTCGGTAATTTTTATGTGAGGAACCCATTGAGTGTTCCTACTCGAGCCTGAAAATGCTGTAGCTGTTCCTGCAGTCACATTTTTTAAAANTCCTGACAGGTCTGCATCTGCCTCTTTGTAGCGAGTCTGGGCTGCTTCTGAGGGTGTATTTCCCTCTGTTGACCTCACACCGNTCAAGATATACCTTGAGATAACTGGGGAAGTGGTCATCTTCTGCTCTGGGTCAAATGGCACAAGAGTGGCCACCTCTCCTCCCCTGGGTACAGCTGTCGATAGGAGTGTTTCCTGGCGAGGGACAGGCTAGGGGCAGAATGGGTCACAGGCAACAGAAAGTGTGGTGTTGAAGGCAGATGACAAAAGGGGAGAGGTTAAGGGGCTATGACAGGACGGAGGAAGAAATCAAAGGCCTCTCTGTCTGATTCAAGCACGGCAACATGCTAGCAACACGCTTTGTTACTGGCTAGTAGAGGACAGAGGGAGCTGTTGGAATGGAAGGAGCCGTTCTCATTAATATAATTTATGCCATTTGGAAAACGAAAATGAAGAAAAGAGTCGCCCATGGCACTGTTGATTCAAACTAAGTATTTTAGGGCCAAGCATGATAGTGTTACCACCTATAATCCCAGTACTCAAGAGGCAGAGGCAGGAGAATTACTGCTGCTAGTTCAGGGCCAACCTGGTCTCTGCAAAGAAAGTTACAGGTTAGCCAGGACTAAATGGTGAGACCATATCCCCAGGAAATAAATATATGGGGTTGGAGAAATGACTCAGCTGTTACGAGCACATCAGGATCTTCCAGAGAACCCAAGTTTGATTTTCAGCACCCACGTNAGGTGGGTCACTACTGCCTGTGAGTTCAGCTCCAGAGGCTAGAACACTCTCTTCGGGCCTCCATGGGCATTTGCACTGGCATACACGTACCCACCCACAGACACACACAAATATAATTAAAAATAAAATTAAATAATTTTTAAAGAAGAGGGAGTGGGGGGCTCTAAAAAAATCTTAGTATTATACAANGAGGAAATGAGATATTTTGAGAGAGGACCTTCATCCACAGAATTCATTCTAGTATGTTGCTATAATTGTTCTACTTTGTTTGTTATCGTTAACCTCTTACTGTNTCTAATTTATACAGTAGATGTTGTTATTTGCAAGGTTATATATGTGGATAGAAAAACAAAACAAAACTATGATTCCTGTAATGGCTGCTTTCCGTCAGACTGTGGCATGGAGAACCTCTTACTTAGCTTCAGCATCCAGAGCTCCAGAGAGGGAATGGTTCACACTGGATAGAATTTGACATATACCATTGTTTTGGAAAGCTCAGCCCTCAACATCCCAACATCATGAATTCAGTTTCAACACCCTTGATTTTAGTCCTTCAGTCACGGCTTTTGATTCTGTGTATTGTTGAACCAGTAGAAGCTGGAGATACGACTACACCTCACTAGGTATGGCTCTCGGCATTACAGGCATTTGTGCTTGCTGGGGACATCCTCAGGAAAGTGAAATGGACAGGTGTGACTTTGAAGGGCTCTTCAGAATTAGACTTCATCCTGACCGCACTGAAAACCACTGTGCTACTGAGGCCAAACCAAGGTTCCCAGCAAGAGGGTTACAGTTAAGAGGGTAGTTTCACGTTCTTAGCTGTTTCTCCTAAGATGGGAACAGATGGGGTTGGGGCGGGGGTCCTCTTTACAACAAAGAGTGCACTAATAATGTGGCTTATAATTTGTATTTGCTACTTAGGAAGAGGGTGGTCAAAGATGGCTTAAATTTGCATAAGTATTATTTCATACTTTCTGAATTGTGAAAGCACATAAAATTGGAAGAAGGGAGTGTTTGCTCAGAATCCAGTAAATCAACATTGCTCCTGTAATCACTGCCTCTTGAATTCTGGGGGAATCATTTTTCCCATTTTTTTGTTTTGTTACTTGTCTTGGGGAGTCTTTTTAATGTTTCTATTTATCTCCCTAGTTGATATTGTACTTAGATATTAAATAGCCAAAAACTGAAACCTTTTTGTTCGTTTGTTTTTTAAGACAGAGTTTCTTTGTGTAGCCTTCACTGTGGTTCTGTGCTATCCACCATTACATGAATCTATGGGGTGCCTTGGAACACATTGCCCAGGATAAAAAGGGGAACTCCTTAACCACACTTTTAGAGAAAATCAAGCCAGACAGCAGATTTCCTAGACACCAACTCTGTGGCTTGGTGGAGTCTCCCTCACTCTCCTTCCCCTCTGCTCATGTCTTACTGTAGCTGATGATTAAATACTTCTCTACCTTGATACTGGTTCACTTGTCGACATCCAGACAGTGGGACATTTCTATGAAAGGACACCAGGGCTCTGGGAGCTTCCTCCTTCTGCTTTTGTGATTTATTATTAGTAAGCAGAGGCTGTGTAGACTCTCAGAATGAGTACATCATATGAACTTTGCAGCTCCTTCCAATGACCATCGAGGCAGTGGGCACTGGCTCACACCAGCGCTGTGACCTATTGCTTCTTTGTCTCAGAAACCCCTCGGAATAGGGGGTTGGAGAGATGGCTCAGCTGGTATAGTACTTGCCATGCAGGTCACGAAGACCTGAGTTCAGATCCCCAGCACCTATATGAAAAGCCAAGCACAGTGACATGCACCTGTAATCCTAGCACTGGGGATCAGTGGAGACAGGAGGATCCCTGGGGCTTCTTGTCCAGGTAGTCTTGCTGAAACAGCGAGATCTAGGTTCAGTGAGAGACTCTGCCTTAAAATATAAGATGGAGAACAACTGAGGAAGATATTGATCTCTTGATCTCTGTCTTCCACACAAATGAGCTTGAGCACATACAGGCATGCATACACACCAC
>LZPO01097154.1:296194-318523 GCA_001675575.1 Neotoma lepida | reverse complement strand
TAAAGAAAGAATCTTAATTGTTCAGTTCTAGAAAGGCAGGAAGACAGGAAGAACAATGTTGAAAACAACTACTCTAATGTATACATTCATTAATGTATACATTCATTAATGGATACATTCATTAATGGATACATTCATTAATGGATACATTCATTAACGGATACATTCATTAACGGAGACATTCATTAATGCATACATTCATTAATGTATACATTCATTAATGTATACATTCATTAATGGATACATTCATTAATGGATACATTCATTAACGGATACATTCATTAATGGATACATTCATTAACGGAGACATTCATTAATGCATACATTCATTAATGTATACATTCATTAATGGATACATTCATTAATGTATACATTTATTAATGGATACATTCATTAATGGATACATTTATTAATGGATACATTCATTAACGGAGACATTCATTAATGCATACATTCATTCATGCAACTACTGTTTGCTATTTGCCTAATTCGTACCCACTATGGTTTTAGGAACAAAAGTCTCTGCCCTCTGCAAGCTTCCATTCTACTGAGATGGAGTGCTGTCTCTTATACACATCTAGATGTGTATAGGGGGACAACACAAGGGACTCACTGTTTTGTTTTTGTGTTTGTTTTCTTTATGAAGCAGAGTCTCACATAACTCAAGCCTTGGACTCTGTAGGTGAGAATGATCTAGAACTCCACTCCCTTTGTCTATGCCTCCTGAGTGGAGTGAGCCAGACCCCGACAGGAACAGCAGTTTTAATTAAGGTCCCCAGTGAAGCCCACAGTGAGAAATGAAGACATGGAGGAGGTGAGGACCATGGGACCTGAGACCAAGCAAACCTAGTGTGTTCAAAGCCCTGTGCAGAAGGGAGTTGAACCAGGCAGGGAAGCAAGGGAGAAAAGAAGGGACCAGGGGTGCTATGAAGAAAGGAATCAGGCGGTAAGCACCTTGTAAGCCCTCTGCAAGGACTTGGGATTTTAATTCAAAGTCNGGGAGGAGGTCATTGGAGAGGGATGCCCCCCAGGTTTGGCCTGAGCACTAACAAAATGTGAAGTTGCCAAAGACTAAGATGGGAAAACTCAGGGAAGAGAGTGATCTAGGAAGATTTGATCAAGCCTTTTAAGATCTTTCTTTCTTCCTTTCTTTTCTTCTTTCTTTTTAAGTCAGGGTCTTACTATGCCTAAGTTTCTTTCTTTCTTTTTTTATGTGTATATGTGTGTGAGTATGGGCTTATGGGTACGTGCGTGTGACTAAGTTCCCATGGAATCTAAAATGAGTATCAGATCCCCTGGAGCTGGAGTTACAGATAGTTGTGTGAAACCCAACACGGGATGCTAGGAATTGAACTTGGGTCCTCTGAAAAAGAAGCAGGCCTTCTTAACGGCTGAGTCATCGCTCCAGCCCCCACATTTGAAATGTCAGTGTCTAAATACAAAAGCTGCGTACACACTTAGCTATAAGATTCTAGAGGCCTGGGAAATGTCTGCTTTAGGGGTATGAAATTGAAAGTCTTTTGCTGATACTTCAAACCAAGAGGAGAATCCCAATGGCACAGTGGTAACCACCAGAATACGAAACAAGAAAACCCCCTCCTGTGGTCTGCACACCCTAGAGCAGTGATTCTCAACTTTCCTAATGCTGTGACCCTTTAATACAGTTCCTCATGTTGTGGTGACCCAACCATAAAATTATTTTCGTTGCTACTTCACAACTGTAATTTTGCTACTATTATGAATCATAATGTAAATATTTTTGGAGATAGAGGTTTGTCAATGGGGTCGCAACCCACAGGTTGAGAACTGCTGCTCTAGAGTAACTGCATATCCATTTATACTNCAGCACTATCCACAGTAACCAAGCCATGGACCTAAGTCCATTGACAGATAAATGGATAGATACATACACGATTGTGTCAGCAAGAAAATGAACTGGACTGGAGATGAGCACGTTAAAGAGAATAAGCCAGATTCAGGAAGACAGATATCACATGGTTTCTCTCATATACAAAAATCTAGATTTTTTTAAACAAAATAGACGTTAAAGTAGAAGAGGGTTGTTTGGGAAGGGGAGAGTCAGTAGAAATGGGGGCAGAAGACAAGAGAAAACAATGATCCAAGTACATGATGTACACACATGAAAAAAATGACATAATGAACTCGTTATTTTGTGTAATTTATTTCAAGATGGAGTCTTACGGTACATCCCTGACCAGCCTGGAACTTGCTGTGTAAACCAGGCTGGTCTTAAACTCACAGAGATCTGCCTGCCTCTGTCTTCCAAATGAGAAGATTAAATGTGTGCATCACCATACCTAGAACTGTGTCATTATGTTCAACAGTAAATTCTCTTTCTTTGAAATCAAAATTTTATCCATCCACTTAAGCTACATTAAGTCAAAAGTGATAGCACATGCCTATAACCTCAACACAAGAAAACCCCCTTCTGTGCTCTAACTCGGCAAGTACTANAACACTGATTCTCAACTTTCCTAACGCTGTGACCCTTTAATACAGTTCCTCATGTTGTGATGACCCCCAACCATAAAATTATTTTTGTTGCTACTTCATAACTGTAATATGGCTACCGTTATGAATCATAATGTAAATATTTTTGGAGATAGAGGTTGAGGCAGGAGGATCACTACTTAGAGGGCCAGCCTTGGCTACATAGGAAGCACCCCCATCACAAAACACAAGAAACACAGAAGAAAGTTGCTATCAGCCCTCTACCTTGGCTTAGTCTCCCGCCTCCTCTTCACCTTTCCAGTCCCTCAGCCACTTCTGTTATTTCCTTCTGTCCCAGCTGCCATCAATCACACCCACAACAGTTTTGTACGGCAGCTCTCCTCTTTTTTCCTTCAGTGTCCTACTCCCATACTCCCGTCTTCCCCAAAGCCTTCCCTTGAGGGAGCACATTCACAAGATGACAGCCCAGCCCCATTAAGTATTCTCCCGAGCAACCAGGGCTCTCCTGTCTTTCCAAGACCAGTGGGGCCCATCAGTGTGTCTGTCTTTAGTACGATCAGCCCCGCAGTGGCCTGAAATTGTGCCTGNGACTGGGTTTAGGAGCTCAATGTTTCTGCCACAAAGGCCTCACAACAATGGGGCAGTAAATAAATGACACCTTCTTGCTGGACTCCCTGGTTCCTTAGAAAGCTGTTTTCTCTGGTTGCTGAAGTATTCACCCAAAGCACAAATCTTCGTGCTCACCTGAGATCCAGAGGAGGACAGGGACCAGCAGCGCCAGGTGCATCTTCTCACACCATTCACCTTGGTGGAGCTTGTCAGCAAGGACCGGCTACATGCTGCACTCCAGCATCTCCTGAGCCCCTGATTTCCCTCTCTCTCACCCCGGCACTTCCTCCTTCAACCACTTCCCACTGGTGAATAAAAAAAGCCAAAAGAGGAAGGAGGTAGAGTGAGTTAAATGTAATGCAAGAGGTCGGTTTTGAGAAATACCATCCTGCCCAGAGCCAGAGTGACTTCTCTGAGAAGAGAACCGGGGGCCTCCTACTCTGTATACACAGATCCGGTGATTCGGCATCACTTGAGCTACAGCCAGAGTGNCTGGAGCCCAGAAGGCCAAAGGTTCCATAGGCTGAAGGGTATCAGCAGAGAGATTCAAAAGCAGAGACTGGAATGGGGAGACAGGAGGAAGCTGAGGAGGTGTCAAAACCCAGCTTCATCAGGGGTGTTGGGGCACAGCTGGAATCCAGAACTCAAGAAGCAGAAACAGGGGGGATTGAAAGTTTGACAAGAACCCGAGCTACATAGTAAGTTCAAGGCTAGCCTGGGCTACATAGTGACACCTGTCTAATAAGAGGGAAGGGGGTATTGTTCAGTAGCAGAGCTCTTGCCTAACATAAGCAAGGCCATGAGTTTGATCATCAATGCCCCTTACCCCTTACAAAATTACAAAGAGAAGGCGTCAGGTAATTAGGATATATGCACAGGGATCTACCTACCCAGTGTGTGGGGGGGGGCTCTGCTTTGAGAACACACTGGCCAATCTGCCCCAGCCTACTGGGTAATAGATAGGTTAACCCAAATTCCCCAGAACTTTAGTGAATACCCCAGGGCTACCCCACTCCCAGAGAAACCAGTTTGCTGTTCATGACTTCTGTGTTTCTCTTTTCTTGTAATTTATTGATTTGTTTTTATTTGTTTATTTTTTATGTGCACTGGTGTTTGGCCTGCATATATGTCTGTGTGAGGGTGTCGGATCCACTGGAACTGGTGTTACAGACAGTTGTGAGCTGCCATGTGGGTGGTGGGATTTGAACCAGAGTCCTCTGGAAGAGCATCCAGTGCTCTAACCACTGAGCAATCTCTCCAGCCCTGCTATTCGTAATTCTAACTTTGCTCCCACACCCTCCTCACAGCAGGCCTTTGTCCAAATATGAAAGGAATGAAGGCCAGCTTTGTGGTTTCACTCTTCAATCTGACATCATGTCCCCTCCATCTCACACACAACCCTTTCCAGCAAGCCCTTAGGGTGGAGTCACTTTTGGTAGGTGCCACACACACTCTGTGACATCTTGACTTCGCAGTGCCCTCAAGCCCTGGTCAGGCTAACCAGAATCCAGGAGGCATATGGGAGGGTTGTTTACTCTGAAAACACTAGCTACTGATAAGCCACTTTTCCAGGATGTGGCCAGAGATGGCCACTTACTTTACATATTTCTAGACCATAAAGAAAAGCCAACAAGGGCTTGGGAGACTCACTCACCACTATTGATCAAACAGGTCTCTGCCCAAGGCATGGCACAGGTGTACTGAGATAGACATCCTCTGCAATGCTTAGGGGAGTTCCTTTTAGGGATGTGATCAACAGGCTGGGGGTGCCCTGAAATCCAAGGGGTGGGTTCATGGAGGGTCCAGGAGTGACTTTTCCTTTTTGGGCAGAGGAAGAAAAAAAAAACAGAGCTGTCTGTCAAGAGCCTATGGCCAGACCCTCTAATCCTAGCTCTCTCAGACAGGCCCATCCAAGATGAGGGATGGGGGGACCTTTGAATCAAGAACAAACATCTAGGAGGTTGTGAGTGATAAGGACACTGCCCCTTGAACCAGGACCTTTGTGGGTTCTGAGAGAGTCAGAATATTCAGGAGCCTCATGTTCTCAAAGACCCATTAGAGGCTCCAGACCTGGCTTGGTTATTGATTTTGGCATAACTCAGTTACCTCCCAGGCTGCCATATCCCCATTGGTGAAGCAGGGGATTGAAGCTATTCATGGTGGTGTACACCTGAGGATCAGGAGTTCAAGGCCAGCCTCAACTACATAGTAAGTTCCAGGCTAGACATGAGTTCCTATAGAACAGACCATTGAAGATTCTCCCTGCCCTAAAGCATTATGTTTACAAAATGTATATTATTATTTGTGGAGGGAGCTGTATATACATGTGTATTGTCTGTATGTGATATGTAACAATATGTGTACATGTGTCTATCTGTGTGTATGTGTCTATGTGTTTGTGTGCATCTGTGTGCTGTCCATAGGGGTCTCCTAGTTATAGGACAGATGTTTGCCCTCTTGATCCCTTTGGACTTGAAAACTACATATGGTCTTTTTGAAATTACCCCATTCCTGTGGGAAAGCACCCCTGACTAAAAGGGCAATTCCTTAGTGGTGGAGAGTTTGCCATCAGCCCTGGGTCCAGATTGCACCTCTCCCACTCTAGAAGTTCCACAAGAAGTGTACTGCAGGGCCGTCCAGGTGTCTCAGTGAGTGAAGGCACTTGCCACCAAGCCTGATGACTTGAGTTCAATTCCTAAGACCCACATGGTAGCAGGAGACAGGCTGATTCCTGCAGACTATCTTCTGACCTCCGCACACATTCTGTGGCACACACACTGGCCCACTCCCTCCCACAATGCACCAAACAAATAAGTAAATATAAATAACTTTAAAAGAAAAAAGTGTGCCGGGCGGTGTTGGCGCACGCCTTTAATCCCAGCACTCGGGAGGCAGAGGCAGGCGGATCTCTGTGAGTTCGAGGCCAGCCTGGGTTACCGAGTGAGTTCCAGGAAAGGTGCCGAAGCTACACAGAGAAACCCTGTCTGGAAAAACCAAAAAAAAAAGAAAAAAAAGAAAAAAAAAAAGAAAAAAGTGTATTATGAAGACTAATAGCCAAAGACTAAGCCAGGTAGAGATGCTGGAGAGATAGCTGAGCATAAAACTGCATACTGCTCTTGCAGAGGACCCAGGTTCAGTTCCCAGCACCTACAGTAGGTAGCTCACAGCTGTCTGTAACTACAACTCCAGAGGAATCTTATGCCCTCTGCTGGACTTCATGGGCACCTGCACTCACAGGCTCTACTCATACCCAGGCACATATACATATTCAAAATTAAAAATAGGGGCTACAGGAATGGGTCAGTAGTTAAAAAGGCATAGTGTTTGCAGAAGACCTGTGTTTGGGTCCCAGTATCCACGTCAGACAGCTCACAATCATCTGTTACTCCAGCCCCCGGGGGTCTGATGCACTCCTCTGCCTTCACAAGCATACACATGTGGCAGTTACACACACACAAACACACAGAAATTATAATAATAAATCTTTTTTTAAAAAAAACTGTTAAAATTGAAAATAACCCACAGAATTAAATCCCTCAGTGACAAGAAGCAACTGTCAGCCGCACTGTCTTGAACTTGTTCCCCAAATGCTGACCCTGCCATCACAGCTGGGGTTCCCTGCCCTCCTGCTCCCCTTCTCAGCTGCACTTAGTAGGGCTTCTAGAGCTTTGTCCTGTAGTCAATGAAACTGAATTGTCACACCCCTAGCTGGATGGGGCTCCTTTGAAGACCCCACGCCAAATTTAGTATTCATAATTTGGAAACCTTTTTCTTCAGAGGGGCCCAGCATTGCATCAGCTTCAGGCCTGAAGTGGATCTGTAGTGATTCACATCCTCTTACCTCAGAGCTTTTCTCTATGAAGAGAGAGTCTGTTTCCCCTTGAACCTACAGCAGACTCATGANCCGTTTTGCCTACTCTGATACAGCAGAAGTGGGGCATGTGGGGCCACACCTTAGGACCCCCATATTTCCTCCTTCACTTCCTGCTTCTGCCAGGAGCCCATTGACCTGCTGGGTGGGCACCAGAGACAAACAGAGAAGAGCTGAAATGCCCTGGTTACCAGCCAGCAAGACCTTAGACATACCAGGGAGCCTAGCTGAGGGCAGAATGGTCACCCAGACCAAGTTCTGACTCAAATTGTGCCCTTGAGTTTGGAGCAGTTCACTGCAACGCTATAGTGCTGGTAGAGAAAAGCTAAGAGCCCCTGGAGCAAGCCCCGCCCTCCTGCTCTACAGCCATAGCCGTCCCTGGCTCCCCGTGCACTCCTCTTCTGTCTCCCTCACAGCGCTTGTGCATGGCTCCTCGGACTTCCTTCCGGCAGATCCCACCTCACTATATCCTTAAGCTGCTCCGATNCCACCAGCCCTGGAACTGTGGAGCTCTTGTGGCTTCTGATTAAAAATAGTACCTTTGCCTAAATGACACAAGTTTAAGAGCACAGACTGAACAACCATCTGTGACTACAGTTCCAGGTGATTTAACCCCTCTCCTGGCTCCCACATGCAGGTGCACACATGTGCAGGACCCGCAAGTAGATATACCTATACACGTAATTAAAAATAAAATAAAAACTTCAAAATAGTACATTTGTCTAACTTACTAAAGTAACACACACTCATTTTAGGAAATACATCTATCTTGCCATGATGGACTCTTACCCTCTGGAACCACAAGCCCAAATAAACCCTTCCTTCTAGAAGTNGCTTTGATCCTGGTGTTTTATCACAGCCATAGAAAAGTAATTAATACACACAGCAAGTGCTTTTGTCTGCTGAATCATCTACTATACATACTCTAGAGTTTGTTTCCCTAGTACCTACTTGATGAGCTATTTGTTCTAATGAACGTTACTGTGAAACTCCTCTATCACACATATCTCGGTATACTTCTGCAAAAAGAGCCAAAAGAATTTGCACTGGGAACTTTGGTGTTATCAATCGCTCTCCAAAAGTTTGCCGGCTCCCTCTAGGAAAGCCCACTCCCTAAACACGAGCCGGTGTCAACCATTCTCAAACTACTGTACATCATGTTGTCTGCCAGACTTCTCTAGCGCTACACAAACAGTATATTAGCTAGCTTTTCGTTATTGCAATCAAAATGCCAAACAACTTAAGGGAAGAAGGAATTGCTCTGGCTCACGGNTTTGGAGAGTGTAGTCCACAGCCACTTGGTCCCATGTGCTTGGGCAGAACATCGAGTGTTGGGAACATGAGGCAGAGGAGTTCTAATCAGCANATGGCCACTCAGGAAACAGAGTCTGNGGAATACCAGAATCCACCTGGCTTCCTCTGAGTTCCCTTCCGTTCCATCCGGGCTCTAACCCTGGGGTGTGCCACCCACATTCAGAGTGGTCTTTCCAGCTCAGCTAATCCTCTCTGGAAATGCCCNCACAGGCACACCCAGATGTGTCCTTTAGGAGTCCTCAGATGTCTCAATTCAGTCAAGTTGACAATAAGGATTAAATCTCATANAGGAGTTTGTTCTANGAAACTGGCTTATNTGATTGTGNGGTCTGGTTAGTCCAAAGTCCAAAACAGTGAAAGTCTTCAAAGCCTGGACATTCTCAGGTGGGAGCTGAGGCTGCAGGTGTTTGTGTGTTTGCTTGTTTGTTTGTCAGGGTCACAGTGCAGTCCCACTTGGACTCTGATGCACTATATGGCTGCAGTCTGGCCTCTAACCTGCAATCTTCCTGTGCCAGCCTTCTGAGGGCTGGCATTAGCGGTGTGCACCATCACACCTAGTCCAATAGGCTACAGTTTGAAGTAAAATTTCTTTTTCCCCAAGGAAACCAGCTTCACTTTTAAAGTCTTTTAATTATGCAGCTGAAGACCACCCAAAGTATCAGACTTGAAGTCAGCCGTACGTAAGTGTGAGCCACATCAAGATTCCTCCACTGCAGCCCTGAAGGAGAAAAGGCAAGCACTCTACCACGGACCCTCAGCCTCAACCCCAGATGAATTGATCTTGGTGTCATCGGGACTTAAATGTCTGGAGATCATTTAAAGCCACGTTAGGAGCGAAGAGGACCACCCATCACCTAGTTTCTCAATATTGCCACTGAATGATGGATGGAGTCCAGGAGAGCAGCACGGTGTTGGTCCGGGGCCCAGGGAGGCCTCCACTGCACTAGGATTTACTGTGGCACTCCGGAATTAGCCAAAAAGCTTTGCATCTCTTGNAAAAAGGCTGTTGCTCATTTTGTTACAGAAGATGACTCTTAGTGTCACATGTCTGGAGAGAATGGTCATTGGTCAAATATGTTTTGTCATATAAATACCACAGAAACCCACAGTTCCCCATTTTGTCTTGACATCCAGGAAGGTAAAACTAAATGTAATGCTTGAATGCAGTAATGGCTATCTGACCCTGGGCCTGTCTCTTCTCCCCCCTCTTCTCCTCTGTGCCCTGTNCCCTTTCTCAGACACTATCTTTAAACGCCCTTTGTCACATGTGGGTCTGTTTTAAACTACCTCAAATCCCTTTTGTAAATGGTGGACATTAGGCAGACATTAATAAAATGACTTAAGAAAAGCAGGGCTGGAGAGGTGGCTCAGAAGTTAAGAGCACTGGTTGCTCTTCCAGAGGACCTGAGTTCAATTCCCAGCACCCACATGGTGGCTCGCAACCATCTGTAATGAGATCTGATGCTCTCTTCTGGCGGAACACTGTATACATAATAAATGAATAAATCTTTTAAAAGAAAAGAGCCGGGTGGTAGTGGCGCACGTCNTTAATCCCAGCACTTGGGAGGCAGAGCCAGGCAGATCTCTGTGAGTTCGAGCCCAGCCTGGTCTACAGAGAGAGAGCCAGGACAGGCACCAAAACTACACCGAGAAACCCTGTCTCGAAAAACCAAAGGAAAAAGAAAGAAAGAAAGAAAAGCAACCCAGCCAGGCATGGCAGTGCACACCTGCAGCTCCAGGGCTTAGACGGTGGAGGAAGAAAGATCAGGAATCGAAAACCACCTGAGACGAANGTAAAACTTTCTCAAAGCAGAAGAGAAGGAAGAGGGGGAGGAAATGCAGACAGTTGACACAGGGGGTTGGGTCCAACCAGGGTTTATTAACTTTTTTTTTCATTATTTATTGGTAGTATGTGTGTATGAGCATGACGCTGTCTCTTATACACATCTAGATGTGTATAAGAGACAGCATCTAGACAACAGACAGGTCTAAGGAAGGTTGTGGGTTTAAAGGAAAGTAGTCAACAAGGCTTGCCACTGACCACTCAGAGCTCTCTATGATTGCCCAGATTTAAAAAAAAAAAAACTTAACAACCAGGCTAGAAACCAAACAGGATCAGCACGTCTGTCATCCCAGCACTCAGGATGTGGGGCCAGGAGAACCCCTAAAAGCTTGAGGCCAGCCTGGTCTACATAATGAGTTCTAAGACAGAGCTACATAAGGAGACACTTAATAAAACCATAAGTACCTCTCAGCCCAACTGTCAATATATTCTTTTTAGAATTTATTTATTTTATTTTATGTGTATGAGTATTTTGTNTGCATGTTTATATGTGCAGCACATGCATGNCTGGTGTCCATGGAGATCAGAAANGGGCATCAGATTCTCTGGAACTAGAGATATAGATGGTTGTGAGCTGCCATGTGGGTGCTGGGAACCAAAACTGAGTCCTCTGCAAGGGTACTAAGTGCTCTTAATTGCTGAGCCACATCTCCAGCCCCACCAATAGATTCTTGGTGGTAAAAAGACAAACTGAGAGCAGGCCCTGCCCAAAGCCTGAGTTCAGTTGGGTCTGAAGAGCTGAACTCACAAAGTCCACAAAGATCAAAGTATCATGTGAGTGAGGAAAGACCCATGGGCTTCTTTGTCCTGTAAAGCAAAAGGGGGCACAAGAGGAAAGGATTGTGTCTGCCGTGTCCTCTAGGAAGTGAACCANGGCGTGCAGGCTCCCCTAGACAGCTCTCTCTAGGAAGTACATCTTGAAGCCTGGGGAAGTTCAACCTGAGATGCAAATTAACAAAGCCACTATTCACAACAAATAAATGGTGCTCTTCAATCCAGGAGGAAATGAAAGCCCATCTGAATTTCATTTGGGAGGTAGAGGCTGAAGAGCCATAGTCAGGAGACGTCCAAAGTCAACATCACATGGACAATGCCCTGTTCAACCCACTCTGATACTGATTCCCTCCCATGCCAGTCAGAGCCCCAGAGCGGCTGGGGTGCATGGACCTTAGACCCTGGCAGTCTCTGCTTTTGTGTCTTTATGAATGCAGATGAAGTTTGCCTGTCTTAAGCCTTCCAACAACCCCCAGTGATTGTCTTTGGAAAGTGGCTACTGTCCACCTAGAAATCAGGGCCTTTGTCTTGTCATCTACCCTCCCATTCCTGCTCTTAGAGTCTGGTGGGCACAGTCTCATAGTTCATGAATAGTTCTGTCATGTGCTCTATGATTCCCTCTGAAACATTTCACCCAAGNTTCCAGGCTGGTTCTCACTCTGCTTCTTCTCAGACCGACCTCCTAGGGGAGAATGACCTTTGTCCTGTTTCCTAAAGTCCTCCTCTCTCTGGGACACTGTCCTCACCAAGANTTTGGTCCATGACCAGCTGTGAACTATTCCCAAGGCTCACCCTNGGCATCCTGATCTTGCTTTTCCANACCNGGGTCCTTTTGGACTAGTGCACATGGGAAATCCATCATGTTATCTGATCTTCCAAGGAGCAGACACCAAAACAAAATGTACAAGGATTTTATTGAGGGAAACACCTATATGGCGAATGAGGTAGGAGCCAGGGAGGCCAGGGAAATGTCGGGCTCTGACACTGGTCAGAATTCNAGGGGTAGTGGTCCTCAAGCTGAAGCCAGCTGTTGGANGAGTCTAGTATCCCCAGGAACAGGTCAGACATNGTGTCCCTGCCATGTTCTGCCTTTGCCTCAGAATTGTCCATGGGCCATGTGACCCCAGTGCAAACACAGCAATGATGGAGCTCAGAGCAGAGCAGCAGGCCAACCATGTCAGAGAAGTCTGGGAACGGGAGGGAATCCATATGGCATGTTCTTACGGTTATCTCAGGCATTCATGAACTTGGTTTGGNATAGTTTCCCTCTATACCCTGAGCCTTTTATTTTTCCCGAAACAGGGTTTCTCTGTGTAGCTTTGGAGCCTATCTTAGAACTCGCTATGTAGACCAGGCTGGCCTCCAACTCACAGAGATCCTCCTGCCTCTGCCTCCCAAGTGCTGGGATTAAAAGCATGTGCCACCATGGCCCGGCTACCCTGAGCCTTTTTCAGTGACTTCAATAAAAAAATCAAGAAGAGTGTGGGGTGTGTGTGTGTGTGTGTGTGTGTGTGTGTGTGTGTGTGTGTGTGTGTATGTGTGTGTACCTCTATATCTAAGTGCCTCTGTCTGTACAGTGGGTATGTGTTTGTCTGTGGGGTTTTGTATGTGTTACTCGGGGTGGGTCACATGCCACAGTGTGTGTGTAGAGGTCAAAGAACATCTTGCCAGATTCTGTCTATCCTTCTAGCAGGTAGGTATCAGGGATTGAACTCAGGTTGTTGTCAGGCTTGGTGACAGTCATCTTCACCTGGTGAGCCATCTTGTCAGCCCTATCTGTGTGCTTTTATATTTGTGTACATATTTCTATGTCTGTGTTTGTGTATTATATATGTCTGTCTGTCTATCTCTGTGTACTGTATAGATGTATATGTCTGTATTTTTATATCTGTGTGTACTATATATGTATAAGTGTGTGTGTGTGTGTGTGTGTGTGTTCAGAAAGAATCACCTTCTGCAGTCACAACTAATCCACCCAGAGCCCTCACCCCATCTCCATTGCTGCTTTTCAGACCATCCTGGTCGGTGACAGTGGCGTTGGGAAGACATCTCTACTGGTTCAGTTCGACCAGGGCAAGTTCATCCCTGGCTCCTTCTCAGCCACCGTGGGCATCGGATTCACAGTAAGTACTCACTGCTCTGGCAGCTCTGGAGCCCCTGTATGTGTGTCAGGGTGCCAGCCAGAAATAGGCAGGTGGTTAAATGAGACCACTAGAAGAATCTGAGTAAACAAACTATTTCCAAAGATGCAGGCAAGTGATGAGGACTGGAAAGGGTTGGGCTTTGGCCATGGTGGTGTGGAGGGCTCCATTTTACTTTGAGTCTAAAGACCAACAAAACAAGTGTATCTGGGTGTAGACAGAAATCAACCCAAGGCTGCAAAGATTCTGGAAGGGCAAGAAATGACAAATGACAGTAGAGAATTGCAAACTTGCATGGCCACATGGGTTGGGAGTCAGCAGACAAGCGCTGAGTCTGGTTTTTAGCTCTCAGTGTCTCCTGGGACACAGCACTGGGGTGTGAGTGGGTAGATGGATATCTAATTAGAAAGTGGGATCAGGCTCCTTCCCCTCACCATTCTCCACAGTCTAGCAGACCTGCTCTGCCATNTACCCTCACCTCTCTGACTTTTCCATGCCTACAGGTATTCTCTGATCCCCTTGAGTTCTTGGAAAGGTGTTCCATAAGGCTTTGCCCCTTTCTTATGCTGTTGAGTCTCTGAAATCCTAGTATCTCAGAGACGAGGAGAGCAGGTGTCATGTCTTGGGCACTGTTGGGGTTCNGAAACCTCTAGATAAACCAAAGCANNGGCTGTGANGTCCCNTTTGGGGCTGGGACACACCATGCTACANTGGTGAAAAGAGAGAGGAAGAAACCCAAAAATGGGCTTTCCCCAGAGGTCAGAGGGAGGAAGGCAAGGGTCCAGACTGGACATAGATACAGNTGACTTCCCAGGAGGTGTGTGCGAATGGANAGCTGCCCAGCCTGTGAACTGTCTGACCTGGAATCTGTCTGGAAACATCCTCACCCAAGTGCTCTCAAAACTAGGGTGAGGTGAGCCCTGGCCTTCTCTAAGGGGAAGGCAGAACAAGGTAGGGCTGAGTCCCAGAAGGCCAAGGCTATTTGGACAATCCCTAAAACTTTGGATCAGCCTGTCTAGAAGTAAGATGGATGTCTCTGTGCCAGGGATAGCCTACTCCAGCCGATGTCATGCCCCCCTCACATTCATACCCANATCTTTTTTTACCTATCCTTGCACCTGACTTGGAGAGCAGAGAGTAGGTGATCCTGGGTCTGAAAATTCTGATGCACATCCNAACAAGTCACNGGGGTGTCATCTCTGAACTTGGCTATTAGTTTGGCAAGAAAATTAAGGCAAATCTATGAGCAAGAAGAAAGAATTTAGTCAGACTGAGAAATCCAAGCATCCCAGCCAGGATGAGAGAAGTCTCCAGTTGACTTTGGGATAGCCTTGTACANCCTCAACTGAGGCCAGCATCCAGAATATTGGCAGCTTGAGTGAATCTTGNGCTGGAGACACTTGAGTCAAGGGCNGGACCTTGAACTACAAACAAGCACAACCATGCTCCACAGCTGAACCCAAATCCAGGGAAAGTCTCATTAGTGACAGNGGGCAGGAACCACATGTGACATTAACCACATGTGACAGTAACCACACAGAGGAAGTGTGATGGANTCCAGCCATAGCTTGATTGTGACAATGCNTATTCCCCTTATTGCTGCTCTGTTTAGAGTTAGGGATCTTCCACTCCCTCCTGGTTCATCACCCTGCCCAAAATAGCTGGATTCTTGCACAGCAGCTATTCTCCCATATCCTGTTAGGCAAGGATGCTGAAGAATGTTGAGTGTCCTTCAAATATTGGTCCCTAGAGATACTGGTTATAAAACCCTTGCTTACTGACCTATCTATCACTCAGTGAGATATTTTTAATTATTNTTATTTTTTATGTGTGTGGCTGTTTTGTGCCTGGTGCCCATGGAGACCAGAAGAAGGCACTGGATCCCCTGAAACTGTCGTTACAGATAGCTGTGAGCTGCCAANTGGGTTCTGGGAATCAAACCCAGGTCCTCTGGAAGAGCCGATGGTACTCTTAGCCACTGAGCCATTTCAAGCCACAACTGAGACATTTTTTTTAGCACATAGAGTAATTTGCAAGTGCCTTGGGCCTGGGCTTGAACTCCAGAGTAATGACAACTGAAGCAGAAGAGGCCACCAAGCTCTTGCTGGCCCTGCTCAGGAGGCTGAATGCAGCCTGGGTATCAAGAGAAGGAAGGGGACACAGAATGAAATTGCCCTTACTGAGAAAATTCCATGTCTATGGCCTTTCAGGCATGGAGCTGACACCTCTCAAGTCCTAGTATTCCCCAAATTCTCAAATACAAGCCCTGTCATGCTGGCTTCAGAGTCCTGTTGTTGGGTTTACTGGAGTGTTGACATCAACAGGATTCACAGTGGTATTAATCAGACTCTCTGTCTTTTCTAGTGTTCTGATGTAAAACACTAGATTTCTTTTAAATGGTACCAGTCTGGGAGCCCTATCTTTGTTACCCGTGTTTTGCACAGGCTTTTATAACCAAACCGCAGGTTTTTCAAGACTTTCTGTTCATCTTTTTGCTCTTGAGTCACTATAAACCTGGCCACAAGCAGCTGGCAATAACCATGCCACAGTCTGAATGTTGAACTGCCTTAATACTTCCTCCACTCGGTTAATTAGCCCCTTATTTTTAAACTCAGCCCTCTACCAAGTCTGAGAACCCATGTAAAATATTAAAAGTTCTTATCAAGATCGTAACATGAATGGCTTATAGTCCAATTCACCCCTCCCCCCAAAAAATCCTCATTCCCACCTAAAACCTCATGAATGCCATCTTTATTGACCACATTTTTGTTATCATTTTGGCCTTTCAAGCACCCACCACAATCACCTATTGAGGTCAGTTTATAGCACTCTAGGGCCTTTGCTAGCCCATATGTCCAAACTCTTCCAAATTCTTCCTGCAAACCAGTTCCAAAGGCAAAGAGCCTCCCAGTTAGATTAGTCACAGCAGCATCCCCACTCCTGGTACCAATTTTATGCATTTGACTTTTTATCACTTTAGTTTTTNAAAGCTGCCATAAACAACTTGAGGANAGGTTTCTTTTGGCTCACAATTTCAGAGCCTTTTGGCTCACAATTTCAGAGCTTCTTTTGTGGTCCTTGGTTCTGTTGATTCTGGGCTCACAATGAAACAGAACATCAGAGCTACTCACCTCATGGCAGACAGGAATCAGGGAGAGAGATCAAGTATAACTTTAAAGTATAAACCTGTGACCTGCTTTCTCCAGCTAGGAATCAGCTCTTAAAAATTCTACCATCTCCCAAAATAATGCCACTGGCTGGGGACCAGGCATTTCCTAAAGAGAAAACTTATATAAGGACATTTTGTATTCAAACCATAAAACACTAACCTTTCCAATCAAGCCCTGTCTCACTGCAGGTCAGGTCTTCCTTGTAACAGCTTGTCTTTATTTTTCCCGGACTCTCCAGTTTTATCTAAACAATGTTGTAAAATTTATCACCAAAACCTTCCTCTGTCCATCTCCCATCATCTCACTATTGCCTGTTAAAGTCTAAATCCTTCATCTTCTGGTCGAATTAGCACACAATTGAGACTAGTGGTTCTCAACACTCATTTGGAGTGTATAAAAACCTGCAGAGGCTGTTTGGGTAGGATCAGGATAGGGGAAGAGTCTGCATTTTGATATGACCTGGGAGCTGTGCTGTGGATGATCAATGTGCCACAGTTTGCAAAACCTGAGTGTCAACCTTGTTGCTCCAGCCTCTGCCCTNTTCTCCTCTCCTCATCTGGACCCTGCAGTCACTGTGCTATGTGGTCGATGGCCCTGGGGTTCTCTTCAGCCCACCTGCATATATGGGAGGAACCCCAGTGTTCCTCTAAATAGAGGAGAGGTGCCTATCCAGAAGGCTGTGTGAGTGTGTGGGCTGTGACCTATAACACAGCAGGGCAGGGCTTCTGATTGGATAGTAATGCGGTGTGTATGTGCATTTCACATCTGGGGGGGAATGAGAGAGGTTGGATAATTTATATTGTTTTGTATTTGAGGGTGATTTGGGCATCTTGTAAGGATGTGAGGTGTCTTAGTTAGGGTTTCTATTGCTGTGAAGAGACATCATGACCACGGCAACTCTTATAAAGGAAAACATTTAATCGAAGTGGCTTACATTTTCAGAGGTTTAGTCCATTATCATTATGGTGGGGAGCATGGCAGCATGTAGGCAGACATGATGCCAGAGAATTCTTGATCCAAAAGCAACAGGAAGTGAACTTCTCACCGGGCGTGGTTTAAGCATATGTGAGACCTCAAAGACCACCTCCACAGAGACACACTTCCTCCAACAAGACCACACCTACTCCAACAAGGCCACACCTACTCCAACAAGGCCACACCTCCTAATAGTGACCCCACAACTCCCTTTGGGGGCCATTTTCTTTCAAAATGCCACATGAGGTACATAGTCAACTTGTGAGCATTGATGCATCCTATGTGTTCTTAGTGTAATGCAAACTATGTCTGTGGTTTCCATGTGGTAACAGACATGCANCTGTTTGGAGTGAAGTGAGGTATGTCTGGGAGTCGAGTAAGACATTGTCTGCTTGTGCTATGACAGCAGACATTCACTATGATGTTACATGATACATGATATAGTGTGTTTGTGCTTGAATGTACATGTATATTGAACATAAATGTATATGAAGCTTGGATGTCAAGGGATGATGTAAGGTGTGCATATGAGGGATGTCTGTGCTGTAGTGTCCNTGTCACAGAGTGTGATTGTGGTGTGNCATGAGGTGTGATCTGATATGGGAGAGACACAGGCTGCCAGGGCATGTACACAGTATCAGANCAGAGGTCAGAAAGCCTAGGTGTTGTGTTCTGGATTATTCCCTCTCCTGAAGGCCATATCTAATTAGCCCCTGCCCTTTAGTGAGCCCTTCTCCTACGCAGCCCCACTCTGAAAGTCCTTACAGCCCCTCTTGCTTCTGACTTACTCAGGACTATCCTTGAACATACTACAGGATATTAAGTATCCCAGGGGGCAATGTATGACTTATTCATACTTCACTGCCTGCGAGCTGCAGACCTGGGGACCATAACCCAGAGGTCCCAACAAGCATTGCCCAGAAAAAGGACTGCGCTCTCCTAGTTCTCTGTAAGAATGCTTTTATCTCTGCTGTCTCTCGAGATGCCTGGTCTGCTCCATGCCAAACCTACCCTACTAAAAAGGGTGTAACCCATGACCTACTTCCTCCAGCTAAGCTCCAACCCCTGAAGCTTCTACCTCCTCCCAAAATAATATGGAGCCAACAACACAAACCAAAGTCCCAAACCAAGGNGTCAGCAAGCTCACCTTAGAATTCTCTCTACTGCTTCCCAGTTTTTGTTAGCCCCAGGCATTCTTCATGTTTCTGTCTTCACACGACTGTCTTCTCCCTACTTGCTCTAAGTCTCTTCTCATAACACCAGTCACATTGGTTTAGGGGCTTGTCTCCATTACTTTTCCTATTGCTACGAGAAAATACGCTGGTGTAATTTATTAAGAAAGTAAGTCTGAGGGTTATATAGTCCATCGTGGTGGGGAAGCCCAGCGGCAGGAGCTTGAAGAGGCAGCTGGTGACACTGCAGCTGCGGACAAACAGCAGAGACCAGTGAGTGTTTGTGCTCAGCTGGCTCCCTTCTCTTGGCTGGGTCTTCCCACCTCAACTGGCCTAATAGAGACACCCTCGCCAGGTGGTGGTGGTGCATGCCTTTAATCCCAGCACTCAGGAGGCAGAGGCAGGTGCATCTCTGAGTTCGAGGCTAGCCTGGTCTACAAAGTNAGTTCCAGGACAGCAAGGACTAAACAGAGAAACCCTGTCTTGAAAAATAAAAGTAATAATAATTAATAATAATAACCATCATCATCCCTCATAGGTATGCCCAAAGACCCATCTCCCAGGTGATTCTGGGGCCTGCCAAGTTTATGGTTGATATTAAATGGCCTAGCACAGGGCCCCTATTCCAGTATGACCCAACTGTAGCTTACATCTCTAATGTCCCTGTTACCGAGGAAGGTCACATTCTGGGGTACCAGTGCCTGGGGCTTCAGCATATCTCTTGGGAGACACAATGTAACCCATAACGTTAGTTTCCAGCTGAAGGTGAGCAAGGGGCAAGCCAGTTCCCCTCGACAAGGTCTCCTCCATCTATGCTCTGGCTCCTCTATAAGCTTCCATGAAATAGTTCCTGCTGAGTGCCCAAGTCTATAGTCACCCAAAAGCAAGCCTTGACCTTGCCCCTCACTGCCATCACCTGAAAAGTTTAGGGGTCCACTCCTCTTTCTATACTCCTCACCCAGGCCCCCATCCAGTTCCCTTCTATACAACATTGGGATGGGGGTGGTTGACCCACAGCCACTGAGCTCTGGTACAGGCAACCCCAGATTCTCCACATCCTCTGTTATCAGGAGCTGCAGGGCTCTTCGGCTGTACTGGAAACGGCACCCATTTGGTGGCCAGGCATGAGCCTCACCCGAATAAGGGTGGCCAAACCTTGCCCCCTTGGAAAGGAAGGCTGCAAAAGCCCACCTTTGAGAGCGTTCCCATGGTGGGACATTAGGGGCTTAGACCAAAAAATCAGGGAGAAATGAGAGATGATACACCACAGAGGGAGCTCTACCCAGGAGCTCTCCAGATGGAACAGCGCCAGTGCGCTCCAAGGTGAGTGTCAGTGAACAAAAGTAGACTCTGATGAGCTCCAGCTAGGGTCCATCAGCAAAAAAGGGACTGCTTAGGTGCTAGCCCCAGAATGCTGTTCCCTGTCAAACACTGCTCAGGGGCATTCCCTGCCTCCTGCCTGCAGGTAAGTACGGGACCGGCAGCTGGATGGAGCTCAGACGCCCCCTGCTGGCCACGCTACACAGCCGCAGTAGGAAACCAGGCTCCACACCTTCCGCAGTTAGCTGGGTCTCCCCGGTTAGCTGCCTCGATGGCAACCTAACCCTGCCGCTGTGACCTTAGGGGAGTGGCCCTATACCTGGACTCATTCCGGGCTGTAGGAGCACTAAACTAGGCTAATGTCTCTCAGGAGGCCTACCAGTCCCTCGGAGCGCATTCTGCATGTCCTAGACATCCTAGCAGGCGTCGTCGAGGGGGGGATGGCGGGACGGAGGGAGGAGCCTATCAGGGTCCAAGCCAGTTGGTGGATGGGGAGGGAGGTGGGCGGAGCCTAGAGCAGGGCGGTTCCGCGCTCTCCCTCGCCTGCAGCGAGCCCGGCTCACCTCTGACTGTCCGGGGACATGACTGGCACGCCCGGAGCTGCTGCCACCGGGGATGGCGANGCCCCCCAGCGCTCCCCGCCCTGCAGTCCGAACTANGATCTCACGGGCAAGGTGGGTGGGGCGCTGCGTCCAGTGCTGGGGATCCCCAGACCGGTTCTGAGGGACATCCCTCCTGGTNTCCTTTGCCATAGGACCCTGTCCTTCCATGTCTACTCCCCTTTCTGGAAGTGTCTAGATTGGACTCAGTCGTTCCCNGGTCAGCTGGGTATGGGGTCTGNAGCATAACCCCTGGGCCCATCTCAGTCTCTAGGGATCTAAGCTGACCTCGGAGGGCGTGGGGCAAGGCAGAGCAGAAGGACTTAGACTCCCCACCCTGTGGACAACAACCCAGTTCTCTTCTGCCACACTTTGGAGGTTCTAGGAGACGAGGACTCCCTGAAGACGCAGGTGCCTGCGGAGGCATCTCAAGGTTAATGCCCTTTTTGAGCTAAGCCTCATAGAGNGACACCTGTCACCCACTTTCAATGCCTTGGGTCCCTACTCAGCAGCAAACCCCATCCTTTTCCTCCCCACTGCCTCCAGACATAGTCTCACAGCCTCTTCCCAACAGTAAGCTAGCGTCCCCTCTACCCGCTAAGCTGTGTGTAGCCAGCCAAGTCCACTTGGGAATTTTTAGGAGCTGAGAAAGGCACAGCAATTGGTGGCAGTGGCCCACCCTCTGATGGCTGTAAAGGCAACTCTCTGGGGTGCGTACCTTCTGCAGGAATGCCCTGTACAAAAGCAGGTGGGAGAAGCATGGGCACTAGTCTGCCTCCACCTCCCTCATCTGTGTCCTTGGAGTAAGCAAGTACATGGAACTCCAAAAGGAGATGCTGAGCTAGCCCGCAGCTTGCACTCATCCCCNGCAGTAAGAGAGGGCTGTGCTAGTTGGAACTGATGCTGGTTCTTGAAGGATACATGCCTCTTTCAGGGTCTTGATACCTCCCCAACACCAGGTCTCACTCTCACTAAGAGCCTCTAGTCTCCACCCCCAGGGTTTTAGGGGAAGCCAGACTGCCAGCCTACCCACCCGGAGCGTGAGATAGGCGTCCTGTGTGGGCTTGTGGCAGGAAATGGGGCCCTAAGTCCTCAGGGGAGAGGGAGGATCTGCTGACAGCCAGGCCCCCAGGCTGATGGGGGGGGGGGTCTCCTGACCTCCTTGCCCTGCAGGCCAGCTGAACTGTTTACCTAGGAGGTGGCAAGGCTGAGCAGCTGTTTGTGTTTGGTGGACTCNACTGGCTGGGTGACTGGCTGCATGGTTTGCTCAGCAGCTGTGATCTGTAAAGTAAACAGTGCCAGTGTTCACCCCCCATCCCCGGGGCTGGNGCCCCAGAGCCATCAGAGTGCCTGGACAGCAAAGTAGCTAACCCCTAACCTGCCAAGGCTTGACCTAGTTCTGAGCCCATAGTTGTGTGAAAGGAGCATGGTGGGAAGCTCCTTGGAATACCTCAGGAGGTCTAGGGTCTCAGGCAGAGAGTACCCACCCCAGGGCCACTCTTCTCTGAGTCCTGAGTGGTTCACATCAACCTTGTTGACCCTAGACATCAACAAACTCTAGGAAGGCCTCAAAGGAATGTGCCTTCCACTTCCCACCTATTATGATAGGCCAACTGCAGAAAAAGTTAAGGACTTTCCCCAAAAGCACACAGTAAGCTTTTTATAGTATAAGAACTCAGCCTTGCATCCCTTCCACTCAGGCCCACCCCCTCATCTCTAGACCAAAGTCAACTAATCGATCCCAAGACCTCATATCTGTGGAAGGAAAGCTTTTTTGTTTCACCATCAAGTTCAGAGAGTCCAATAATTCTTCCCTTATTAACAGTCTAACCAGACAGTTGGGAACCTTCTGGCTTTGAGTCTACACTTCCATTCTCCAAGATGGCTGAGCAAACAGATTGCCCCCACCATTCCTACATGTTCCCCCACAGTGACCCAAAGATGCCAATTTGCAACCATTTGTCCCTCCTGGGAGGTTTCTGCTAAAAACTTCAGACTAACTGTCTCCCCGTCTCAGAATAAATATCAGCCTTTCCTAATTCTTGCAAGCCTATTGTGAACATAAGGCC
>LZPO01097154.1:271719-288913 GCA_001675575.1 Neotoma lepida | reverse complement strand
GCTCCGCGGCGCGGGAAGAAAGGCCGTGCGTTCCCGGCCTCCGACGGGAACGGCGCTGAACGTTCGCAGGGCAAGATGAGCGCGGACGCGGCGGCCGGGGAGCCCCTGCCCCGGCTCTGCTGCCTGGAGAAGGGTCCGAACGGCTACGGCTTCCACCTGCACGGGGAGAAGGGCAAGGTGGGCCAGTTTATCCGGCTGGTGGAGCCCGGCTCGCCGGCCGAGAAGTCGGGGCTGCTGGCCGGGGACCGATTGGTGGAGGTGAACGGCGAGAATGTGGAGAAGGAGACGCACCAGCAGGTGGTGAGCCGCATCCGCGCGGCGCTAAACGCTGTGCGCCTGCTGGTGGTCGACCCCGCGACGGATGAGCATCTCAAGAAGCTGGGCGTCCAGGTCAGGGAGGAGCTGCTGCGCGCCCAGAAGTCCGAACAAACCGAGCCGCCGGCCGCCGCTGACGCACCAGAGGCTGGAGACCAGAACGAGGCCGAAAAGAGCCACCTGGAGCGGGTAAGTGCGGGCTGAGTTGGGTATGGGACTGGGATTCCGGAGAGACTCGGGCGCCTCGGACGTCCAGCACTTTCTGAAACTCCGGCAGCGAGGAGGAAACGGCTTCCGCCCTCTGACCCGAAGCCATCGCAGTTCCTGAGGCAAGCTTCGGACTGCGANCCGCGACCCTATCGCCCTGTCCCAGGTCGCTGGGGAGCGGAGCGCCTTTGCCGCCTGCACTTTCGGTTCCCTTGAACTTTGGGGAGGCGACTCAAAGCAACTCAGTCCCCTTCTCGGTTCCCATTAATTGGATTCTGTCCCCCATCCCNGACTCCCTGGAGCCCTTTCCTGGGCTATCCCTGCCTGCAGCTAGACTCAACCCCCCCCCTTCCCTCTATCTCTCTTTCTCCTCTCTCTCTCTTTCTCTCTCCCCTCTCGACAGTCCTTGTGGATGGTAGCTGAAATTGGCGTGAAGGCTGAGTAACAAGAGGTCCCTGGGAAGGCCCTCGCAGCCCTACCCGCACCTCCTCGGTTCCCTAGTTTGTGCATCATTAACTCACACGGATTGGACTTCATCCTTCTCAAGTCTAAAGTGACTTCTAAGAAAGAGAGGAAGTCCTAGCGTCTCCGAGCGAAGGGTGGGGGTGGGGNGCAGGGAGGAGGCGCAGAGGCGTCTTGGGGGTGGTGGCTCTGCCACCCTGGAGGATTTATGGTCCTCTGGAATGTGAGGAGTAAGCGCTCGCTTGCTGGTATCTGGGAGCCTGGTGGGAGGACCTTAGTAGAGGAGAAGGAGAAAGATGGTTGGGGGAGGGAGCAGTCCTAAGGCCAGGCAGTGTCCCGCAGAGTCCACCATGGGCTGGTGGTCTTGCCCTGGCAATTGTCATTGCTCACTCCAGTGTCCTGATAGCAAGCCGGCTGGTTGGTTTTGCCGGTGTTTGGTATTTCCCTCAAGCAACCTCAGTTTGGATCAGCTGTTGGAGGGGCAGCTGGCAAAACAGGAGCTGTTGTGCTGAGCCTCCGATCCCTAGAGAGCAAGGAGGGAGGGAGGGAGGCCCAGGGAACAGACTATGGGAGCAGGGTCCCTTCAGTGTGTACTATCTCTACCTGATAGCGACATGTGGCAGCGGTATCCATGGAGCCAGGAAGATTCTCCCTCAACAGAGAAAGGGCACTGTTCAGCCTTAAGGTTGAAGGCGGGGCCTGAGAGTACCAACTGGTTTGGTGGAAGTGAGGTCACCAGAAGCCCTGTTCTGCCAGAGTTTGGTCTGGGAATGCCAGGGCCACCAGGTTCCCACTTCCTGCCAGTGCCAAATTGGCANTGGCAAGCAGTAGCAGAGCCCTGGCAGCAAGATGAACAGGTGACCTCTGCTCCTAGGCACAAACCCAATTTGAACTTTGTCCGGAGTCCATTGATTCACCATTCCCTTCCCTTCCACCCCCACCCCCTACCCCCGCCTCCTTATTTTTCCCTTTGGACTTTAGCACCAGAACAGATAACCAGCAGCCTACCCTCACCCTCCAGTTACACACAAAGTTTCAGTCTGCTCACCTCCTCCCCTTGCTCTTTTGGTTTTTGCTGGAGGACCATGTCCAGGCTGCTGTGGAAGGATCTATATCAGACTGTATCTAAAAAGGCAGTGGGCTGGGGCTTCCTCTTAGAGATCTGTCCTCTGAGAGAACACCGAATCAGGGTCCCCAGGTGGTAGTGGGACACCTACATTTGTGCAGATTCTTCANGCCAGGAGACTCATAGTAGAACCATCCTGGGGATAGCATCCTAGGACATGTCAGTCATTTTCTGAGCTTTGGTTTTCCTATCTATAAAATAGGAGCATTGNGCAACATGGTCTGTCTTTTCAGTAGGGAGTACTTGTGCTCTGCTAGATGGTTAAGTTCACTGTTGCCCAAGCCTTGAGCCAGCCCCTTCAACTTTATTCTGCTAAGTTTCTCTGGTATAGAGTTTCCATATCCTAGTGTGTGAGCTTGCAGTGACAACTCCCCCATGNCCCATCCAATATTGCAAAATATGCCAATAAACACTGAAGCATCCCTTTCCTCTATGTATAAAGCACCCAACTGAGATTTGACAGTTAGTTTTAGCCTGGATTTGTTTGCAGAGCGGGAACTGCTCTGTTAATCTCATCAGTTCTCGTGTGACAGAGGTGTCAGCCCGAAGATGCTGTTGCAGAGACTGACTGAGTGGCATTTTGGTGGTCCAGGAGCAAACAGGGCAGGTGATGAGAGGTGCCTGGAACATTGGCCATCCCTGCTGGCCTGCTGAGGCCCAAGGAGGTAGAGGTCTCTTTATTGAGACAGGGTTTTATTATGTAGTTCTGGCTGATCTGTAGACCAGGCTTACCTCAGCTCATAGAGGTTCTCTTGCCTCTGCCTCCCAAATGTGGGCTCACCACACTGAGCCCCTACCTTGTTTCCAAAGACAGCATCTCTCACTTAGGTCTGGGACTTAGATTTGTAGGGATTATTGGTTGATTTTGAGACAGGATCTCACTATATCACCTTGGCTGGCTTGGAACTCTATATAGACCAAGGATCCTCCTCCCTCCTGAGTGCTGGGATTAAAGGCCCACTAGGCTGGAATTTTTGAATCTGGTTAAGCTGGCTGGCCAGTGAGCCCCGAGATCCTCCTATCTCCACCTCCTTAGTACTAGGATTATAAACCCAAACCTCCACTGCTGGCTTGTGTGTGTGTGTGTGTGTGTGTGTGTGTGTCTGGAGGGGTGGTCTGGGGATTGAACTCAGGTCCTCATGCTTATACAGCAAGAGCTTTACTAAAAGTCTGAGTGATCTCACCAGCCCTTAACCTGCTTTCCTATTGTCTTTCCCTACCAGACACAGGACAAGGCCTAAATCCTTGAGCTTTAGCCCAAAGTAGGGCCTGGGTAGACCTGAGCCAGCTCAGCTGTACTAACCGAACTGCCTGGAGCCCAGTTTCTTCATCTCCCTAAGCCTTTGTTTCCTATTGTGTAAGTTGGGAATGATGGCAGTGACCTCATGAGGTTCTTAGGATTACATAAGGATGTGTATANGTCACTCAATACTGGCACTAAGTAAGTGCTCAGTAAATGTTGATTGTTGGCATTTGAAGTAATAAATAGTTCACAGTGATGATTCCTCCCTACCTGGGCAGGTGCAGCTGTGGCCAAGCCCAGCTCTCAGAAGTGCTGAAAGATCACTGTTGTTTAATGTTTATGTGATGTGCTGGGTGTGGCAGCTCAGGCCTCTAATCCCAGCACATGGGAGGCAAAGGTAGGAGGATTGCCAGTTCAAGGCCAGACTGGGCTACAGGACGAGATTCTGCAGCAATATTTAATAATAACAATAATAATAGTTCTATGTAATACCACGCTTCTCCACAAAATTGGCGACCCACTCTCCCTACCCCTCTGTTCATTCCCNGCCANAGCAGAGCTCTGAATCCCCTCAAGCAAGCTCTGTGTCCTTGTGTCTCTGTGTACATGTGTTCAGAGCTTCCACCTCTGATGCATGGGAAGCCCCGGGGCACAGCCTTGGATTATTCTTATTCTGTCACCAACACTGCTCTGTACCTACTATAGGGAGGTGTTCAATAANTGTTTTTGAATTAATGAGTGAATACATAGCAGCTGTAAGGGACCTTTGTCCCAGTCCATCCCAGTCCAGCACACCTGGGCTTGTTTNTGCATCCAGTACACCTAGAGATGGAATTCCAGATAGAGTCAGCCCACTCCTTCTTGCCTACTAGCAGCTTCCCTTTTAACAGGGAGGCCAAAAGTGTAGGCTTTGGGGTCAGACACAGTAATGTTGAGAGTGTCCTCACTACTGCTTCCTGGCTCTGAAGGCCACGTCGTTCCTTAGTCCCTGCAAGCCTTAGCTTCCACTCAGTGAAATGGGACACCATTCCCCAGCTTGCAGGGTTGTTAGGAAGAGCAATAAGATGACAGGCGTGAATGGGAAAGTACTTGGGTTCATTCAGGTTCTTCCCAGTCTTGACCCTGCTCAAAGATAGTGTAGGTACCCCAGGAAGCAGGATAGATNGGTGGGCATGATTAGTTGACACTTTTATTTTGGCCAAGATGAAGCTTCAGAAGGGCAGACTTTGGAAGGAAGCTGCTAGGTGTTTGGCTTTGAAATGGACAGGTCAAGGCCCGTGTTTGGCACACACCTTTAGTCCCAGCAGTTTGAGGCCAGCCTGGACTATGTAGCAAGTTCCAAACCAGCCAGGTCTCACAAAAAGAAAAAGAAATGGATAGGTCATGCTACATTTGAGTTCATTTCTCTGTGGGTTAACCGGAAGAGCCCCTGCTTCTTAGCCTCAGGCCATTGGTAAGTTTGTATTTCTGGAATAGTTGTCTTAGAGGCAGAAAGGGGCATCCTTCTCAGGAAACTCCAGATNGATGGGGAAGGAACTCCCCATCCCTGGAGCCTCTGGGAAAGTAGGGAAATGCCTAGGAGTTTGCAGGTCAAGGAGCAGTGTCAAAGTGCGTTGGAGCTGTGGCCTCTTCTCTGGGAAAAATGAGCTAGAGATGCTGATCATCGGTGCTCACTGATCTGTCCTAAGGTAGGGTACACCCATTTGGAAAGAAAATGTATTTAATGCATGTGATCACCATCACCCCAGGCAGATCTTCTATGGTGATGGAGATAGCTGTTACGATGATTCTCAGCTAGCAGGCAAGGTATCTTTGCTCCCCAGCCATGACCCCCTTGTGTATATACCTCTGTTTGGCCACATAGTGCTTCAGGGCCTGGCTTTCCAGATAAATGTGGACCACATCACAGTGTCATAAACTCAGGCTTCTTTGTGCTCAGTGATAGTTTGTCTGGCAACACAAGGCTACAGGTTCAAACCCTAGCAACACAAACATTTAAAATTGGCAATTCAGGATGTGCTTGAACCAGCTTCCTGCAGGGGTTGGGGTAACTTCAGCTCCTATTGGAGCCAGAGCCATTAGGCATTTTGTCCCTCAGAAAAGTATGGATGGATACCTCCTAGTAGCTCAGCCCAGAAGGGGTAGTCCTATCCCTTCATGGGTGGGGTGGAGCCTGGGAAACAAAGTCTCAACCCCTACCCACCCCACCCCCTACTCTANTTTCCCTTGCTAGTTCCCCTGAAGCACAGAGACCCCAGGAGGCTGGCTTTGACTGTTGACTGAGCGCCCCCCCTCCAGGTAGAACACTCTTCACATCCCCAGCCACGACAATGTTTCAGTCCCTGTATCCTAAATAAGGACAAGCTATAGATCTCCCTGGGACAGATGACTTCAAAGGCAGCATGGTGACATGCAGAGAACATTGGCCAGATTCAGATCTCACTGGGATCTGGGACAAAAGCAGCCTCTCTGGGTGCTTGTCAGGTCACGGACCCAATGCCCATAGCAAGTTCAAAGAGTAGAGCCTGTTTAGGGCTGTCTCGGCAACATAGCAGGCAGAAAGGGAGGCAGCTGAGTCTTCAGCCACTGGCCANGTGAAGTGTCCAAGCGGAAGTANGCTGGATATGGGGGCCTGGTGCAGGTTGATATCCCTTATCTAACATTCTTGGGACTAGAAGTGTTCTGAATTTTGGATGTTTCCCAACTTCGGAAGATTTACACAAATCTGAGATCTAGGGTCAAGACCCAAGTCTACACACAAAATTCACCTGTGTCTCAATGTACTTTCTACACAGCCTGAGAGGACTCACACTTTGCTTAGGAACCAATTCTAGTATGGAATTTTCCATTTGTGATGTCGTGCCAAAAATTTCAGATTTGGGGACTACAGACATAGTTCTATCGACAGAGTGCCTGCCTAGCAGACTTGATACCCTGAGCTCTAGCCACAGTACCACATAAAATTGGGCATGGTGGCACTCACCTGGAATCCCTAGTCTTCTGGGAAGCAGAGGCAGGAGGTCATTCTTGGATCTGTAGTGAATGAAGCCAGGCCAACCTGGATTACAGGAGACCCTGTCTGGNAAAAAAATTCAGATTATTGGAGCAATATGCACTTCAGATTTTTAGATTAAAGATATTCAGCCTGCACAAATAAAAAGAGGTGAACTCTTTTTTCCTTGTTTTCTTTTTGTTGTTGTTGTGTTTTGTTTGTTTGTTGAGACAGGATTTCTCTGTATATGTAGTCCTAGCTGTCCTGGAACTCACTCTGTAGACCAGGCTGACCTCAAATTCAGAGATCCACCTGCCTCTGCCTTCCATGTGCTGGGATTAAAGGCGTGCGCCATCAGAGCCATCAACTATTTCAAGTTTTTAAACAAATCCACACTTGAAATGATAAAGTTTTGTATTTTGATTACATTTTTAATTTATCGCCTCTTAGTGGGGGAAGTGCTAGAACTCACTATGTAGACCAGGCTGGCCTCCTGCTCACAGAGGTCTGCCTGTTATTGCCACCATACCTGGTTCTTTTTGAAATTCCCCACATGTCTGGTATATTTGTACTCTGTAAGTGCTTCTCCAGCTCTGAGTTCAAATCCTGCTCTCTCCTCTTATCAACCATGTATAGTTGAACAATTTACTCTTTGAACTTTGCTTTCCCCTCTGTGAAATGTGGGCATATCTCCCTTATAATTGGGGTTTATATGAGAAAATAAATATAAAGCCCCCGGCATAGTGTCTAGTNCATATTAAACACTCAGTAAATGATAGCTGCTATTGGTTACTTCAATAATGAGCCCCAGTTTCACATTGAGCTCCTTGAATGTCCTTGCTTAGCCTCTTGGGACAGCCCATAAATCGGCAGCTTCTGGGAGAAGGGTGGGGGTTGGTAATAGTGGACTGCCTGCCGGGCAGGCAGGAAGGCACCTGGCGGCCAGCCTTGGGTGNTGTCCAGCTAGGCAGTAGCCCAGGTACCAGCCTGCTCTGTCTCAGGCTTCCCCAGCCTGGGAGAGAACAGAGTGGAGCTCTGCTTCACCATAAGTCTCTGTCCAGCAATGAGAGGAGACACTAGTCAGAGAGCAACTCGTCAAAGTGAGGACCTGGCTCGGGGCCTCTGACTCAGGGGTATTGGTGTCTCTGAAGCACCCCCATTTTAGCTCTCCTGGTTCCTCCTGCTACCTGGCTCCTACAAGGACCACTACTGCCGCCACCACACACACACACACACACACACACACACACACACACACACACACACACTAGCAATTGGGACCAGAAGTGTTCTTGTACAGATAAAAGAGGATGGGTCCTACAGGGAACTTGAGATGACATCAGGCTTGGTAGTAGCCAAGCCCACATCAGGAGTGAGCAGAGGACACTTAGCCTACATGGGGCTGAAGTGGCCCAGAGTTCCAAGCTGCTGGTCACTTCTCAGCCTGCCTAAAGAATAGTGTCCCATGCTGCTTTGCATGGCAACCCTGGGCAGAATCAAACCATCTCTATCAAGCTTCCTTGAGTAACAATGCCAGCTCCAAGCCTATGTCCCTCCGAGTTCATTGGGGGGGGGGGGACACCCTAGCTGCTTCCCACAACAAAGCAGAAATGTCCCCAGCCCCTCCCCCCGCAGGGCTCCTCCTTCTCCCTGCCCCTCTTAGTCCCTCATCTAGATCTGGGGCTACTTCCCCAGTGTGGGACAGCAGGGCACCAGGCTTATTTCCATATATAAGAGCCCTGGGCTGGGCTGGGGAAGGACAGTTAGAAAGTGTTCCCTGGCCACCCTGGTGGTCTTCTCACTCTCACAGCCCATCACTGCTGGGGCCTGGAGCTGGCTGGCCCTTGGGAAGTGATAGAAACTGCTCAGCTGTTTCTCCTGAGCCCATCACCATGGTATCAGGCAGGGAGGGACCAGGCCCAAAGGGGCGTTGGTCCCCCAGCCACCCAGCAGATCCCCCTCAAGGGGGAGCAGGGAGCAGCCTTGGGCCTGCTCCTCTGAGACAGCAGAGTTAGGGTATCAACTTTCCTCAGCTTTCCAGGTGGCCCGTGGGTGGTGACTATTGAATTCCGTGCCCCCATCCTCTCTCTAGCCTACAAAGCGTGGGTGGAGATGTTGGCCTGGCTTCTTAGGGTGGGGTTAGGATCCTAGGGCAGAGGGTCAAGGGGCAGCCTGAGAACAGAGGAGGGTTTGGAGGCAATGCCCCTGATCCTCTCTGGAAAGCTGAGAGAGAGGTTCAGTTAGTCCAGCCTCATTCGGGTCCATTGACACCAACCACCCTCTGCCACCATTGCCTGGGGCTTTTGCCTCTGTGTCTCCAATCTCCTGAACCTGTCCTGATTTTTACTTTGTAAGTTTATGTGGAGGCTCTATTGTAGCCTCTGGGTCCATGTTCCCATGAAAGTGCCCCCGCCATGGCCCATGCTGTGGATCCTTCTGGAGTTGGCACAAGTCCCAAAGCCACTTAGAGTAGAGGGGGGCACACACCAAGCCCAGGATAGTACGAAGTTTTCCCCTTTATCTGTTTTCCCAGAGGCAGAATCCAAACTCTGGTACCTTGCCCCTCCCCCATCTACTTGGCTCTAGGCCTGGGAACCAGGGGCCTGCCCCCAGGGGACTCCTCTAAGCTCCACCCAAGCTGGGATGGGCTGACTCAGCAGCTGCCNGGACAGCTCCTGGGGACGGGAAGGGAAGAGGCTAGTTTCTCTGAAAGTTTAAAACACTCCCCCTCCCCCTGATTGTGAAAGAAGAGACCTAGAACAGTGGTTCTCAACCTTCCTAATGCTGGGACCCTTTAATACAGTTCCTCATGCTGTGGTGATCCCCAGCCATAAAACTATTTTTGTTGCTACTTCATAACTGTAATTTCGCTACTGTTATAAATCATAATGCAAATATCTGATATATAGGATATCTAATGGATGACCCTGTCAAAGGGTCATTCGACCCCCAAAGGGGTCTCAACCCATAGGTAGAAAACCACTGCTCTAGAGACTTCGGAAAGGGACCCATTAGCACAGAAGGTCTGTGAGTGCTGCATGGAGGCGGGCTTTCTGGAGAATACCCGTCATCCCACGCTACCACTCACAGACCCTNAATCAACCACAGAACCACTCAGAGGGCAATAGAGTAGAGGATGTCTTATCCCCTTAGGCAGGGTCCTCTAAATCTTCCTGGTCCTCATGTGCCAGAAGGATGAAAAGTGGACCTTTGAACTCTGATGATGTGTGTCACTAGAAAGGGGGTGCTGAGGTAACACTTGCTGAGGTGTAGTAGGGAAAACCCAAAGCACAGACTTGGAACTGGTAGGTGGGCATCACCAAGGCACCTAGCCCAGCCCTGCCCAGTACTAGGGAGCCACCTTTCCTGAACCCTCAGCCTGGTTCTAGCCACAGTGCCAGCCCAGGCATGCTCACAGCCTCGTCACCCAGGCCAGGCTTTATCCTTCCACTCAGGCTGGGGCTCTGGCTGCAAGAGGCGTGGAGCTCCCGGAAGGAAGCCTGTGGTTTCGTTAGCTCCCAGACACCTGGTTAGTGTGAGAAGAGCCCCCACCATCGGCCCATCACTAGACTTCACTAGGCTGCCGAGTTCTGGACCCAATGCTAAGGACAAGCCTGGTGTGGTGGGAGGTGGAAAGCAGGGCCCCAGCCAGACTGAGTGGGCTTTAACTTCTCTGAGAAGCAATTTCCCTGTCTCAGAAACAGCTAACCAGATTCAGCCAGGCTGCTGTGGGAAGTCTGGAGTAAGGGAATCCTAGGGAGGGTGGGGAGGAACAGAGATTCCACAGACTGAGGGCCACAGGAGGTGTGTGGCTGGGGCAGAAAGCTGAGCCTGTCCTGGTGGCAGCAACTTGTCGGACCTGTTAGCTCACCTAGGCAGCCTGGGGGAGGGCCCATGGCAGCTTTGTGCAGGGATTAGCTGGAAGGAAGAGAACCCTCACTCCCGGAACTACATGGTGCTGGGGGGCTGCAGGAGGGGCTAGGTCAGAGCAGGCTGAGGGGCTGGCTAGGCTGAGGGAAGGAGGGGCCTCTGTGGTACCCTCTTTTTGCTGCTCATTTGGTTGTCTTTGCTGTTTGAGGTGAGGGGTCCCTGGGATCTGGGTAAGTAGTCATTAGGGAAAATCCCAACCTTCTCTGTCTTCTGGACTCTGCACACTCCTCCCCAACATCCTGAACACAGGTACAGATACACAAAGCCTGTCTACACATTCTTTTTACCTCTTTAAATTTTACTGTGTGTGTATATGTATGTAGGTTGTGTGGGGTGGGAATGCCAGGGTCATAGGACAACCTGTGGGAGTCACTTCTCTCTTTCCACCATGTGTGTCCTGGAGAGCAAACCCAGGTTGGGCTTGGCATCAAGCACCTTAACCCAATGAGCAATCCCTTCAGCCCCCACCCAGAGTAAGGGATGGGATCGGAATGCTGGTAAGGTGGGGCTGGAGGCCTGTAAGCCCTCCCTTCACTCCTTCCCACCCCTCCCTTGCCTTTGTACCCCCAGCTGAGGATTTGGGTTTCAGAGCAACCTGGCCACCACCCTCCCTGACCCAGTATCTCAGAGTTACAGGAGTGTTCCTTAGTAGCAAGAACAATGCTAAAGCCCCGGTATGCACGGGAACTTAGTAAGAACAATGGCAGCATCCAGGCCTGCACAGGGACTTGGAGCTCCAGAGTGTTGCTTTTCTACTTTGTCATTGTGTCATNGGGCCTCAACAGCAACCAGGAGAGGCAGGTCCAATAAACACCCTCTGTAAAGGAAGGACTCCGAGGCTCAGAAATGGAAACAATTCACCCCAGGATTCGCCCCAGGATTCGCCCCAGGTCACAAGCTAGTAGAGGGAGCCTTGTTGCCCCGTAGGGTAAGTGGCAACCCAGGGTTAGCCAGCCAGCCAGTGGCCAACAGGCTTCCCCAGGCTTGGAGTTGGGGTTGGGATAGTGCTTGGGTAGGGCTTGCAGAGCCTCCAGCTTCTACAGGCACGTATCCATAGTCTGTCCATCTGTCAGTCTGTGTCCTCTGAGTATCAAGGCTGTAGCTTCAGAGCTGAGCTGCCAGAAGAGGATGGAAGATGTTGAAATTGTTCCCAGCTGAGTGTCGGGGGCTGGTGAGATGGCTCAGTGGGTCNAGACACTTGCCACCAAGTCTGATGACCTGATCCCTCATAGTGAAAGGAGAGAACCAACTCTCACAAGTTGTCCTTTGACCCCATATGTGGCTGTGGTGGTGTATGCGTGCTCTTTCTCACACACACCATAAATAATGTTAAAAGTAACAGGCCGGGCAGTGGTGGTGCACACACCTTTAATCCTAGCACTCAGGAGGTAGAGGCATGCAGATCTCAGAGTTTGAGGCCAGCCTGGCCTACAGAGCGAGTTCCAGGACAGCCAGAGCTACACAGAGAAACCCTGACTCCAAAACAAAACAAAACAAAACAAAAAACAAGCAAACCAAAAAGTAACAGGCCCTGCTTTCCAGGCCACTGTCTTTGACGACATTGGCCCTGCCTGCTTTTCATGGCCTTCTCCCCATGAGTCCTTGGGGATTAGTCACACACACACACTTCCTGTTGCTCCCTATATCCTTGGCTGGACCTAGAGCTGTAGATGGTCCCATCTACCCCAGGACCCTTTGCCCTGCCACCTACTGGGTTTCAGGTTATCAGGGTCACCTTTGGCTGGGCCATTTGGCCCACTGGGGTCAAGAAGGGAGTCCACTAGAGATGAAAATCTTTACTGTAAACAAACTGGCCAGCTTTCAGTAAACAGCTGTCCTTGCCTTCACAACAGAGAACAGATACAGGGGCCAGGGGCCCACTCGTGAGCCTCAAGTATCCAGTCAGGCCTAAGAGGGCCAGATGAGCCTTGGGTGGGGAGGACAGGACCAAAACAACGTATGAGTAATAGAATGGCTAAGAGGGAAACTAGCCTCAGGTGGAGACAGTGGCTTTTCCAGAGTCACTCAGTTTGCTTCAGTGCTAAGTGTCCATTCCCATCCGAACCCTGGGCCAGATTCTGTGACATTGCTCTATGGGCTCCAATTACCACTGGATTATTCCAAAGCCTTCTAGGCAGGGANGTGGAGTTGGAGAGGCAGTGTTGGGACATTGTGGAATGACATGGGTGCTTCCTATATCCCCACAGCGCGAGCTCCGGCCTCGGCTCTGCACCATGAAGAAAGGCCCCAATGGCTATGGCTTCAACCTGCACAGCGACAAGTCTAAGCCAGGTCAGTTCATCCGAGCGGTGGACCCAGACTCACCGGCAGAGGCCTCAGGACTCCGGGCCCAGGACCGCATTGTGGAGGTGATTCCCTTTGCAGTATTCTCCATGCTCTCCCAGGCTCTTCCTTCCTAATCTTTGATGCTTTGGGGTAGCCTTATACCATCTGTGGTTTGCTTAACCCATGGGATATGGCCAACCCAGAGATGCTGGATGGTGGGAAGGAAGGATGGTAAGTGGGAGGTGGGCATGCCGACAGGCTGAATGGTTTCTTTTCCCCTCTCTTGGGTTCTGTTTTACCAAACATACACTCTACACCCATGATCTGCCTGCCCAAATCCAGGAGGATGCTAAAGGCCACCTGCATGGCTTTCCTGATGCCTGAGCGCTCTGTGCTAGGCACGAGGATGGATCAAACGCCCTCTCCTGAGTTCAGCTTTAAGACACTCCGTTCTTCGGCTGTGCTCACGAGCGAGGAAACGTGAACTAAATGCTTGGGCTGGTCCCAGAATCACAGTGTGAGAACCTTAGAGCCACAGATCAGCTCTTCCAAGACTTCTCACTTTACACGTGAGAAAACCAAGGCCCAGAGAGGGAGGTCGGAGGAGAGCCCAGCCCAGGCTCCCAGGCCTCCCCTNGCTCGCTCGCTCGTTTGCAGCTGTGTTTGCATAGTCTCCTCTGGGTATTTTCTTTGGCTCTTCCCATTTGTCTTGCTTCCCAGCTGACTGTCAGAGAACCACTGTCTGGCTGGGTTGGGGACTAAGCACATGAGGGGATGCAGCATTCCCAGGTAGCACTTCCTCCACCTGCCCTTTCCAGCACCAAGACCTATGTGGGTAACCCCCATCCCTGCCCTGCCTCACAGGTCAATGGTGTCTGCATGGAGGGCAAGCAGCATGGGGACGTGGTGACTGCCATCAAGGCTGGAGGGGATGAGGCCAAGCTGCTGGTGGTAGATAAGGAAACTGATGAGTTCTTCAAGAAGTGCAAAGTGATCCCATCACAGGAACATCTAGAAGGTAAGTGCACAGCTGGGTGCCCCCAAGCCAGGGACGTGGCCAAGTGCCTAAGGCTTTGCCAGAAGTGGGGGGGTAGCNTCTTGGATTGCAAGGAGAGACCCAACAGCATGGGTTGGTGGAGAGCAGAAGCAAGGATGGGCCATGAGTGTCTGAAGGTGGCAGGTGACAGCAATTAACTGTCATGAAGGAGGGGGTGAGGTTTTGATCAGTACCAAGGCATGCCCTGAGCCTCTCCCTAGTCCAGCGAGTTCTCCAGCAATTCCTCTGAGAGGAAAGAGTTAACTCTGGGGCAGCCTCCAGCCTTTGCTGGGCAGATCAGAGTCCAGTGACAGGGGCCCAGTGCTCCCCTCCCCCTTTCTGTCAAGTTGCCTTGGAAACTCAGGCTTGCTGGCTCTAGAGAGTAGTGGGTCCCCTTCAGTCCCTGGGCCCCTGCCTTCCCCTTCCCCCTCCCCTACCCTCATCCTGCCAAGCCTGGCACCTCCTCCTGTACAAGCCAAGCCAAAGTGAGTAAGGCAGCCACACCAGGCAGGAGGGGCTGAGCACCCCCTACTCCTTAGTCCAGACTTTCTCCCTGGAAAGATGGCTCTGGAAGGGTGATCTGTTGTGCTATGTTGAAAGTGAAACCTCCCTGGACTTTGCAATGGGTGGGACCTCCTGAGGATCAGGATTATAGTAGTAGGCCAGGGTCCACATATCTCTGATCTCCAAGAGGAGGGATACAGTGGGCAGTCGTGTCAAGGGAAATATTCACATGTGTCATCACCTAATATCCAGAAGCACCCCACCCATCCTTCACAGGCCATATGGGAGGTGACCTCAGGCCTGGCTTTCTCTCCCACTGGCCTCTCCTGACTCTGCCCAGGGCACTGTCCTTGAACCCTCTTGTCCCCTCATTTCCAGGTGGCAAATAGTTGGCATTGTTTTCTCCAAGTCAGCATGTGCCAGCTATATAATCTGAGGTGTGGCCCTAAATCTGCTGTCCACCCTGGGATGTGTGAATACCAAGGCCCAGCCCTGCCCTAGGGTGTATGTGGAGGCCAGAGGACAACTTGGAGGAGTCAGTTCTCTCTTTCTACCATCCATGTCTTGGGGTCCAACTCAGGTTATCAGGCCATCACTGAGCCATCTCTCTGGCCACAGGGGACCTGTTTTTGACTGACTACCCTAGAACTCCATCCCATCTTAACTCTCCAGCAAGCCTGGCATCTTGACATTCTGGGTCAAATGTCAAGCTAGCACCAGAAAGGTAGCTCAGTGGTAGAGCATGGATTCATATATGGAGGGTCATGTGTTTGGCTCCCAGCACTGCACCAAGTATTATTCTGTTACAGGGAGCTGTCTTGTCCATCACAGGTTGACAGTCAGCATCAAATAGCACTCCTCAAGTATGATCCTCCCCACACCCCCCAAAAAAAGTTCCCCCAGTTTGCCAAATGAGACATAAGAATAAAGTTTAGTTGGTAATGCCAAAGTATTGCACTGTAATGAGGTCTTGTTTTCTGAAATTGTCAAACAATCTTTCTGGGCACTGGGTCATCAAAATGTCAAATGTACATACAGTGGGTTGCAGCCAAAAAAGTTGTAGCCTTTGACCTCCAGTATGAGGTCTGATGAGCTGCCTGAGGCATAGCTCTGGCCTCCTCTGTTCTCCTCCTCCAAAGTTTCTGGACTGACCTTTGCTGTCTCCCTCATCTAGGCCCCTTGCCTGAGCCCTTCACCAATGGAGAGATACAGAAGGTAAGGGGTCCCCTACCAACTTCTTTGTGGAGACAGGGCAAGTGGTGGCATGGCTGGGAGTCTGGCTCAGGCTGGCACATCAGGGCCCAGTTCCAGTTTCTTCCTGAACTCCAAGCCATAGGACCGCCAGAGTACCCCAGCCCAAGTCAGGGGGTAAGGCTGTCACTTGGGAAAGGCTGCCTGGTGCCCCTCTGCAGCCCCCGCCTCCACCTCCCACCATACAGAAGAGGCCATTCTTCCCCCCAAGAACAGAGCCTCAGTGTCTGGCTGCTGGTCCTGCTACTTCCAGTCTGAGTTGGAAGAACAAAGTCCCTCCTCCTTGGGCAAAAGGGAAGGGGGTGAGGCTGGGAGCCAGCCGAGGCCATGGAAGGACCCAGGAAGGGGCTGAGTGCCAGGCTCACACCCAGCCAAAACCTCTACTCTGGCATGGGCTGTCTCAGAATCAGACCACAGAGCCTGGAGTTGGCAAAATCTGTTTGAAGGCTTCCTCTCCAGGGACCTAGTGGAAGCAAGAATTGGGCCGTGATCCCCACCTTCTGCCACCCCATCCTTAGTTCTAGAATGTCCTATCCATCTTATTCTTTAAAGACCCTGGTTGGCTACTTTGGGGTTAAGGGCTGCAAGAGGTTAAGGGACCATATATGTTCCTCATGCCAAACAGGAGGACTTTGGTGGCCATGTGCTCCAAGAAGACCCTCTTGGGTCACTGATCAACAAAGTGAGTCAGTGCTCAAAGGTGTTGGGGAGGATGAGAGATTCCACAGTTTCCCGCCCCCGCCCAGGTGATGGATGGAACCAGGCTGCCCCAATCCTTTTAGGAATGCAGTAATATAAATCTGGAATTTGGATGGATGGCCAAGCCTGGGCAAGGACCCTTCTCAAATGAGGTCTCCAGCTTCTCTCATCAGGAGTTTCCTTTCCCATCCCCTGCCAACCCATACTTTTTCCTCTCTGTGCCAGGAGAGCAGCCGTGAAGCCCTGGTAGAGGCAGCTTCAGAGAGCCCCAGGCCAGCCCTGGCAAGATCTGCCTCCAGCGATACCAGTGAGGAGGTAGGCAGGCCCCGTGGGGGCTGGTGACTGAGTTACGGGAAGCCATTTCCAGGCCACTCTGGTTCCTGGCACACTAGCCTGCCTTTGAGGTCACATGGGGAGGTGCAGTTTGTTCTTGTGACCTGGCTACCTCGGCCATGGCCCCAAGGGATCCACCTCCCTGAGGCCAAGGACCAGGGAGCCCTCAGGGATGGACACTGACTCTTTCCTCCTCTTTACAGCTAAATTCCCAAGACAGCCCCAAGAGACAGGAGTCCACCGAGCCCTCATCTACCTCCTCCTCCTCTGACCCCATCTTGGACTTCAACATCTCCCTGGCTGTGGCTAAAGAGAGGGCCCACCAGAAGCGCAGTAGCAAGCGGGCCCCGCAGATGGACTGGAGCAAGAAAAATGAATTGTTCAGTAACCTCTGAGCACCTGACCACCCGCTGGCCAGGGCTGGAAGGTGGAACCAGCCACCCACCTGACCTAGGTCCCCATCTCCTCCCCAGTTGCCCACCAATCAACATTCAAATCAGCAGGAGTACCCCCCCCACTTCCTGACAATTCTGATTTTCCTAGGAATTCTGTTCTTCTCTCACCTCAGGGAAGGGGAACGTTTTGTCCCACCCCCTCACTCTTCCCTGAGGCTTCCTCCTACCAAGTGTCCCCTCACCAGTCTGCCTAGGACATCACTGGGACCCTCACCAAGCAAGGACCTTTGGACCAGACAAGTCCCTCCTCAACTACATGTGACAACCAAGTCCAGGGCTGACTGTAGCGGCCACTGCTCATAGTGGACAGGGTGCGCGAGGTCCTCACAGCTATGGTTGGGCTTCTTTGGTCCGT
>LZPO01097154.1:225202-263057 GCA_001675575.1 Neotoma lepida | reverse complement strand
AATAGAGAAGAGAGATGTGGGGGAAAGACGGGTGATGGTGGCGATGAGTAGTGTTAACCAGGAGGTGGCGGTCAGGGTTATGAGGAAAGCAGCCACNACCTTCCTATGGATCTTCATTTTTCTTTAAAAGATTTATTTTTTATGTGTATGAATGTTTGGGCTGCATATATAGATCATATGCATGCAGTGCCTACAAAGGTCAGAAGGTTCAGATCCCCCCACCTGAACTGGAGCTACATTTGTTTTTAAGCCACCATGTGGGCTCTGTGAATTGAACTAGGGTCCTCTGTAAGAGCAACAAGTGCTCTTTATCACCGAGCCATCTCTCCAGATCCTAAGAGTCTTTATTATTATTATTATTATTATTATTATTATTATTATTAGTTTTTTTGAGAATTTTGTCGTGTGTTTTGAGCATATTAACCTCCTCCCAGATCCCATCTCACTTTCCTACCCACTCAACTTTGTGTCCTTTTTAAAACAAAACAAAACAAAAAGCCATCAAGTTCAGCTTGTGCTACCCATATATTCTGGGACATGTGGCTTCCTACTGGAGCATGAGTTTCGTACCAGGGTCTACTGGTTCTCCTCTCAGCAGCTTTCAGTTGCCAGTAGTTATGTGACTTCACACCCTCCTTCCCCCTCCGTGCTGGGATTTGGTCAGGCTTGAGGTCTTGTGCATGGTGTCACGACCACTGTGAATTCATGGGCTGTTAGCCTGGTGGGTCTGGAAGACGCTGTTTCCCTGTAGTCCCTCATAGCCTTTGGCTCTTACATTCCTTCCCCTGCCTCTTCTGCATTACCTTAGAGTTTCTTCATCCCCTGTCCTAGAATAAGTCTGATTGTGTGTGNGGGTNGTTGGTTAGTTGGTTGTTGTTTTTAAATTTTATGTTTTTGGGTATTTTGCTTGCGTGTATGTCTGTGCACCATGTGCCTGGTGCCCACGGAGGCNCGAAGATGGCATGAGATGCCCTAGAACTAGACCTACAGATGGTTGTGAGCTGCCATGTGGGAGCTGGGACTCAAACCTGGATCCTCAGAAAAAGCAACCACTGAGCCATCTCTCCAGTTGCACACCACCACCACCCCTGCCACCGATGCTGTTTCCCTCCTCTCCCTGTCTCCCTTCTCCCCTGTCTCTTTGGATTTATTCTTACTATTTAAAACCTTGGTGTATGTGTGTGTGTGTGTGAAGATGAGTGTAGGTGTCCATGTAGGCAAAAAGGGAGCGTTAGATCCCCTGAAGTGACTTATAGATGCTTGTGAGTCGCCTGACATGGGTGCCGGGAACCAAACTCTTGTCTGCTGCAATAACCTAGAGTTCACTAGTTCAGCTAGGCTGGCTGGACAGCAAGCTCCAAGCGTCCCCCTGTTTCCCTAGTACTGGGATAAGTACATGCTCCCATCCCTAGGTTTGAGTGTTTGTTATTTTGAGACAGAGTCTTATTATGCAATGACTCGCCTGGAACTCACTATTTAAACCAGAACTCAGAGAGATCCATTTGCCTCTTCTTTCCACGCCCAGCTGAACCCCAGGTTGTCATGTGTGTGCTCAGGATTAAACTCATGTGCATGGCAAGCACTTTACTGACTGAGCTATCTCCCCAGCCCTAGAGTCTTAACTCCTGGTCAGGCTCACACAGTGTGGCTGGCTTCTGATCCCTTTGACTGCCATCAGAGGGGCTCTTCAGGAGATGGTGCATGGGTGTTGTGTCTTCTAGATAGAGGAGAGACAGACAGGACACTATACTAGGGTGTAGGGCTGCTGGGGCTGTGCCTCCCCTACTTTAGCCACAGAGGAGTCGGGTGAGCCTGCATGTGTAAGTTTATCCAAAGAGAACACAGCAGGGTCTTACTCCTTCACTCTTTGCCACCCGTCCAAGAAAGTCTCTTCCCCCACTGTCATGTGACCCCTTTTCCCCCTTCCACAATTCCTCTTGATCTGGCCTGTGGCCGAGTTGAGAATGGCTTCCCTTTGCCTGTCCCTCATGACCGGTGTTCCCAAAGTACCTTTCTCAAAAGTAAAGAGGATTTTTTTTTTCTTTTTTGGTTTTTCGAAACAGGGTTTCCTCTGTGTAGCCCTAGCTGTCCTGGAACTCACTCTGTGGACCAGGCTGGCCTCGAACTCACAGAGATCCGCCTGCCTCCGCCTCCCAAGTGCTGGGATTAAAGGCGTGGGGCACCACTGCCCAGCAGTAAAGAGGATTTAATATGTTACCAGACTGCTGAGGCCCACAGATGACAAAGAAATCCTGCCTGCCCTGTGTGACTCTCTGAGCTCCCAATGGACACACAGTGTTTACTCAGGACCTAAAAATAGCAACAAAGCAAGACAACTTCTGTTTCCTAGTTTATTTTTTTAATTAAAAATGTTATGTGTTTTCCCTGAATGTATATATGTGCATCATATGATTGTGGTGCCTATAGAAGTCAGATAAAGGTATGAGATCCCCCAGAACTGAATTTATAGATGATTGTGAGCTGCCATTCGGTGCTGGGAATGAATTGAACCCGAGTCGGCTGGAAGCGCAGCCAGTGCTCTTAACCACTGAGCCATCTCTCCAACCCTACAAATGCTTCTTTGTTTTTTTAAGACAGGATATCTCTGTGTAGCCCTGGCTGTCCTGGAGCTTACTCTATAGACCAGGCTGGCCTTGAACTCACAGATCCACCCGCCTCTGCCTCCCAAGTGCTGGGATTAAAGGAGCCCAGCTTCTACAAATGCTTCTTAATTCTCCCAAAAATTTTTTGCCTAAATAGTGTCACTCTCTTAAAGCCCTTGGGCTCTCCTTATCTCCAGCATGAGAAGCCTCACCCGGACTGTTTTCAGAAAGTTCTTACCCCTGCTTAGTGCTGCTTGTAACAGTGGTAGGTGGAGAGTGAAACTGCAGGGAATCCAGAAGATGTTAAAGGGGTCAGCTGAGATCTGTTGTTAGTGCCCTGTTANGGGGAGCCCACCAGAGATGACGACCGTTCAGACACCGTGTATAACCAACCAATTGGAAGTTTTTATTCCGGCTGCCTGGGACCACACCCAAGTCTTGTGGGTAGGGGACCTTTAAGTGTGGCCCATGTCCAGAACATGGGATTTTTAAGGGCAGAGACCTCATCTAGACATCTCACTCAGCTGGGGGGCACAGGGGGACGGTGCTCATGGCGTAAGCAGTTTGAAGCAAGCAGTTTTAACAGACCCTAAGATAAGCGGTTATCTGCAGGAGGTTCCACACAAACAAGCAGTGTTAACAAAGGCTAAGATAAGTTAGGACATCCTGACCTTTGGTTCCTAGAATAGAGTTGGGTAGTTTTCCATGGGATTCTCCATCAAGGAGGTCAGATTCTAGTTAAACCAGCAAGAATACAAGATGGAGGAGTCCCTGCACACTGTCTTGCCCTATCACACCTGCTTAAAACCCTGCAAACCATGGCACCTCCATCACTTCCATGAGGAAGGACACTTCCTGTTTCCTCCATAGCTTGGTTCACTTACCTCAGCCACTATATGGCTTCCAGAAAGCCCTACAGACACCTGTAAGACTTCGACGTTAGATTCCAGCTGTTGCTCAGACCACAGTTCCTGCAGTGGCCTTCCCCTCACACAGATCTGGACATTGTGAATCCCTAGCTAATAGACTTCTGAGTGCCAGAGTCTCACCTAAGGACATGAGTTACATCAAAACTGGAAGTGTGGGTGGCCATACATTCCCCACCCCTTTTTCTGTCCTCAGAATGGCAGTCAGAGAGCCTGGCTGCAGGCTACACTGGGTAACCATCCGCATCGTAAAAGCTGTAAGACACCCCCACTCGTGCCATGGGGGCTCTGATTCTTCTCTTCAGAGCCCTCTCCATGCTGTTGTTTGCCTGTCTGTCCTTACCCCCAACCACCTGTCTCAGTGCGCCCTTGAACCTCCACCTCTCCCGCTGTAGACTCGTGTACCTGGAAGTCCCTTCCTTTGACCTGTTCCTTTTGTACTATTTTATCTCCTTGTGAAGGAGGGAGGCACACAGCTGGGGATGTGCACATGATACAGCCGATGTGTGGAGGTCAGAAGACAGTTCTGGGGAGTTGGTTCTCTCCACTGTTACACGAGTTTAGGGGATCACACTGAGGCTGTCAGGCTTCTCCATATGTGCTTGTACCTGCTGAGCCATCTCATCAGCTCAGGGTTTTCTTTTTTCTTTTTTCTTTTTTTTCAGTAGCTCACTGTGAAACCTAGGTTGGCCAGACCTGTATCCCTCCTCTTGTAGACTCCCAAATGCTGGGATAACAGGAGTGGGCCACCAGGGCCAGCTGAGTACCACTTATTTAAAGTACTTTACGTCATCTCCTGTAACAAAGCTACGACTCTTCTCTTCATTCCATTTCTCTCACACTGTAGTGACTGTCACCGTCCTCATTGTCTCTGTGTACTCTATAGCTTTATCAAGTGAAGGGGTGTATCTGTTTAGTGCCATTTAATCCCCATCTCCAAGCACAGGACCAGGCCCACTGGAGGCTCAGTAATGGTTGAATGAGGGAATGATCAGAACTGAGCTAGATAATTTATTCTAGCCAGGTACACACCGGCTTCAAAGTGCCAGTGATGAAACTGACCCCAGCCAAAGTAAACGTGTGTTTGCTATAGACAGTCACAGTCCCTTGTACAAAATCTGACTTAGAATTCAGAAGGTCATGTCCAAGATAACCTGAGCAGGGTCTGGTGATGTTTTTTGAGTTAAATTTTATAGCACATGAATTGTGTGTCAGGTTTTTCACATTTTTATTTATTTATGTAGTATGTGTGCATATGCATGCACTCACATGGATGGAAGTTAGAGAATAACTTGCAAGAGTCAGTTCTCACCNTCCACCACATGGGTCCTGGGGATTGAACTCAGGTTTTCAGGGTTGGCAGCAAGCACCTCTACCCTCTGGCACCATCTCTCTCTGGCCCTAGTCCAGGTTTCGAGATTATTGTTTTAAATCCTGAATTTGGTAGTCAGCTGTGGTGATGCATGACTGTAATCCCAAGACTTGAAAGGCTGAGACAGAAAGATTGTCCTGAGTTTGAGGCCAGCCTGGGCTACACAGCACTAGGCCAGACAGGACTGCATAACAAGGCTTTGTCTCAAACCAAACAACCCAATCCTGAAGGTGGTACAGGGAGAACGATGGAGTCCAGTGGTGTGTGGACGTTGCTGCCGAGTGGTCAGAGGCAAGGCCTGGTGCAGAGGAGGAGGGAGTCCAGGGATCAGCCATCTCTGGGAGGTTTTCTAGAGGTCAATGGCCTTGTGTCAGTGTCCTTCCTGTGGCACTCTGTCTTCAGGAAGCCCCAGCCAGGTTGAGCAGAGCACAGCTGGCTTCAGATAGTTGGAAACAGATTTAAATGGACAAGAATGGAGGTCTCAGGGCTGTCATTCTCTGGGTGTCCATGCCAGTGCTTGGCTTCCCAACACCTGGCTACAGATCCTGGCTCCTCAGGACTCAGGTGCCGTCCCTCCCCTGTCTCCAGGGTGAAGACCTAGGAAGGCCTCCACAGTTGTGATGTCACCCAAAGCTGTCCTTACGTTAATTAATCCCCTGGCTGAATGTCGCTCCTGTTGGTTCCAGGTCGGGCTGGTGTACATGTTTAATCTCATTGTGGGCACGGGCGCACTCACCATGCCCAAGGCCTTTGCCACAGCCGGGTGGCTCGTCAGCCTCATCCTGCTGGTATTCCTGGGCTTCATGAGGTAAGAGCTATGGGGGTGGGGGATGGGCTGCCACGTCCTTGGACTGGGGACAGAACTGGAGGAAGTATACCCGTGGAGCCTGAATGTCTCCTAATTACCCGGAGAGCTCTTGAGAGGTAGAAGGTTGCTATTTCCCATGTGTGTCGAGAAGTGGGTCCTAAGCTAGTGGGCCCAGTGTTGTTTGCTTTTGGCTCTTTTGGGGGGCTCTTTTGGGGGGCCTGCCACCCAGATCCCAAGTAATTCACACCTGGAGGCTTATTCTTAATTATGAATTCCCAGCCTTAGCTTGGCTTAGTTTCTAGCCAGCTTTCNTTANCTTAAATTATCCCATCTACCTTTTGCCTCTGGGCTTTTCCTGTTCTCTTACTTCTGTAAATCTTACTCTTATTCTGTGGCTTGCAGTGTAGCTGGGTGGCTGGCTCCTGGAGTCCTCTTCCTTCTCTGGCTCTTAGCTCACTTGTGCTCGTTCTCTCATTCGTTTTCTCTCTCTCTCTCTCTCTCTNGTGGCTGGCTCCTGGAGTCCTCTTCCTTCTCTGGCTCTTAGCTCACTTGTGCTCGTTCTCTCATTCGTTTTCTCTCTCTCTCTCTCTCTCTCTCTCTCTCTCTTTTCTATATATTCTCTCTGCCTGCCAGCCCCACCTATCCTTCCTCCTGCCTTGCTATTGGCCATTCACCTCTTTATTAGATCATCAGGTGTTTTANACAGGCACAGTAACACAGCTTCACAGAGTTAAACAAATGCGACATAAACAAAAGTAACACACCTTGAAATAATATTCTACTACAGCCCAGAGCAAGGAAAATGGCTCCAAGGGTCACCAGGACTTCCTGCTAACAGAATAGTTGCACAGCCCTGAACAGTTAAGGGCTTGAACACCAGCAAGGCCTTAGGCTATCTCACGAGGTGCCGGTCAGCTAGTCCTGGCAGACTCAGCTTCCCTGTTCTGAACTTTATCTCTTTAACCATCAGTCCTTGCTCTCTGAGAAAACAGCACCTAGCCACTGAAGAGGAGTCTAGCAGACATGAAGGCCACTGGGGAATCAGTTTTCGATTTAGGATTTGCTTAAAATAATTCACCAAGTAAATGAAAAGCACCCAGGCACACACGTACACAATGTATACACACATACATATATATTCACACATGCATGTATGCATGCGCATACACACATATACACATACACACATACAGGGGCAGTCAGTTTTTTAAGGACCTGCCTTGTGTCTGCCCCACCTGCCCAGGCCTTCGGGAACACTTGCTTTGTCAACCAGATGTTGAAGTGGGGGTCAGCAGCTGGTGCCTCCTCTCAGAGATTCTAGTATCACTCAGAGGTCCCATCGCAGTGGGACTTCAGAGGCAAGTCCATCCCCCTCCACTAGGTAGGAATCCATGTTAAAGACCTGGGAGGGGGTGCTGGAGAGATGGCTCAGCAGTTTAGAGCACTTGATGCTCTTGCTGAGGACCTGGGTTCGGTTCCCAGCATCTGCACAGTGGCTAACAACCACCTGCAATTCCAGTTTGGGGGGTCCGATGCCCTCACCTCCATGGGCAATGCAGTTTTTATGGTGCACATACATACATGTGGGCAAAAAACATAAAATCTTAACAACAGAAGGAAGCCAGGTGGGGTGGTGCACATCTGTAATCCCAGCAGTAGGGGTTGGGGGGGGTAGGGACAGCTGCAGCATGATCAGGAGAAGGTCATCCTCAGCTACAGAGTACATAACCCCCCCCTAAAAAAAGTGGGAGGGAAACTTTACCTCCCCTGAGAGACAGCACTCCTTCTACACCATCCTCGGTGTTTGGGACTTTCCATTCAATAAAGCAAAGACCTCTCTGTCCTTGGAGACCTGACCACATNGTGGGTAGGGGTGGAGTAGGGAAGGCCGTCCATAAACTGTAGAGCAAGTTGCAAGTTGATAAGAGAAAAAGATAAAGCATAGCGGAAGAGAGGGCTGGGGAGGAGGGAGGGGAGGAGGACCCGGGGTGTGGGGGTGTGGAGAGGGGCTTCACCACATCAAAGGTTTGAGGGGAAGGGCGCCCTAGAAAGAATGAAATACAGGCAAAAGCTGAAGTAAACAGACCCAGAAGAGGTTCTTGGAGGGGATCACACCCAAGGTTTTGGGTTTTTTTGTGCACTTATTTTGGGGAATCTTGGGGTGAACCTCAGAGTACTGTTGCTCTCAGGGTCCTTGTCCTTATGTCACTGTGTCCCCTTTAAAGGCCCTTCAGCACAGGCAGCCATCTGAATGAGAAGTGATTGTTGGAGGCCTCCATGTAGGGGCCGCCACGTCCTCCTCTCTGCTAAACCCATTTATATTTGAATATGATCAATGAGTTGGCTTTGTGCAACCATAAGCTTTCTTATGTCTTAATTAAGATTGATTTCAGATTTGCTTCCAATAAGACATGGAAATGCGGAGTCCTTAGAAGATTCAGTTAGGCAAGATAATGAGTACCCTTTCTGGGGCTNCTTCAGGCATGGCTGCCCACCTCCCATCCCTTACCCTCTGGTGGAGGGATGCAGGCTTAACTCTGAGCAGCTCGGCAGGTCCTTTCCCACCTGATTGCAGGGCTGAGCGTTTACTGTTAGCTGATGTCAGTATTGGAGGGTGTGGGGACACAGCTGTGCTGGCCTCAAAAACAGGGAGATGGATGTTGGCCCAAGTAGATTTATGCCCAGGGTTGCAGCAGCTGAAGGCAGCACCCTGTATCCTCTGTGAATGGGAGCATAGTGCATTCTGGCTGCCCTATAGGCCTTGGGCAAGTGTCTGGTACCATTTCCCAGTCTCCCTTTAGAGAAACCGGAATACAAGCTTATTTAAAAATGAGCTAAATTATTTAGGAAATGAAAGTGCTGCCAAAGGAAAAGGGTGGATTCCAGAGCCGAGATNCGTCTTCAGTCCTCCATTCCCGTCCCCTCACACTAATGTATAATAGAAAGCTGGCCACTGGGCTGTGTTCTGGCAAGAAGTGAAAGTTGCCTGCTGGCCCTCCAGTCACTCTGAGGCCCCCTTGTGAGTCAGCCACAGAGCACCACTTAGTGTTGGCCCCAGCAGGCCCTTTCTGGGGAGCACTGCTGCATCTTCCGCCTGTTACCCCCACCCCAGCNTAAGTAGTCACCCTCTGTCTTAGTTGGGGTTACTATTGCTGTAATGAAACAATAGGATCAAAGCAAGTTGGGTAAGTTGTGGCTTACACTTCCACATCACAGTTCATCATTGAAGAAAGTTAAGACAGGAGCTCAAGCAAGGCAGGACCCTGGAAGCAGGAGCTGAAACAGAGGCCACAGAGGGGTGCTGCTTACTGGCTTGCTCCCCATGGCTTGCTCAGCCTNCTTTCTTGTAGAACCTGCTTTCTTATAGAACCAGCCCAAGGATGGCACCACCCTCAATGGGCTGGGTCCTCCCCAGTCAATCACTAATTAAGAAAATGCCCTACAGGGGGCTGGAGAGATGGCTCAGAGGTTAAGAGCACTGTTTGCTCTTCCAGAGGACCTGGTTTCAATTCCCAGCACCCACATGGCAGCTCAAAACTGTCTATAACTCCAGGTCCAGGAGATCTGGCACCTTCACACAGACATACATATAGGCAAAACACCAATGCACATAAAATAAAAATAAATAAATTATTTGAAAAAAGAAAGAAAATACACTATGCCAGATCTTATGAAGGCATTTTCTGGTTGCTGTTCCCTCCTTTCAGTTAACTCTAGCTTTTGTCAAGTTGACGTAAGACCAGCCAGCACACCTCCCATCAGTGTCTTCCATTCCCATTCTCTCTGTGCATTGGAGATAGAGGCTGATGGTGGTGGTGACTTTAAGAAAAAATGAATCATTTGGTGTGCACCATGACACTTTAATTTCTTTTTTACATCTGTGTAGTGTGTGTGTGTGTGTGCATGTTCCTGTAGGAATGGGTTTTCTCCTTCCATCAGGTGGGTCCCCGAGATCAACTCAGATTGTCAAGCTTGGCAGCAAGCACCTTTGCCCACTGAGCCATCTCACTGGCCCAAAACCGTGGATTTTGGCCAGGGAGTACCATCCCAGAATTTCTGTAGGGAACAGCTCTCAGAGGAGAGAATGCTGTGGGTTTGTTGCTTGGATCAGGTTGTATTTCCTGCAACCTTCTCTGTACCATTAACATGTGGCTTCCCCCTCAGCTTTGTGACAACCACCTTTGTGATGGAGGCCATGGCTGCAGCCAATGCCCAGCTCCGCTGGAAAAGGATGGAGACGCACAAGGTGTGTGCATTGCCCTCGTCCTCAGGTGGTGCCTCTGTTAAGTTGTGTACCNGAGGCAGTCTCAGCAGGCTTCTCTCCAGCAGCCCTGGCCCAAGTTCCAGGGCCACAGCTAAGTAGCCACATAAAGCCCAAAGGACACACACAGTGGCTGCTGTCTTAGCACTGCAACCTCAGTCCCCAGCATAGCCATCAGGAGTTCACTCAGTCATTCTGAACCTTTGTCCCAGGAGCTCTTATGTCTCCACCTTCTGATGTGACAGGAGTCTCCAAGGGACTCCTCATGGGGCAAATGAGCCAGGGAAGGGCCATGTTAACTGCGGTTTCTAGCGCTGTGAAGTCATCTCTCTCCTTGTCTCTTTCTCCTCCTCCTCCTCCTCCTTCCATTCCACTGTCTCCCAGGAAGAGGAAGATGAAGACTCCTCCACGGCCTCAGACAGTGACATCCTCACCCAAGACAACTATGAGCGGGCAGAGAAACGGCCCATCCTGTCTGTGCGTAAGTCTTGGGCTGCCGGGCAAGCTCTGCACCTCCCTCTGGTCATCAGGGCTCCCTGTCTCTGTAGAGAGGTTCCTGGGGAGTTTCCCTGCAGACATCTTCTGAAGTATCAGTTGAGAAGGCCTGTGGAGTACAGTACCAGAACTTAGGCCTCGGGATGCTGAACATAGGTCTGGCCTCTGCTGGCTCTGCCTCCTGTGTATAACTTGGCAATTATCTGAGCTCTGTGCCTCAGTTTCTTCTACTACTGAAATAGTCAGGATCTGCCTGCATCCACGTGCTTATCTGGCTTCATCCTCTCACACCCACACCCACCCCTGCCCAACACACATATACTGTTATCTCACTCTCTGCGCTGGTCAGTGAGGGGTGGGCGCCTACTGTCCCCATATGAGCATGCCTGAATTTTCCTTAGAGTCAGGGCTGAAGATGCAGCTTGTTGGTATCCACTTCCCTACTGTGCCCGGAGCTCTGGTTCATCCCCAGCACCACACACACAAATAACTAACTAAATAAAAAGACTTCAAATGCTTGAAGCAAGAAATATTAGATAATTAAGGGGGTGGAGAGATGGCTCAGTGGTTAAGAGTGCTGGCTGTTCTTCCAGAGGACCCAGGTTTAATTCCCAGCCCCCAACATGGCAGCTTGCCGTCTGTAACTCCAGTTCTAGAGGCTCTGTACCTTCACACCAATGCGCATAAAGTTAAATAAAGAAGAGAAATATTAGAAGATTAAAATGCGTGGGAAACATAGCTCAGTAGAAGAGCACCTAACTAGCATGTGTGGGGACCCAGTAGTGAGGGAAGAAAAAGTTTCAAGAGTTGGAGAAGCTTGGAGATTTACTTGTTCTAGAGAATTCCCAGCATTCAAGCAATCCCCCTCAGGGCTCTTCTGGTGAACAACCACGGTCCTCTCTGTTCTGGCCCCACAGAGAGACGTTCATCAGCCAACCTTTTTGAAATCACAGACCGGGTGGAAATGGGACAGATGGCTTCCATGTTCTTCAATAAAGGTAACAGTCATTCTGGGATGGTGCGTGGGACAGGGGCACATTCANCCTTTGCTGAAGTCCTGTTCTTTGCAATGGGGGTTCCGTGTTGAGGGATAGGGCAGATGGGTGAGAGTAGAGCACCAGGGGAGTGGGCTTGCTGCAAGGCCTGACCTGCTTCCCATTGGCTTCCTGGGGTTCCTCGCTGTCCACTGGCCTGAAGAGTAAGGGTTATCCATCCTACTAGTACAGGTCCTAGGTCACTTTCCAGAGAAAGAAGCCAATGGCACACAGCCGTAGAATTTACCACACACACCTGTCCCCAGCTAGCCAGCAGAGGGCGCTAGGAGCCCACGCCAGTGATCNGGCACTGGAGAGCTGAGGCAACATGCTTCTTCCGGGCTCTGCTTGTTCCTGGCTGGCATTTGCTACAGCCTGCAGGTGTCCACCTGACTCCAGTATCTGCCAGTGATAACCTTTTCTGCCTCTGTGGTAAATCTTATTTATTTATTTATTTATTTATTTATTTAGGAAAATGGGCTGTTTTCAGAGTTTAATTTATTTATTTATTTATTTATTTATTTATTTATTTATTTAGGAAAATGGGCTGTTTTCAGAGTTTAATATTTAGCGCCCAGACTTATCCTGTTCCTACTTCCTCGGTCATGGAATACAGCCTCTAAGCTATCTTAGAAGATTTTTTTGTCCCTTTGTCAAAGCCTCTCCATTTGCCAAATGGGGCATCTCTGCCAGTTCTTGTTTATCTTGAGTGTGTCTGTGGAGAGAGGGGAGGATTGCAGAAATGGGAATCTTCTTGACTTGGGACTAAACACCAAGCACTCGGTTTGTCATCAAAGGTGCAGATTGGTGACTGGCCCAGGAAAGGTGATTATGAACACCTGGCTGTGTTCAGGTCCACTTTTGTGCCTTTCCTTTGTTCCGTTTCTATCACTCACCGCCCATTAAGGGAGAGCGCATGAACATCCCCTCCTGGCAGCNACTTAGGTCTCCTCAGGCTTGAAAAACAAGTACACGTCAGTGGGAGAGAGCACACGTGTTCTAAACCACCATGTTCATCAATATGTTCTGTACCTGTCCTAATTTCCCTTTTTATTTGTGTGTGTGCATATTTGTGTGTGCGCATGTGTATCTGAGTGTGCGTGCACACAGGTGCAAGTGTGGAGAGGCCAGAGGCTGACATCAGGTGTCTGCCTCCTCTCTTTCCCCCTTAGATTTTAGGCAGGGTCTCGCACTGAACCTGTGAACCTGGAGCTCACCTGTTCATCTAGGCTGACCGGCCAACAGGCTTAACAACCCTCCTGCCGCCATGTCCCCAGTGCTAGGATTACAGGGGCATGGCTGGCTTTTTTCTGGGGTACTGGAGATCTGAACTCAGGTCCCCATCCTCCTGCCCTGATTTCTTTTAAGGTTTCTAATTACTAGTGGTTTGTTTTGTCTTGTTTGCCCACATCTCACTAAAGTAGCACATTTGTGTGGGAGCAGCCCCCGCTATTGAAGAGCCACCCTAGTACCTCCTGCAGGACTTCTCAGACTTGGCAATGGTGACATTGGGCTGGTAACCGTTTGTCGTGTCAGTCTGTCTGGAGCATTATAGGATGATGAGGCAGCATTTCTGGCCTCTAGTTCCAGTATCACTCTTGGATGTGACCGTCAACACTCCTCAGACATTGGCACATGTCCTCTGTGAGGGTTGGGCTGCAGACCCACCCCCGCTCTGCTGTGTTCAATAACTTAGACCATCAGGTTGTTCTCGGCACCTTTGGTGGAGCTGCACCCTCCACAAAAGACTCCCCAGGGTTCCACACTCATTTCTTGTCATTAGAAATGCCAGCCCAGACATTAATGTCCTCTCAGGAAGTTCATTGATCCTCCGACTTTGTGTCTAGTAATGAAATTTTATTGATCAAGGAGGGCTGTTGGCAGTTCATAAACAGCCAACACCGTAGCTGTTGGCGGGTGGTGGAAAGNGGGTGGGGAGGAGGGATGTCTTCGCACAGAGAGGAAAGACAGGCTGGGGTGGGCTGTACCTAGAGCCTGGGGTCATGAAGGATAGAAGCCTCAGGGCCTCAAGCCGTACCAGGGTCAGTCCTGACATGGCAGGTAAGGGTATGGCACCGGTCATGTTTAAACAGCAGGTGCTGTGCCTGTGCCTTTATGGGTTTTTTTTTTTTTTTTTCTTTTTAATTGTATTTTCCTGGCCATTTTTGTCAGGATTCTGAGGAGCAGAGTGACCTCACATAGCCCAGGACTAACGTGCCTCAGGCTTTCCCCTGGGGACCTGTAGGCTGTTCTGAGCCGCCAGGATTAGAAGGGGACTGTCACTTCATTTTTCTTCCTGGCCTCAGAGAAGCCAGCCACTTAAGACTGGTAGCATCAGGAACTTGAACACTTAGTCTAAATGCAAGTTTGGAGCTGGTTGGACCCTGACCCTTAGGTGCCGGCCCTGGCTGCCAGTGTCTGAGCTTCTCCAGGGCATCAGCCTGGCTCTTTGAACCCAAATCCATTTCCTTTTTTGCATTTATATATATGTATTTATTTTGTTTGGGGGGGCATGTGAGTGGGGCATGGGACAACCTGCTGACTTTGGTTCCCCCGCACCGTGTAGACTTCAGGGATCAGACTTAGATCTGCAGGTGTGGTGGCAAGTGCCCTTACCCACGGTGCCATCTCTCTTACCCAACCAGTATAGATTTGATTCCTCTCTCTGATCTCCAAGCCTTGTCGAGCTATCTCAGGCACCAGTCCCAAGCTGATGCATCTCCTGCCAGCCTCACAGTGTAGCCAGCTAGAATAAGAAACAGGAATTCGGGGTCATTTTTTTCCGCCTTTTGTAGAAGGCAAATGGCCTGAAGAGCTGAGAACAGCAGACGCGGTAAAGACTCAGCCGTCAAAAAAGAACGCAGACGCATCTGTCTCTGGCTCCCTGACTTGTGGCTTTGTTGCTTTCAGTGGGGGTCAACTTGTTCTATTTCTGCATCATTATTTACCTGTATGGAGACCTCGCTATCTACGCCGCAGCTGTGCCCTTCTCCCTCATGCAGGTGACCTGGTGAGTAGCCCCCTCGTCTTTCACACTGGTTGCAGACCCATAGGCCTCCTCCACTAGCATAGCAGAGGGTCTTCCATAGAAGTGCAGCCCTAAACAAACCCACAGCCTAGGGCACAACATACCTAAGTTCCTTCTCCACACAGAAGGGGCCAGCTGTGCCCTCTGTCCTCACGAGGCACTTCTATCAAGTGCCTGTCCCATCAAGAAGGTAGCTTGGGTTCCTGGACCTCCAAGTCATGGTGCTGCATGAACAAATGTGGCTTGTCCTAAGAGATAGTTTATGAAAAGTGGGAGTGCAGGCCCGTGGTCTCTTCCTAGCCAAGCAGGGGCCTGTGCTGAATCCAAGTTTGCCAATTGTTCTCTTCAGCAGTGTGTCTGGAAATGAGTCCTGTGGCGTGGATACAGATGCCAAATACAACGACACTGACCTGTGCTGGGGGCCCCTGCGCCGGGTGGATGCCTACCGGATCTATCTGGTGAGTGTCCTCTCTTGACCTGGGGCACACCAGGCCAGCGTGAGTGGCAGAAAGTGTTTGAACCACTCTTCTTTTCTGTCCCAGGCCTTTCTCCAGAGAGAAGTCCTGCACACTGCCTCACTCTGACTCCCAAGTAAANTCTTAGCCTCAGAGTCAAATGTGGTTTGGAAGGGCCTCCAGGTCCAGACCAGCAGATTGCTGTGAGCTTGCGCAGTTTGAGGGGTACCTGCAGAGGTCTTGTGTTCCAGAGACTTTCTGGGTATTGGCCTCACTCCAGGCCAGCTAGGCGCGCACAAGCAGGGTAGACAAGACTGGTCCATCTTCCAGTTGACCCTGACCACAGACAGCCTCTCCAGACAGGTTGGGTTCAGCCCAGCCTTCTTTCTGTCTTCCCATGGATGAGGGAAGAGGATGAATCGCCTGCCTCACTCTTGATTGCTTCGTGCTGTGGCGTGGTGGGGGTGGAGCTGACTAATACACCAGACAGGCCTCAGATAATAGGATGACAAGGCCCCAGAGGCAATTTGTCTCTGCCTGCTTCAGAGGCGGGCTCAGGAGTGTTTCCCTCCAGCTTTTGCGACATCTCTTGGTCCTTTCTGCCCCCACTTGGTTCTTCTCAGCCCTGGCACATGGTCAGGTGTGCTGGATGCCACTCAGTCCTGGCCATGGCAGCTTTACTGATGTGAAGGGGCGAGGAGAGAGCAGGGTCTTTCTGCCANGAGCCTCTTGACTTGGGTCATCCCTGTCCCAGCTCAGGGCTCCATGGACACTGTCAGCTGTGCTGCTGGGGTCTGGACTTATTAATCCCAAGGACAACTGAGTGGGTTTATCTTTCTGGCCAAGTAGGCTCCTGAAGGACCCTGCAGGCTAGGGTCCAGGAGCTGTGTCTTGTCTGTGTTTCTGTAGCTGTCACTCCATGGTCTGCGTCCCCTCTGGGGCATGCAGCCCTCTCTAGGACTTTGTGTGCTAGGAGAACTTCATCCTTGATCCTCCCTTTGAAAGTCCAGCAAGTATTTGATAACAAGTTAAATTATCTGGTGCCCAGGTCCACCTCTGCAGCCGTGGGATTGGGCACAGGNGCCCACCCGGCAGCCAGGTGCCGAGGCAGGAGAAGTCCAGTGAAGCTTTGTTAGCCTCTTAGCATTTCAGTATACCATGACTAAGACCTCTCTGAATCAGTTCCTCCCTGGGGGTAGGGAGCAGGAGGAGAATGAGGAAGGTGTCTGGGTGCTCCAGGGAGGAGTGACAGCAGCTGAGCTGCTCTGGTGGGTCCTCACCAGGGGAGGCCACCAAGGTCTGCAGGCTCTGCCTGGGTATACTCCCCACCCTGCAGCACANTGGATACCAAGCACGGGGAGTATTGGCTGCTGCCATTTGCTTGGTGAATTATTCAGAAGCATTGTTATTGCTGTGTTAAATTGTTCCTTCAGTCTTTTCTGTAAACCTTCCACATGATGGAAGCCTCCCTCCCTGAGCCTCAATAACTCTGACAGAACAGAAGGAACCCCTCAGGAAAGCAGACGGGCATTAATTACTGCCTTCATCTCCCAGATATTGCACTTATAACTCACGGAGCTAATTGTCCTGGTGCCTGCAAGCACTCCAGCCTGAGAGGCCAAGCCTTCAGAGTAGGAAGGGGAAGACTANTGCCCCCGGGAGCCTTCTCTCTGGGTAGTACACACTGTCAGTTCCTGAGCCCNAGTCTGCCCAGAACCTTCACCTCACCTGCGTTCTTCTACCCAGTTCAGAGGGCTGGCGGTCCGGGCATCATCTTGGAAGTTGCTTTTCAGCTTTGCATGTGGTTTCCAAGGTCTGTGGTCCAGTAAAGCAGTGCAGCCTCTTGACACCAGTGCTAGGGCTTGTATCTGTCTGTAACCCCCCTCCCCATGGAGCTAGTAAGGAGACAACAAGGATGCTGGCATCTTTCTGCGGGCCTGAGTCTCCTGGCAGACAATCAGGGCATCTTTCCTTCCCAACTAAGGAGAACTAGACCCTAGCAAGGAGCCTCTTTGGGTCTCAGAAGTAGAGCCGACGTCCTCTAACCTGGCCTCTTGTTGTTCAAGATCAAGTGGTCCATCCTTTCCCAAGGCTCTAGCCTCATGCCTCTCACCACCAGCTGGTCTGATTTTGAGGCTCATCAGGGTCCACCCAAAACATTAGCAGGGCAGCAAGCAGGTGGGAGTGGACTGAAAGCACCCCCCCACCCCACACATAAATCATCTCAGGTAAATGATGCCCTCCCGGCCTGCGTCTTTAAAAGGACTTCATAATAACCGTGTCTTCATTGCTATTCTGGAACAGTATGTTCTGTGGGATAAAGAAACAGGCTTTTATAGTGTGGCTTAATTTGCCAACAATCCTCTGGAAACCAGCTCAGGAAAGGCCCCGAGAAGCGCACAGAGAATGAGAATAGGTAAGATATTAACTACCTCTGAGACCAGCCTGTGGGTAGCATCTGATGACATCAATATGGGATTGATTCTCCACCAGCAGCCACCAGTTGCCTCCCAAAGCCTCCTCCCTTAAGAGATGGAAAATTCCTCCTCTCTTCCCATGGTGGCTCCCAGCTACTTCCCATGATTCCCAGTGCAACTGATGAGTCAGTTTTTCCTTCTTCATCCCTGTGTTAGCCTTGGACCAGGGTTCTGGGGGCGCTGAGGGTCCCCTGCATCACCCACTGCCTTAAGTGCACTCTCAGGTGTCTTGACACGCTGCCACAGCAGCGACCTGGGGACTGTCATTCAGGCCTATGAGCGTTAACAGGACCTGCTTCAGTTGACTTTGGGTCTCAGCCCCTTCCCCTGCTCCTCTGAAAGACGAAATGGGAAAGTGTCAGGTGCCCTGACTCTAAAATCTCGAGACCTTGCTATGCACTGGTGCATGTCCTGGCCCTGGCTTTGGGAGAAAAGAGTCATAATGTGGCAGGGACTAGGAAGAGTGAGTGGTGAGGCTGAGAAGAGGGCAGTGGGTAAAGCGAGGGCCTGAGTTAAGATCTCTGGGGCCCATGTGAAAACCAGGCTCGGAGGCATGCGTATTTAACCCCAGCGCGGGGCAGGAGGGGGAGCAGAAGGATCCCAGGGGCTCGAGGCCAGCTGGTCTAGCCAACGTGGTGAACTCCCAAGTTCAGCAAGAGACCCTGCCTCAAAAAGTAAGGTGGAGGTTGATACCAGAGACATGTGACTGATACAGGAGTGTGTCACTGGTTTTCACGTGATCACACTCAAGTGGGTGCCCCCTCACATGCGTACATGGTACACACCTGAGAAAAGAAAAAAACGTGCCATTTTGATTCTGTGCCACAGTGCCAAGGAGCCAGGGTCCCAGTGACGCAATAGGATTGTATGTGTGAGTTCTATCCTCGGGCCGCTCTACTCTGGTGCCTGCTGTGGCACTTGTCTGCAGTTCCTTGTTCCTGCAGCACTCCCAGCCTGCCATTCTGCCCCTTGTCCTGGATCTTCATCCAGCACCACCCCTCCTCCCACAGGTTATCACGGGCCAGTGAAGGCTCCTCGAGAACTGAAAGCTGACAGCTTCTGCCACTTCAGGTGGGCAGATGCTGCAGGGTCACAGGCATCAACAGGCACCAGCCCAACAGAACCAGAGTGCAGATGGCAGAGCGGAGCTTAGCCTGCTGGAGACCCAGGCACAAACAGGCCATGTTGAGCAGGGGGCCTTGGGACAGGACAAGGTGACCCCAGTTTGCTCTCAGCAGGAGTTGTGCAATGCACCTCTGGAAAGTTGACTGGGAGGAGAGAGGCAGCCTATTCACAACTGGCAGGTACCCTCCCTCTTCAGGTGGAGGGCACCTTCCCCAGACTCCCTCCAGATACCCCCTCGAAGAAGAGGTAGGAGCTCAGAGCAGCTCCGCTTGCCAGCTTCTTCCCTAGAGGAGCAGGTCACCCTGCCAGGTTACATTAGGGGGTTCCTCCTGAGCCTTCTCAAGAGCCCCGCCCACCCCTTCTGACTGCCCCTGTGCTATAGCTCTGTCCTTTGACTGTCTGTGACATTTAAAACAGCGGTTAGTTCCTCTTTTCAACCCAAATGTTTCTTCCTAGAATATTGAAGGCACAGACAGGCAAGGACAGTGTGTCCTCCTCATGAGGGTGTGAGACCCCGCAGCCAAGCTCTGAGAGCNTCTCTGTATCTCAGCTCAGCTCACCTTGGCTTGGTGAGGCTTGTTCGTTGTTGGCTTTCCGGGTATGGTTTTGTTTTGTAGCTAGGGGTTCTTGTGGTCTANGTTGTCATTGAACTCACCATGTTACNGAATCTAGCCTTAACTCCTCATCCTCCTGCCGCCACCTCCCCAATGCTGGAATTACAGGAGTGCTCCACCACACGTGACATAGGCATGGCATGTTAGCAGTGGCTTCTGTGTGTCATGCCATCAAGCTCATGCTGTCATCGCAGAGAGTGGCTTCCTCAGGCTCCCCAGACCAAGGCAGACAGCCTGGCTCAGTAGGCTATCCTCAGGTCCTCTTACAGACTCAGGACAGAGTCCTCTCTTTGCAGGGCAGCCCTGGCTATGCTGCACAGCTGGGGAAATACCAGCTTGGCAGCCCCACAACGTGACCTCTACCAGGGACTGGGCNGCACTGGTCTGACCCTCCCGTTTTTTCCAGGTGTTCTCTCTCTTCCCCAGGGAAGAGAGAGTTGCCACTCATTCCCAGGGAGCAAAGTGGACTTTTCCTAATACCTCAAGTAAGGTTGGAAGTGAGCCTCTTCCCAAGGACATTCCCTTCTGCTGCCAAAGTTGCTTTGTACTTTCAACATCAGCCATGGTGCCCTGGGGCTGTCTAGCATCTGCTAATAAGTGGGTCACCGCTACCATCGCTTGAATATTCATCCTTACCCATTCTGGGGCAGGAGGTGGCCTAGAGGCCTTCAGGACCAGTGAGAAAGGGACATTAACAAGAAGCGTAAGTCTTGGGAGCAGCAGCAATGTCACAGGACCCGGCTGCTCTCCAGGTCACCCTGCTGCGCCTCCAGGCTGTCACACACTCAGGCCATGCAAAACTGCAAGAGAAAATAGGTGGGTGCTCCCCCCTCCCCCGTTGTGTGCAGTGCAGACCGTGGATGGAAATGGGGGAGACGGGAACAGGGAGGGGTTCTCTCGGGGTGACTGGGTAGGAGGTCTGATGAGGCCATCTATGGAGGATCCCTCTTAGAAACTGAGGGCCCAGAAAATCTGGCAACTTGGTGAGGGGTGTCATTGGGGAGCATCCTTCCTCCTGTCACACTCCCACAAGGTAGGACTCACCCCATCATCAAGGCAGAGCCAATCAGGAGGTGATTTCTGGTGCCTGAGGTAGGGAGGGCAGTGCTATAGGTTGAGGGTATCCAGGTGACTTTTTAGAAAGACAGACCTCATGGGCACAGTGAGGGAATCCATCTCCTCTCCTCCCTCCCTCCCAGCATGCTTTAGGCAGCACCGTCTCCTTCAGTTCTGGAGGCCCTGCATACTTGGATTTGTTTTGCTGGTCACCTGCCCAACTCTCCCTCCTGAAAGGATGCTGGTCACACCCCAGGTGGCCCCATAGGTATGAGCAGAGCAATCATGACCAAATCCAGTCCTGTAACTCGGAGAGTGTGGCCCCCAGACCCAGTTTTATCCGCACGAATGCTGAACCCTTGGCTTTCGTTAGGGACTCAGGGAAGGGTGACTTTCTTCCCAGCTCCCTGGACACTCAGATGCCTGCTCTCTGGGTCTAATGTGGAGTGAATCCCAGCATCTGGCAATGACCAAGCTCAGGTTAGAATGACAGCCGTGGAAGGATTAGCTTGTCTCTTTCCTTTACAAGGAAATCAATAACACAGAAACAGGCCTGTGGTTTTCTTTCCCAGAGAGCTATCTTTGCATCTCATACAGGAGCGGCTCTGTGTGTGTGCTGTCTCTTATACACATCTAGATGTGTATAAGAGACATGTGTGTGTGTGTGTGTGTGTGTGTGTGTGTGTGTGTGTGCGCGCGCGCACTCTCCCTCTCCCCATCCCCTCTCTAAATGACATTCAGACTACCTGTCACTTGCTCGGCACTGGCTTGTTTTGTCAACCCCTGTCTAGGGATCCCATGGGCCCTGCCATGACACTGTCACTCCGCTATGGTCTCTCAGGCCTCCAGACCTTTCTGTTCCTGTTTGTTCACTGCCACAGACCCACCCTCTCCTTCCTGAGGATACCCAGGTGTCACCTCCCTGAGCCACACTGTGGCAACTTCCCTCTCTCCTTCCCCCACTGTGCCCTCTGGGTGTTGGGCCTGAGCTCCCTCCTCCTGCTCAGTGGGAAAGTTGTTTTTATTTTTAATGGCACTCTCAGGGACATGGGTTCTGACAGCTGGCGTTAAGCCCACCATCCATCATGCCCCGTGTCTTGCTGCTACCACGGCCAGTACCTGATGCACCAGCTTGGAGGACAGTGTATGATCCCCATGCCACCTCAGTGAAGAGCCCAGTTCTGGGACTCGGGATCCTGAGACAACAGGCAGGTCTTCTGCCTCAACTGCTTCCTCACCCCTCATAAGTACTAGTCAGGGTCCCTCAAGGTAAAAAGGACCACTCAGACCCCCTGCTCATCCTGGCAAGTTAAGTGTCTTTCTGGCCCTGTTAGGGTGTCTTGTGTGTCCCAAATCTGGCTCCTTTGTCTAGAAACTAGTACAGCTTTGCAGACAGCATGTCCCCAAAGTGAGCCAGTTCATTCTGGGGCACCTGAGGAGATAATGGCTGGACTTACCTGCTGGCTGGCCCTTTCTTCTCCCTATTCCCAAGTTCAGGAATGCGGGCGGAGGCAGGAATACCACCCCCAACATACTCCCATTATATGAAAATGCAAACATATAAAACAAGCTGGGGGTAACTGTTACAGTTGTTCCTACCTCACTGGAGAATATGTCACAGTCCCTGGAGTATTTACAATGTTGTCCTATGAAAACTGAGTCCTTGAAAGTAAAACTTTAGGACCCATCTCGTGTAAAGAGAGGCACTGGGTATTCGTGTATACGGGTACAGAAATTCAAAGCCTGGCTCAGGTAGCTGGAGAAACAAGCAGATGCCAGATTGGGGTGGTCTCCATAAGCAGCTCACCAAAGAATGGTTCCAGGGACATCCCCACCCAGCCCCACACCTGAACCCCTGAGCTAGAAAGGCATCCCAGAGCCATGGCATATACCCACACCCACACTCACCCCATCGCCAGTTTGGTTGGGGAGCTTCCAAGTAGGTCTCCATGGGGCGCGCTCATCCCTGCCGAGGACCTTCTGCACTGTGCTTATTCAGGACTGTTTCTGGGCACACTGATCACAGTCAGACCCCAAGCTGTACACTTGAGCCCTCCTTGTTTGTGAGCACCATATTCAGGGGGTAAAAACTTGGTGAATTTCCCATATTTTCCCAGCCACCAGGCTGATCTCACCTCTGCATATGCACATACATGCACATGTGTGATGTTTCCGGCCATTATTACAGGAGCTGGGCCCTGGGCAGGCCCCCGTAACTCAGCAGTCTAGGCTACTCCCTGCTCTGTATGCCCTCTGCTTCCAGAACGCTCATGGCTGGGCACAGGGCTAAATAAAAATGACTTCCTATTTTGGTTGATTGGTTTAGGTTTGGGGTTTTGTTTGTTTTAATTTATTTTAGTTTTAATTATGTGTATATGTTGGGGGTGGGGGGCATGTGCACATGTGAGTGCCAGTGCTTGTGGAGTCCAGAAGGTGGCACTGGACACCTAGAGCTGGAGTTACAGGCAGTTATAAGCCACCCAGTGTGGGTACTAGGAACCCAGCTCAGATCCTCTACAAGAGCAGTACACACTCTTAACCACTGAGCCATCTCTCCAGCCTGGTTTAATTGAAAGTGTCTTGTTTTGTAGTCCACGCTGGCTTTCAATTCACTGTGTGGCCCCGGTTAGCTTTGAACACATGATCTTCTTGCCTCCACCTCCCAGGTGTTGATGTAGCATGTGCTATGATGCCCACCTTATATTCTTTAAGAAAATGTCCTGATTGTTAACTTCAGGTGGGTCCCTAACTCTTACCCCCCACCACCATTTTTATTTCATAGGGAGAAAAAAGATTCAGAAAAGACTACAACCTTTAGGCCAGATTACCAAACCCTACTAGCTAGGATTAAATACTTAGCAAACTACTCTCCCCCCGGGTCTGCTCCTTCTGTCCTAGAGATCAGGCCATGACATCTGATGACCCTGCTGGGTTTGGGGAGGCAGGACTGTTCCTCTGAGCAGTGCTCACCCTCTGGTATGGGATGCATGTTGTAAGCAGAATAGTGGCTGTCTTAGTTAGGGTTACTATGGCTGCGATGATACATCATAACCAAAAGCAGCTTGGAAAGGAAAGGGTTTATTTGGCTTACATATCCTGAATCACGGTCCATTGAGGGAAGCCAAGGCAGGAACTCAAACAGGGCAGGAACCTGGAGGCAGGAGCTGATGCAGAGGCCGTGGAGGGATGCTGCTTACTGGATTGCTCCCAATGGCTTGCTCAGCCTGCTTTCTTATAGAACCAGGACCACCAGCCAGGGATGGCACCATTCATAATGGGCTGGATCATTCACTAATTAAGAAAATGCCCTAGGGCTTGCCTGTAGCCGGATCTTATAGAAGCATTTTCTCAATTGAGGTTCCTTCCTCTCAGATGACTTCAGCGTGTGTCAAGTTGACATAAAACNATCCAGCACAGTGGCCCTGGGGGCAGCAATAATTGCTTAATGAAATGAAGCATTCACTCTAAAGTAATAAACATGTTCCTTCACATAGCTCTCTTCCAGTGCTGGCCCTGCACACTGGCGCCAAAGCAGTCAGGTGTACACATAAGAGCTGCGGGTGTACTTTCCAGTGTACCCTGGCCCTGCAAAAGCAGAAGGAGCCATAGAACCCCAGAGTGTTTTATAGGCAGCAAAAAGCAGTGTGAGGCACAAGTGTGAAGGACTCGATGCAGAACTAAACAATTAGGTGCATATTAATGATGCCGTGTGATTAATGAGCAGGAGCTCGGGAAGTCTTGTGGATGAGCTGAGAAGATGGAGGCACATCTTAATAAGCCTTCCAGCTCAGAGGGAAGTGCCGCCTAGGGTGTTGCTAAGCGGATGCACTCCCACAGTATCCGCTTACTGTGGGAGTGCGAATCTAGAAGGCAGGGTCACAAGCCACCCAGGGTGTTTCATTCAGCCTGTGGCAATAGCTTTCTCAGCATGGATGGAAAAATGGTTCAAAGAAGCCTTGATGGGACCGAGGCACAGGGCACAGGGCTCGGGGGTGCTGACACCTTATGATAGGCCAGGTAGCCCCGCCCCACCCCACTGATTCGGAGAAGCTGTGTTCCCCAACTCCAGCAGCAGGTAAACCCTCTAAGACGACTTCCCAGCTGCCCCTTCCCCAGGCCAGTAATGAGGGCCTTGATGATGCTTCTCAATGTCTGGTTCCTGGACCACTAACCAAGGTGCCCTTTATCAAAAGTATGGGTGGGGGGGTGGGATGCAAGATGGCTCAGTAGATAAAGGTGTTTGCCATGAAAATCTGGTGACCTGAGTTTAATCCCCAGAATTCATATAAAGATGGAAGAACTGACTCCAGAGTTGTCCTCTGACCTCTACATAAACTCATGCATGCACACATACATACATACATACACACACACACACAAATTTTTTTTAATTAGTATGGTTAGGGGACTCCAGGCTAGAAACCCAGCTCAGTAACAGAGCACTTGCCTAGTTTGCAAAAAGGNCCTAAGCCAAGTTGTCAAACTGACCTAGCAGATGCCAAGGTCTCTTGGGGGAGGCCTAGGAATCTGTCTTTCACATTGGTAACCTTGCCAGCACAAAGTTCCCCTTGTCCCAGGAAAGGCTGTTCTGGTCTTCTTCATGGACCTACTTTCCAAGTACTGTCATGGAAGGGGTGGGTGGTCAGGAGCTTCCAGAGAAAGGAGGTTGGCCAGACCATCCACAGGTCCCCAGCCTGGGGTCACTAGTGACACCCTGAAATGTCACTAATGGTGTTCCCATGCCCACAGGGAGTAGTATTTGACTGCACAGGCTCTCAGCACGCTCGGGGAAAAGTCTGCAGAAGGCTGCTGTGTTAACTGAGAGCAGCAGGTGCATTCCATGTCCCTCCTGGATGGTCCCCTTGAGCTGCCTTCAGACTTGCTGTTTGGGGGCTGCAGACCCCACAGCTTGCCGGCTCCCTATGGAGGGCACCTCCCACTGACCAGCAGCTGGGGAGGAAGTTGGGGTTGCTAGTGTGATATCTCATACCCAGTTCAACAGAGCTCATTCGGCAGGCAGCTTGATGTGCTGTCTCCCTCCCTCCCTGCCTCCAAGGTTACTCAGTTTCTGGTCTGTTTGAGGTCAGACGTCAGCAGGGAAAAGGAGGTGGATCCAGCTTGGCCTGTGTGTTCCTCTCTGCAGGGTTCTCATACTCTGGGCACCTGACTTCCCTCCCTCCCTCTCTCCTCTCTTCCTCCCTGGCTCCCTCCAGCTCCAGCATAGAGCTTTCCCTCCTCCATCGCTCTTCCCCAGAAGAGAGTATAACTAGGGAGGGAGGATGCTGAGAGGCTCTCAGGTGGTCACCTGACACCTCTGTGGAGAGGAGCATCAGCGCCAGACAGCTGCAGATGGTGGACCTGCCTTTTGAGGTTCCTGGAGCAGGATGGGATGTCAAGGGACAGACCCCAGGCCTAAGAACACTGGGATTCCAGCTGACCAGCCAGATTTGAACAGCCACATGCCTGTATTGCCCACCACCAATTGTACCAGAGCAGGTTCTCCCTAACAGAATCAGGCAGCTGGAGTGTGTGGGCTTTTCCCCAAGGGAGNTAGGGGCTGGACCGATGGCCCAGAGGGTCCCCATGCCTTCATCACTCATGACATAGTCTGCCTTTCCTTTGTAGTCTCTGGTTCTTAGGACCTGTCAGGACCAAGGTGACCTTCAGCACAGCCCCTGCTGGTTCCCCAGCCCACAGTGGTTGGGGACCAAGGACATGGCCAGCTTTCTCATGAAATTGCAATGTGGCAATTATTTGCCTTTCCTTGACATCCAAAATAAACAAGTCTGAGCTGCAGATTTAGTAGTTAAAGTGAGGNCCAGTAACCCAAGTCTGTAGTGCTTCAGAAGTTCTGGGCTTTGTGCCTGTCACTGTGGCCCTGAAGAGCCAGAACGCAGGCACTGCTCTCCTCCACAGTGTCCAAACCTTTCACCACACCCAGCCTCCTTAGTTTTAATTCTGTCCCTGTGATAAAACACCTAGTCAAGAAGCAATTAGAGGGCTGGAGAGGTGGCTCAGGGTTTAAGAGCACTGACTGTTCTTCCAGAGGTCCTGAGTTCAATTCCCAGCAACCACATGGTGGCTCACAACCATCTGTAATGAGATCTGGCACCCTCTTCTGTATACATAATAAATAAATCTTTTAAAAAATTATATAAAAAAAAGAAGCAATTAGAGAGCTGGGTGTAGTGACACCTTTAATGCCAGCATCCAAGAGGCAGAGGCAGGAGGATCTCTTTGAAGCCAGCCTGGTCTACATAGTGAGTTCCAGGACTACGTATAGAGACCATGTCTCAAAAAACCAAACCAAAACCAAAAATAATAATAAATAATAATAAGCTTTAAAAAGCAACTTAGGGGAAAAAGGGTTTATTTCAATTTACAATTCCAGATTTACAGTCCATCATTGTAGGGAAGTAAAGGCAGGAACTTGAAGTAGCTAGTCACATCCACCGTCAGGAACAGAGAGAGGATGAATGCATGCATGCCTGTTAGTGTTTGGCTTACTTTTTTCACTTACACCATCCAGGACCCCTGCCTGAGGAGTGGTGCCGCCCAGGACAGGTCTTTCCACATCAACGTAATTAAGACAGCCCTTCACAGACACGTCCACAGGCCTAATGAATCTAGGCAATCCCTCACTGAGACTTTCTTCTCAGGTTAATTCTAGATTGTGTGAAATTGACAGTTAAAATGAACCCTCACATCCCCCAGTCCTGTCCTCCTCTCTCTGTGCGGGTTTCTACAGAGCCTGTGCTAGGCAAGTGTGTGTTGTGTGTTCTTGCCCGGCCTTCCAATAGGAGGGCCTGTGACAGTTTCCACTCCTCTGTCCCTGTGGAACAAGTGAATAGCCCTGTTCTCCCTAGACCCTTCATAACACACAGGGTTAAAGCTCCTGTAAACTCATCAGTGCCGGGCATGGTGGCACACATCTTTAATCCTAGCACTTGGGATTAAATTGAAACTGAAAACAAACAAAAAAACCTTATCAAAACTGAGAGGAGCCCCACCCAAGGTCCCAAGTACAAACTAGGTGGATGCATTTGACTGTTGTTTCCTTGCTTAAACTGCCCCCCCCTCCCCACTGCCCGGAAGCACCTCTGTGAGGTGGGATCTAAAGCCCTCCACCTGGCATACTCTATCTTGCCTCTTAGAGTCCCTTCCATCACTATCTACCGTCCTGGTCATCATCTTCCAAGGATGCTCATGCTCTGAGCCCTTACCATGCCTTGGCTTCACTCCCCGGTCTCACCAGCCTCCTATCCTGCATGGGCTCAGCGATCCTTTAGGCCTGCTGGATTCTTAGGGCCAGCTACCTCTGGTTAGTCACTGCCCTAGTCCAACAAACCCAGCTCCATATATACAGCCAGCTCCTCTCCTCCCCAAGGGACAGCATCCTCTAATCCTTACCACCAGGACAGACTCTTCCTTAGCAAAGACTAGAGCACCTTTCGGGGACTGAATTGGAGGGGAGCAATTAAAAGCCATCCACATGTTTGGAAGTTGCAAGCCCCGCTCTCCACTCCTGATCCCCCACCAGCTCCTCTTTGTATCTGACCTGCCAACAGGGAGTTACCCGAGCACGGCTGCCTCCAAAGTCAGTTCTGTTCTCTAGGCAGAGCTCTTAGCTCTTAGCTCTCCACTGCCACAGCCCATTGTGTGTGTGTGTGTGTGTATATATATATATATATATATATATATGCATGGTATATGCATGCCCATTTGTATACATGCAGGCATGCATGCATGCACACTCTCCTACCTCCCCTCCCCACGTGACCTCTCACCTGGGCCTGGTGTTGCTGGATCCCACCCCGCTCTGTCTCATTTGTGAGGAGACAACCATCCATTATAAACTCTGATGGCTTATAGTCATTACGTGAATGACTGTGTGGATTTTCCACAATATTTATCTTTTCCCCCAAACCACAAAGGTTGTAGCTCTGGCATCAGATTCTTGGAACTCTGCCCACCGCTGGGTGCCATCTGGCTTGTCAGCTGAGAAAGACCGCACAGGCATGCAGGCATGGGCCCAAATGACAGGGCCAGAGGAACAATGGCTGTGCCAGGCTAAGGCCATCCCACCCGCCCCACCCTCCTCCCCTAAGGGAGCCAGGTCTGAGGAGGGGATGGAGAGGACGGTGGAAGACGTGGCCCTTTGTCTAGGCACAGTCATGGGCAGTTGAATGCTTTGAGCAGGAAATAGGCTTTGGATACAGGTGACCCGGGCTCTAATCCCAGCTACAGCTAAGTAATTGAGATTTTGGACAAAGCTTTTAATCCCTCTCAACACCTGTTTTCTGAAGTAGAAACAGTAGCCAGGATTAGAAAGCAGTCCTACCTGGGAGGCGGGCGCTCCAGGGAGCTGGGTCACCTGCCAGCTCTCAAAGCCCTTCCTCCCAGCTCCCACAGCCAAGCTCTCTAGATGACAGGCAGCAGCCCCACATCTCAGAAAGCCCAGAGAGTTTAGGGGAGGCTCTGGGCAGGGAGAGTTGGTTGCCAGCAGCACCCCTCAGAATACAGTCCCAGAACCACCTTCCATCTGCAGGCTTCCTACCCACTGGGGACCATTGCCTGGACCAAGTGCTGGACCTTGTCCCGATTTTAAAGGCTGGGCCAGAGGGGCTGGTGATGTGACAGTCAGCTGCCAGGGGCCATGGCTTGTGTTCTGGGCAGATGTGGGCCCCTTTTGGCAGGGAGATGGCATGCGGAACTTCCATCAGTGTGGTGTTGCAGGAGCCCCCAGGGCCCTCCCAGGTTGTTTAAGGTGACTTTCTCCTCTTTGCCACTTTCTCTTCATGTAAAAGTCAGGTGTGTTTTGATTTGCAACCCAGGACGCCAATAAAGACCTGCCACAAATCGAAGGTTAGGAAGGTGACTCACCTAAGTGGGGGCTGGGAAGTGGTCAGGAAGATGACTCAGAAAGTGGACTGGTAGGTTCCTCCTGTTTATTTACAGTTGTCTTCCAAAAGGGAAGCAGGGTCGGGGAGGCTCAGCAGGTACAGGCACTTGCTGCACAAGCCTGCAATCTGAGTTTGGTCCCCAGAACCCACATAAAGGTAGGAGAGAACCAGTTCCATGGTTTTATCCTCTGACCTCTACACCTGTGACATGGCACACATGCCCCACCATAGTAAATAGATAAATTTCTAATGGGAGGCAGAGGGCTGGAGAGATAAATTAGCAGTTAAGAGCCCATACCACAGCTGGGTGGTGGTGGTGCACACCTTTAATCCCAGCACTTGGGAGGCAGAGGCAGGTGGATCTCTCAGTTTGAGGCTAGCCTAGTCTACAGAGTGAGTCCTAGGGTAGCCAGGGCTACACAGAGAAACCTGGTCTCAAAGATTCCGCGGTGGGGGGTGGACTGCTCTTGCAGAAAATCTGAGTTGGGGTCCCAGCACTCAGATAGGGTGGCTCACCACCACCTGTAACTCCAGATCTAGGAGGAATCCGATACCTCCATGGGCACTTGCACATGTGTGCACATACCCACACACAATTAAAAATAATAAAAGCAAAGTATAAAAAAGGAGGGGCAGAAAGTTTGAGAAAGGGACCTGGGGGTGTGACAGACATTCAGAATGGCTTTATTGTCACTGTCTTCAGTAACAAAAATGACCCAAAGAACTGCTTTTCAGTTGCTTCTGGTAGTCTCCTATGGACAAGTCCAAGTCTCCAAGGAGCAATGGGCTCTAAGGCAGCATTGCTCAACCTGGGGGGTCATGAGCCCCTTGGGAGGAGTCAAACGACCCTTTCACAGGGTCACCTAAAACCACCAGAAAACATAGATATTTACATTACAGTTTATAACAGTAGCAAAGTTACAGCTATGAAGTAGCAACAAAAATAATTGTATGGTTGAGGGGTCACCACAACATGAGGAACTGTATTATAAAGGGTCAAAGCATTAGGAAGATTGAGAACCACTGTTCTAGGGAGTCTTTAGGCAATGCTCTGTAGCCTTCAATTTCCGTTAGCTCCCTCCTCCCTTCTCAGAGCTAGTTGGAAAGACCCCAGGAGACCTGCCTATCTTCTATAGCCCATAGTTCAGCATCCCTGACCCTCAGCTCCATGTAGGAGGCTGGCATCCTTTTCCAGCCACAGCGGACTGGATTGGCCTGCTAGTTGGAGGGAGGGCAGGCTCTGGGCTTACAAGGGTTACAATGAGCAAGAGCTGCTCATTGAGGTCCCCGTGGTCAACAGCTCCTAAAGACAAAGCAGCCTCCCCCCACCCCACCCCCATCTTGGTTTCCTCTAGAATCTTCTCAGGCTCCCCAGGTTCAGAACAGAATGACAACCACCAACAGCTTAGAGATTGCCCTGGCATCTGCATGTGGCCATTCTGGATCTATACCAGGCACTCCAGGCAAGATGACAGACAGCATCCCTCTTTACTCTAGTTACCCAGCTGAAGCCCGGCTTCTGGTTGTTAGGCCACCACCGTCTCAGATCGGCAGCTCAGTGGCTGCTTCCTCCTGGAATTTTTACCATTGGGTCCATTATCGCCTCTTCTTAGGCTTCAGCATCTTCCAGCCAGCCACAGGTATTTTGCATCTCCAGTCTCCCATCTAGAGTGGGCCGGATAGTGCAGCAGCAAGGGAGGTTTTCTGCTAGAGGGTGTGACAAGATAAAAGCAAGATTTATGGAGTTGACTCTAGTGCTCAAGAGGCACATGCTTGTTCGGAATGGCCTGGGCATGGACTGTCTCTTGTTATCTCCCGTCATCACCTGCATCTTTCAGTCCTCAGTCGATGCTGCGTTCATCCTCCAGGTACCTTCTTGGTACTGGCTNGGAGAGGGCAGGGTAGAACCAGAGACACTGAGACATAATCACCATCAAGTGCTGTGCTCTGCCAGGCGTTGGACAGACACTAGTCACTGCTGTGGAGTGGGTCAGTCACCGAAAGAGATGTCCCAGCCTCCTGCATCTGCCTTCATTTCCCCCTGTACCACGGGAACTAAAGGGTCAGTGAGGAAGAGTTTGGCGGCATCTCCATTGTGGTTGGGTTAGTGCTGAGGCCCGGCCTGTCCTGGCACAGGTGGTCTCTTCTCCCACGAGACTTCCCATTCTCTAGGTCAACCCACCGTTGGGCTGATTGTTATCAGGGTCACAGTTCATCATCTGTCCCCAGGGCAGGTCACTTCTGAAACCTTGTAGTTGGGTATGAAAGAGCTCTCCTCTTCACAGCATAATAGCTCTCATCCTCGGATTTCAGCAAGTGAGCCACGAGAGCAGTCCACTGGTCTTAGCTTGGCGCACATGTGTTGTTGACACGGTTTCCAGTGCAATATCTATTCCTCCAGGGGTCATCTTCAGCATGGTGATTGGCCCTCTCTTGTATGATCAGAAGTACTTGAACTCTCGTGAGTATTTGGACCATTATCAAACTCATATGGGCAATAAAAGTAAAATAAAATAGCATGTGGTAAGGGGTAGTGCATGCAGCTGTACTCCAAGCTACTTGAGAGGCCAAATCGAGATCATTTACACCCAGGAGGACATAGCAAGATCATCTCAAAGAAATATGAATGAATAGCGTTGACAGATCCTTCTTTGCATANAGGTCTTGGCAGAGCCACAGTCCCATACCTGGGATGTTTGGAGAGTGGATGTGCAGGGTTACTATTGCACCAATGCAACACCATGACCAAGGCAGCCTGCTTTTCTTTCTTTTTTGTTTTGAGACAGGGTTTCTCTCCATCGCTTTGGCTGTCTTGAAATTCACTGTGTAGACCAGGCTGGCCTCGAACTCAGAAATCTGCCTGCCTTTGCCTGTCTCTGCCTCCCAAGTGCTGGGATTGAAGACATTTGCCATCACTGCCTGACCTGCCAGCCTGCTTTCTTACAGAATTCAGACCACCAGCCCAGGAGTGGCACTACACATAATGGGCTGGGCCCTCCCCCCATCAATCACTAACTAAGAAAATACCTTACAGACAAATCTTACGGAGGCATTTTCTCAATTGAGGTTCCTACCTTTCTGATAACTGTAGCTTGTGTCAAGTTGACATAAAACTAGCCAGTACAATTGACCACTTGTCAACTTGACAACTCAACAACTACATCATTGTTGAGCCATAACCTTTCCTTTCTTTCTTATTCATCCCCAAGATTAATATCAACATTACAATATAAACATTCCAAATTTTAAAAGTCCCACAGTTTTTAAAAATTCAAACACTCGGGGCTGGAGAGATGGCTCAGCAGTTAAGAGCACTGGCTGCTTTTCGAGGACCTGAATTCAATTCCCAGCAACCACATGGTGGCTCACAGCCATCTATAGTGTGGTCTGATGCCCTCTTGTGGTGTAAAGGTGTACATGCAGATAGAGCACTCATATACATAAAATACATAAATAAATCTTTTAAAAAAATGTAAGCACTTACCCTGGCAGTGGTGAACAATTTTAATCCCAGCACTTGGGAGGCAGAGGTAGATAGATCTCTATGAGTTCGAGGCCAGCCTCGTCTACAAAATGAGTTCCAGGACAACCATCACTACACAGTGAAACCCTGTCTCAAAGAAACAAAAAATAAATAAATAATAAAAAAAATTCAAACACTTAAAAATGTAGTCTTTTTAAAATCCAAAGTCTTTTAAAATTCAAAGTCTCTCAACTATGGGCTCTTGTCAAATCAAAAATAAATTAAATACTTTTTTTATTTCAAGAGGGAAGACCCAGGGCACACTCATAATCTGAACAAAGCAAAACCAAACTTCAACAGTATAAATAACTCAATGCCCAATTGTCTCGGATACACTCACGATCGTCTTGGCTCCTCCAAGGGGCTTGGGTCACTTCTCCATCTCTGCCCTCTGTAGCACACACAGCTTGTCTCCTNGGCTCCGGCTGGCTCCACTCCACTGCTGGTACTGTTCTTGGTGGTCATACGATGATATCNGCATCTCCAAACTGCTGGTATCCCTTGCTGCAACTGGGCTGCACCTTCACCAATAACCTCTCCTCGGCTCTTTTCAGGGACTCCAGCCCTGTCACACAGCACAAACCTCAGCTGCTCTCCATGACCCCTTCATGCCTTCAAAACTAGCACCACCTAGGTAACATTTACATTACCAAGTTCAGGGGCCAGCATGAGGTACAACCTTGGCCACCTCAAGAATACAGCTTCTGTGTGCTAAGCCTAAGGAAACACTCCCCAGAAGACTTCACTCCCCAGAAGAAACGATAGTTTCTCTCTCTTTCTCTGCTTTTCCAGACAGGGTTTCTCTGTATAGCCCTNGCTGTCCTGGGACTCATTTTGTAGACCAGGCTGGCCTTGAACTCATAGAGATCTGCCTGCCTCTGCCTCCTGAGTACTGGNATTAAAGGCTATTGGTCTCTTGTTAATCACAGCTGATTCTTCATCTCCAGCTAACCAGACACCACAGATTGTTCACACAAATGGCCTGGTAGAGTCTTTGCTTCCCTCTGAAACTTCACGGGCCAGGCCTCCATCGTCTGCATTTTTCTCAACATTCTTACCTCCCAAGTTTCTACATAACAGCTCACCAAGCTTTGAACACTCAGTGGCTTTTCTTGCCCAAAGTTCCAAAGTCCTTCCACAATCTTCCCCCCAAAAAAGACATGGTCATGTCTGTCACAACAATACCCCGCTGTCCTGGTACCAACGTCTATCCTAGTTAGAGTTACTGTTGCTTTAATGAAACACCATGACCAAGGCATCTTGGGCAAGAAAGAGTTTTTTCAGCTTACACTTCCATCACTGAGGGAAGTCAGGACAGGAACTCAAACAGGGCAGAAACCTGGAGGCAGNAGCTGCTGCAGAGGCCATGGAGGGGTGCTGCTTACTGGCTTACTCCCCATGGCTTGCTCAGCCTGCTTTCTTACAGAACCCAGGCCCACCAGCCCAGNGATGGCACCACCCACAATGGGCNGGCTTTCCCCCATCAATCACTAATTGAGAAAATGTCTTACATATGATGCACTTTGAGAAATTGAGTGACTCAGCAGAGCTGGCTTAACAAGGACATCNGTACCCAATCCTCACCCCATCCCTGTGATCTGAACTCAGTGCCCCTTCACCCTTCATGCTCCTACTCAGAGCTCACCTGCCTGGTGTAGATGAAGCCCCAGAATTTGTGATTCAGTTAGGCAAATAAAATCTCCCAGCCCCAAATGTTCACAGCCACTTGAGAAATAAAAATAGCATCCTCGAGCACTTCTTCACTACGCTTCAAGGACGTGTTGCAAGTTCAATTAGGGATGGGTTCATGCCGAGATGCTATTAACCCCAATTAGCTTTTAACCCCTAGCACTCAACAGGAGCAGCCCTGCAAGCTTGGCATCCCCCCCTTTCTCATCTGAAATACCCTCCAGGGTCAATCCAGACGGCCCAGCTGTGCATTTGGCATGTGGCCATCACCACTTGAACCCACTCCTCTGGGGCTCACATGCTCTAAGCCTGTGAATTCTGCCCTCAGCTCTTCCAGATCCTGTGTGTTTAGGAAAGCCCTGACACGAAGCGGTCCATCACTGCTGTTCTAAGAAGTGCCTTCTTCCCCCACGCTGAATTAACAGGGAAAGACCTGGAGTAAGAAGGCACGGAGTAGAACTTGTTGGCCTTTTGTGTTGTGACCCCAGAAGCCAGCCAGTGGGATGGAAAGTGCCAGAATCCTTGAAAGCCTCATCCCACTCTTCTCTGGGTACCACAAACAAACAAAACTCACCTTTAGAGGTGTGTGAATAAACAGACCGTTGGAGAACTGCCCACTTGGTGAGGAAGTTGCTCAGTGCCCATTAAGGGCACATAGTGGCCAGCAGGGTTCAGCACACCCTCTTTCAGTCCCAAGCCTTCTCTGGGAGTAAAAGATACCATGTGAGCATACTGTCCTGGAACTTCTTCATCTGTCATATGTACTCACAGAGGTGGCAGAGGTGGGAGGGACCCAGAGGGACCCGTCCCCAGCTGGATTCCTTGAGTCGTTCCCGCTATCTCATTGCCCAAGTTGAAGTTCTAAGCAAGAGAAAGATGACAGGCAGACGTTAGGGGTTGTTTTCTTTCAGGAAAAGCTGACGGCTGGATTGTGACTGGAATCCTACCAAGAGGTAGATGCTTCAGAAAGACCAACACCTTAGAAGNCCTTTAGTTCTTTAGGGTTCTTCTAAGATGTCACCTCTTCTGGGTACCATTCCAGAGTCACTATGTGGTTACAGTCCAGGAGGATCCCTTCCATTGGCGGTGGGCTGGGCAGCACTGCTGATGCAGGAGCTGAGTGCCAGGCTCCTCTCCTTCCTGTCCTGCCCCCTCCCCCAGTTCTAGGATGGAACCAAAGGCCTCGCATGTGCCCTCTCCCGTTGAGCCACACCTCCCAGCCCTCCAAACTGATTTTGGAAAGAGATCCCACCCCCCCAACACGGTGATAGTTTTTCAACAGGTGTGCTTCAGCATAGCTGCCTGGCTATGGCAGGAACGGTGGTAAGGGGTACAAAAGCAAATCAGCAAAGCTAGGGATGCCTTTTCCCCAACACGATGATGACACCTTNATCCCGGCACTTCGCCAAGTACAACACAGCCCATGGATACTTGTTCATGCTTACTCATGTCATGTGTGCATAGTCTTCCCTAGCTGGTGGAACAAGCAAAGACATGGTCCTTGCCCTCAGGATGCTCACTCTCCTGCTGGGGATGCAGGAGCAGCCCTGTTCCCTGCAGGACGGAAGTCATGTGGTGCCACCATGCACTGGTGATTCAGTCACGAGCCCTAGAGAAGCCTGAAGTAACTGCAGAGGAGGTTGGCATTTGAATGAGCTATGAAGGTGGGGCCAGAGGAAGTGATGAGGGAGATTGTCTGTCAGCAGGAGGGTCCAGAGGGCAAAGGCATGAGGGTGGGAATTAGCTTGCTGGGGGACAGGAGAGGACAGAGGGAAGCAGCCTCCTGTGAGGTGAATGCAGTGAACTGGGCTTGCAGAGAAAGCTGGACTGTGTCAGGAGATATCATTATTTACTCTGCAACTTTCTTCCTCTGCCTCAAACTTCTCCGTTCTCTCCGTCTCAATCAGAAAGATGTGGGATCACCACCTGCTCTGATGACCTTGCACATGTGGAGATGTTAGGAAGCTTTGCAGATGTGAAGGGGCCTGTGGCCTTGAGCAGTGATGTCATCACAGGATGACTTTGACAGAAGTGGAGTGATGAAAAGAGGGGACAAGGAGGTTGAGACCGTGATAGATTCCTGTCTGCGGTGGGACCTGAGCTTTCTGAGCCTCTTATGGGACAGTTAATTTGTGATTGACACCAAATGTATGTTTTCATTTCTCTGGCCAGGAAGATTTGGGGACAGAGAAAGTAGGCATCACACCACTTTATTTGGTGCTACAGTGTAGACTGTCACTCACGTCATCCCACCTTCTAAACAGCAAACGGCGCACCTGGCCTATCCAGGCCCATTTTATATATGACGAGATTGAGTGGAGTTAGAGCCTTTTTCAGAGCATGCCGAGTGTGGTGGGGTCAGGTCAAAGGTGAACATGGCTCAGCCTCAGCAGCGTTCTTCATTTAAAGATCCACTTGTCAATAGCACAGCATCTGCCCCCACCCACCCCGCTCTAGAGCTGGCACGAGGTAATCCACTGCATGAAGGAATGGAGGCTCCATTTAGAACAGCAGTTCTCAACCTGTGGGTCGTGACCTCATTGGAGCTGAACTGCCCTTTTAAGGGGGAGTCACCTACGACCATCAGAAAACACAGATATGTACATTATAATTCATAACAGTAGCAAAATTACGCTTATGAAGTAGCAACAAAAATAATTTTATGGTTGGGGGTCATCACAACATGAGGAGCTGTATTAAAGAGTCGCAGCATTAGGAAGGTTGAGAACCACTGAATAAGAAGTCTTGGCACTTCCTGACCTCAACAAAATCCCATGTTATCTGGGGGGAGTCCACACAGCCCATCCAGCCTGTGTGAGGCTCCCAGTGTCTGCCCCAAGTCGTCTGTCTAGTCCCTAGTCTGTTTCCAGGGGACAGAGGACTGGGTACAGACCAGGAGCTTTCTAGTTCCCATTCTGTCATTGAGCCTCATTTCTAACACAGGTGGAGAAATTCAGCTTCTGGCAGCCCTATTGCCTGGTTCATGTGCTGGGTGTGCGTTGTCCTGTAGGGGGCGCTATGTGGCACCATTAGGACCCTTGCTGGGCCGTATTGGGGACTCCTGGGTTTGGAGAGAATCTGGGGTTTGGAGGTACTTATTTGGGGGACGTGTTATGGTAGCCACAGAAATCTAGTGCTTGAGTCAAGAAAGAGGTTGGAGATGGTTGAGTGCTTGACACCTGAGCAGCTGAGGTGAATGTCATCTGCCTGGGGGACACAGGAAGGCAGACAGCCCTGACAAACAGTAGACTCCAAAACATTCTAAAAAAGCAGTGGCTGAGTACTGCCTGCAGTGCCTTGGGAACATGCACTGCCTCGTGTCCATCAAGCTCCAGCAAGGTTGCTGTGGGGCCTTTGGTATGCAGCAAAACTCACTGACCCAGAAAGAGAGATTTGAGTGGCCCTGTTTGCCCCTCCTGGTCTGTCTCGGACTTTATTCCCAGAAACCAGCTTGAAGATTTCATTAGAAATCAAAGCATTGCCGGT
>LZPO01097154.1:174407-217976 GCA_001675575.1 Neotoma lepida | reverse complement strand
TTTTTTATTGCTGTGAAGAGACACCATGACCATGGTAACTCTTATAAAGAAAACATTTAATTGAGGTGGCTTTCTTACAGTACAGAGGTTCAGTCTATTATCAGGACGGAGAGCATGACAGCCTGTGTAAAGATGTGGTGCTGGAGCTGAGAGTGCTATATATTGTAGGCAACAGGAAGTCAACTGTCACACTGAGGGAAGCTTGAGCCAAGAGACCTGAAAGCCCCTCCCACAGTGACACACTTCCTCCAGCAAGGCCACAACTCCTAATAGTACCGCTCCCTTTGGGAGCCATTTTCTTTCAAGCCGCCACAGTGTGTGTGTGTGTGTGTGTGTGTGTGTGTGTGTGTGGTTTGGTCTGCATGTGTATGTATGAGTACCACATGAGTGCCTGGTGCCAGAGGGTCAGAAAAGGGCATCAGATCCTCTGGAACTGTAGTTACAGACAGTTAACTGCAGTGTGAATCAAACCTGGGTCCTCTGCAAAGAGCACTAAGTGCTATTAACCTCTGATCCAGCACTTCAGCCCTGAGGGTACTTGGATCATAAATGCCTCTGAATTCTCAAGGACAAGGAGAATCTCTACTGTCCCCAATAAGGGAGATTATCCTCCAAGCTAGCACAGACCTCACTGCCAGCCTGTGGTCTTCTAGTTGGCTCTCCCAGGCAGCCACTCCAGACTGGCCACAGCTGTGTGAGCACAGGGCCTCACCTGGGTGCCGCACCTGCTGGTTGTCACTGCACCTTCTGGCCTTGCTCCCTTTAATGTGGCCTGATGGCATCCTCTCCCACTGTGCGCAGACCAAGCTTCCATCCTCTGGGACCCTCTTCTGTGCTGTGGCAAGAAAGACTTGCCTCACTGGGGACTGTGAAGATCCAGTGAGACAGACTAGAAGGTGCTTATTAGGACCATGCCTGGCACCTGCTCAGCACTCAGACAGGAGCATCACCCTCATGGCCACCACAGTCAGCTCTCCCATCCCCAGAGTAGTCTCAGAATGAACCTNCCTTGGGACTGGCTGTGAGGTCAGGGACATTGCCTCAGCCATGTCCAAAAAAGAGCTCTGATTCCCAGTACCAGCCAAGCAACCTGTGTCACCCTCTCCCCACACCCAGCTGTGCTCCGTGCTCTACCCCCCCACCACCACCTGAGAGAAACGAGCAGACTCTTCCATGTTGCTGGAGTATAGGGAATCATCTTTAGTCCTAGCCCTCTGTCAGCAGCAGGTGGCCCAGGGACACATGAGTCAGCCGAGGCACTAGCCTTCATTCCCACAGGTCCAGCAACCAGGGCCTTCTGTCCTGAGCCCAAAGCAACAAGACTTAGACCTGTTGGTGGCTCCCTCCTGGATACCCAGCTGGCTGCCTCACGGGAGCTCTGGACTAGAAGGGGCCACAATGGCATTATTATTTCAGNCCCATTCCCCACCCAGCCACCCAGCCACTGCCGCTCACACACAGATGCCTCCCACTCTGGCTCACCGACAGCTGGCTCAGCTCAGGGTGCCCCACTGGTGTTATTAAAAACGCAATTCTTTCTAATAAAGGCCACTCTGGAGCACCGCCGCCCTCCTTTGGGCTGTCAAGCACCCATAGGGCTCCCTCCCCTCTGTTCGTGTATTCAGAACCGCAGCCTCCTGCTCTCCAGCTCCACACTCCCTCAAAATGGGTCAAACACCATCCTCGCCAGGCATCCGCCAGGCGTCCATAGAGCAGCTAGGGCTGTTCTGCCTGGGGAAGTTGCTCGGCCCTGCTCTCCCACCCCACCCCCTACAAGTGCCCCAGATTTGTTTTCCAAGCCAGCAGTCGGGGTGCAGCTAGTCAGCGATGACAAACAAGGCTGCAGGTCCCCGAGAAGAGACCTTCATCTGGGAACAGGAGGGCTTTCTGGTCTCCACCTGTCCCAGGTCTGTGGTGGCCCCAGTGCAGTCTCCCAGTCACTGCCAGCAGTGAGAGGTCTTGTAAGCCTGAGCCATCTGTCGTCCACTGCTTTTGAATTCCTGTGCTGCCCCTCAGCTGCTGCTACCCAGAAGTCCAGGAAAATCCTTGTCTCAGAAAATGAAAGTTGTGCATCCCATATCCGTTCCCCATCTGCATGCAGCCAGCTTTCTTGTGCTCAAACTGTCGTGCCCAGTGGCCACTCCCCAGGACTCTCTCTGGCTTCTCCACAAGTAGAGGGGACCGAACAAGCCCTTGGTGGTCTTCATTGTGCTCTGAGTTTTCCAGACGTTTTCTCAGCACACAAAAAGATCAGCTCGGAGAGAGGAACTTGGGGTTTTCGTGGACAGGCCATCGGGGTGAAGCAGACATGTCATTAGCCTTTCCTAGAGAAGAGCCAGCCATAGGCTGACAATGGCACCCTGGGCCAGCATCGGTCAAGACCAACCAGAATGCCTGTGCTGGGCACCAAGAGAAGGCGGCCATTCTCTTCCAGCCTCCAATCAGAGCAGCTCCACTTGTTACCAGCTCTGATCTGCATGCACTTCTGCTACATGCAGATCAACCCACCAGACCAGAACTGCTGCTCCTCCAGATTAGTGGGACAGCTGCCTGAGCACTCCCAGGGCAAGGGAAGGGCACCAGTGGTCAGCAGAAGGGTCTGACACCACTGTGGTGATGATAAGTATGGTCTCTGCATAGGGTGGGTCCTTGTAGCCACCAGCTACAAGCCACAGCAGCCCTGCAGCTCCAGAATGGATGCTCCTTCAGGCCAGGGGACTTGAAACACTCTGGCCCTGGTATCTGTTGCCTCTCCTTATCTACTCTCCTCCTCAGCTCCTCTGCACTAGCTGGCTACTCTGAAGGGAAGGCCAAGCAGCCTTCAGTGGGGAGGGTGACGGTACCTGAAGCTTTATGTTTCAATCTCCAGAAAGGAGATTAGCTGTCTGGCAGCCAAGCTCCTGGCTCTGCTGTCCCCACGGTCACTAACCAAGCTGCCCTGACAACTCAGGAATGAAAAATGGAGACTCTGTCTCCCAGGCGCCACCTGTGTGCACGGAGGGGGGGACATTGAAGGATGACAAGACCAGAACTCCTGCTCTCATACTAGGAACTTGGCTGCTCTGGTGACTGAGTGCCTGCCCTGTATCTCTACCTCGGGTGGAGAGGGAGACCTCTGCTCCGGGCCCCTCCAGGAGAAGCCTGTAGCCATGGGGTAGGTAGAATTAGTCCTGAAAGTGGATGGCGTCTGGACTTCTGGAATGCACAGGGACCCGCCCATCACCGGAAGGAGCCAGGCTAGCTTGAATTCCCTCCTTTCAGTCGAAAAGGTATTTCAGAGTGAGTTGTTAACAGGCGAGGTCAGCAGAGGCAGGCCATATAGTCTCAGAAAAAGTCCCACCCAGAACCCCAAAGTACATCAAACTCCTCCCAAGCGTGTCTTGTTCTCCCTGGGAACACACAGGAGACCTCAGCCCCTGCTCAGGTAGATGAATGACAGCCAGGAAGGATGGACCAACTCAGGCATCAAAGAATCTGTGATGAGAACATACACACTCAGTGGAGGAACTCATACCTTAACTACCCTAGATCGGACAAGAAGAAGTGCCAAGGATCTTTGTGGAGCAAGTGTGAGCTGCCTGCACGGGGGCCCCCATCCCTCTCCCCCGACCTCCAAAGCCCCCCTAGATTAGCTGGTACTAGTGCTAGGTGTTTAGGGCAAGCTCCTGAAGCTCCTGGACTGGCTGGGAAAGTGGAGTCACTAGAGTGAACCAGTCTCCTCCTTCAAGCACAAGGAGAAGTGTACCCGGTGTGCTAGTGTTGGGAATCACCCCTCCACATAGGAAGTAAGGCTGTGGGATGATAGCAGCATACTTCCTCAGTGACTACCCTGAGTCTGTCTCTGCCTATACCAGTTGCTGCTACACTGGCCATTTCCTTCCCCTCAGTGCTAACCCCCCAGCACCTCCACTTAATTTTGTTAGTGTCGTGTGTGCGTGGGAGGGGGGTTGGGGGGGTGTCTGTGGCTGTCTGTGGCTATGTGTCTGGGGGAAGGGAGGAGAGATGGAGAGAAGGGGAGGCGGGATGTGTGCTGGGGTGGCCTACTGAGGTCCTTTCTCTCTTTCCACCTTTATGCCGTCTGGCTTGCATTTGCCTGCTGACCCATCTGACCAGTCTTCTCAATTGTCCAACTTTAAAGGCGGTACAGCAATCTGCCCAAGAGCAACAGTTAAGTGGCACTCAGGTTGAACCCAATGTAACTTGAAATTTTGGACTTCTTTAGAAACAGAACCAGACTCTGCCACTCAGCCATCTGTCAGATGCAGCAGCTTCTGGGGCAGCACTGACCCCCACCCCAGCTCTTTTTCTTGTGTCTGAGTGTGGCTTCCCCTTTGNAGGCNGTTAGTTCCAAGGGTTAAAGAACAAACACCCAATCACTTGCACCTGCTTTAGGGCTGGGACACTTCTCAGCTCCGGCACATGTTGCCTTGTCAGTGTCCCACCCCACTCACCATGACCCAGCTTCAGGCAGGAGACCCATGGCCCTGTGTCCTGGGAGGGCAGGGTGGTGGTGAAGGACAAAGCTGTAGCCATGTCCTCCTCCAGACCCAGCTCCCTGCCAGAGCACCAGGCCCAGCCACTGATGCGTGCGCACTGGCCATTCATTATCATTAGCTCTGGCATGTTGATTCTCTGCTTGGAGAAGACAGCGCTGTCCTTCTGACAGCCACAGTGATGGATGGCCACCTCGATGGATGGCTGCTTCCTTATATCTGCTAAGCTGGAGCCAAAGCCACGAACAAGACTTAGGAAATGGCACAGAGACGGGGGACAGTACAAGCTTGAGCCCATCCCAGAGTGGGCATCTGGGACCAGAACAGAGCTCTGAGTTGAAATGGGGCTCTCCAGGAAGTGGAAGGAAAATGACTGCTTATGAGAAGGGCCTGGGGCCTTGACATACTAGGACAATATTTGTTGGATTTATCCTTGGCTCTGAGAATTATGGTTTCAAGTATCTGTGTCCCTCTTGGGCACTCAGGAAATAAGGAAAGACTGTAGCATGTAGTCTGGCCTTGATGGACACAAGTCCTCATCCACCACAGCTTTATTTCTTACGTCTTGGGTCCTGCTGTAGGAGACGGGCTGGGGGCAGGACTGTGCTCCAGCTTCTTCTGTAACAAGATAACCCTCTAGCTTGCTGGCTTAGGTCCCATGCTATTTCCCTAGCCTCCTAGGCCAAGTCAGCACCTTCTCTGTGCAGGACAGGACACCCTGGCTGTCACAACCCAGGGGGACTCAAGCCTGTTTAGCCTTTCATCTTTTTTTTTTTTTTCATTCAAGATACTAGGGATTGAACTTGGGCCTTGCACACGCCAGGCAAATGCTCTCCCAGCTGCACTGCTCCAGCCCTCCTTACACTTTTCCAAGACAGTATCGTACCTCCAGCCCAGCCTTTCAGATTCCCCATGCACACAGGGGATATGGCAGAGGTTAGAGTTAGGACACGCAGCTCTTCTCATACTTAAACCTTAAGATTGAGGTCTGGCAGGAGGCAGAAGTCTTTCAAATTCCCAACAAGTCAGTACATCACAGGTACCCACCAAGAACACTGGCCACATTGAAACTCCACTGCCCCATAGGAATATGCTCAAGTTTAGGGCTGGAGAGATGGCTTCCTGCTCTTCCAGAGGACCTGAGTTCAGTTCCCAGCATCTATATTAGACATCACAAAACTACCTGTAACTCCAGCACCAGAGGGTCTGACGACCTCTTCTGGCCTCCCCAGCCACCCACACATATGTGCACACACGGGAATGAAAATAAATCTTTAAGAATATACTCGATTTAAAATACTTATGAAACATGTAAAAGTATCTTTTAGTATGTAATCAGCATGAAAAAATTAATAGTGTTGGGCATGGTGGTACAGATGTAATCTCAGCACTTGGGAGGTGGAGGCAGGAGANTAAGGACTTCAAGATCATCCTTAGCTACATGTAAGTTGGGGGCTAACCTGGGCTATATAATTTGTATGTGTTTGCATGTGTGTGTGCCATGGCATGCGTGTGGAGTCAGAGAAGAACTTGCAAGAGTCAGTTTTCTCCACCATGAGTGCCCAAGGATTGAACTCAGGCTGTCAGGCTAGGCTACGAGCTCCTTTACCCACTGAGCCATTTTGCTGGCCTAAGCCTGTGGTTTTGTTGCCACCAACAGAAGGAGAGACTTGGGCAGCATTCAGTATGCTCAGAAGTCCCCCATGCCNTTTCAGTACTGTGAAATTCCCTCTGAATAAAAATAAATAAAAATAAATCTTTCCATTTCACAGGGAAGAGGTAAATAGTAAAGTTACTAAGAAGGACTCCATGTCTTACCCTCACAGTCATAATGTCCCCAGGAAAGGGGGTGGGAGAGCTATGGTCCATGTGCCCCAGCATCAGTGGTACCTAGGCAAGTGGCCCAGTTCATGCCAGCCCCACAAGATGCCAGGAAGGAAGACAAGATCCTGCCGTGTTTCACTCCACACCGAGACTCAGAGACCAAGGATGTCAACCAGGTCACTTGCAGTACTGCCTAAGAGAACTCGGGAGGAGCCCTCCCCTCTCCACACCTCCAGGGCAAGCTAGCTCCTTGGTGGCTACCCCAGGCTGCACTTCCAGTTCGTGAACAACGGAGCTGGTCTCTGCCCACTCCCAGTCTCTGCCTAAGAGTTGGGAACTGAGTGTGTGCTTAGGAAAAAAAAAACCAAAACCATTTCCTGTGTCCTCTCAATTGCCCTAAGACATCTGTTATGGATGCCTTAACGTCAGATTCCTGCTTACCCCGCATCTGGCCCCAACAAGTCTGTAACTCCATCTGTGGCTTCACCTGGTCAGTAAAAACACTATTTACCTTCCCTGCCCTGAGTGAGTCCCAGGAAGGCAGGACCTGCTTGGAAAGGTACGGTTTGTTTACTCTGATGTTCTTNGGGATCAGCATGCCTCTGTCCTTGGCAGGTACCCAGGAGAGCGTAGCTTGCCTTTCCTCCCTGCCAAAGGGATGCTCTGAGGTCAGACAGACAGACACCATTGGGTCAGACAGCTCCCANAGGGATTTATTTGGCTCTTGACAGCAGAAAAGAGGGAAGAAAAGCCACCCAGGTGCTGCTGGTGCTGTAGGGTGACCTGGTGCCCATGTGGCTTTTGCCCTAACCTCCCCAAACAGGAAAGGGAAATGTGCCATCTCTCCCAGCTGGCCGCCCAAGGCTAAGGAGCAGCGCCTGTTTTTGTCTCCGTTCCTCAGATAATAGCTTGCCTTCTGCACCTGTCTTTCTCCCTCCCTCCAAAGAGTTAGGTGTTGGGGCGGGCAAGCTGTGTCTCAAGGTGAATCAATATGGCAAGGCCAGCTTGTAGAACTTAGATCAGCTGTCAGAAGTCTGCCTGTAAGCAACACATGGCTTTGAGCAGAGACGGGGACTGGGAGCCTGGAAACTGGAGGGGCAGCTGGCTCCTCCTCATTGCTTCCCAATGAGCCCTCTTCTCCTAAACCAAGAGCAGGTGTGGCAGCCACAGACCTGGGGAACAGAGCAGCCAGGAAGATCCTTATACTCCCTTCTGGCACCTGGCACCTGCCTCCTCTCCCCTCTCCTCAGTGGGCTTCTACCCTTGAACTTGGACCATTCTTGTCACAGGGATGTCGTCATCCCCCCTGCCACTAAGGTGACCACTAACCAGGTCTCTATGTTGTTGTGATTGTCTTTGGGACCTTCTACCTGTTGGTTCTCCTGCATCCTGGACTCCACAGGGACAAGACCCATGTCTGACTTGTGCACTTACCCCTGAGTGACCAGAATAGTGCCAGCACTCCGCAGACACTCAGTGAGACCATTGAATGAGTGAGTGACAGTCAAGGCCAAGCCTCAGGTTATGCAAAACCAACACAGTTGTTTCTATAAATAATAAAAGTCTCCTGCACCCGCACCCACCCCCATCATTGTACAGATGATCTGTCCAGGCCTACTGTCCCCATGTGACCTGATGTGAAGCTCTCACCAGCCTTCTGAGTCCTCCCTGCTCCTCGATGCTTCTCCACACCCCTTGGAGTGTGACTTCCGGTGTGGAAAGCAGGTGCATGCAGATATGGGTTCTCAGAGCTTAGCCCAGGATAGGGCAGAGACAGAGACACCTGGCACTGCCACCTGGGAACTGCAGGCACTGCTCACGGGCAGACCCCTGCACCCCTGATGGGGACATCTTGGATGTTTGGGGACCACTCGCCATCTCACCTCCATGTCCATCTGTGCCTCTTCTGCAGCTAGAGGTGAGCAGTGACTGTAAGCCAGGATAGCACAGCAGTCCCCTACACACCTCCTGCACTGTCTCTCGCTCATGGCCTGTCATCTTATTTCACCTTGATTTATTAGCAGACCTAATGAGTTTTTGGAGCAGCCATCTCTCCAGGGACGGGGTGATCAATCTAGGAGATAGCTCGTGAACTCTGCTCTTTGGGTACTCAGGAAGGCAGGAAGTGTCAGGGACAAAAGAGTCTGGTCCCAGGAGAGTGGGCCTTAGTCTTGCACCCTGGTCTTAGGACCTCTGCAGGTCAGAGCCCTCTACTTCCTTCCCTTCTCCTCTCAGTGTCTGTCCAATTAAAAGGACATAAATATTTCTTTTGAACTTAACTGCTTGGAAGCCAGCCCAACACTCTTTTCTTCCCCTTTCTGTTCCCAGGGGACAGTGCCATCTGAGTGTGCTCAAGGTGGTGGGGAATCACTAGGCCCCTTCTCTTGGACTTGGCCAGGGCTCTCCCTCAGGCCTCTGTACACTTCTCTGCCTCAACGAGGGTCCCCACCTGTGGCTGGCCAGAGAGCTCTTTGGGCACACACATGTAGAGCTTCCCCCTTCTCCTGGTGTGAAGGTGTGTCTCCTTTTGTGTTCACTGGGCCTAGCACACAGTAGGTCCTCAGGAGTTACCTCATCTCTTAGGTGTGGATGCTGTACTTTTCCCTAACCTGATCAGTGGCCTTTTGATGCTATCCCCACTTTTGACAGATAGTGCCCAGTTTAGCTAAGGAGAGGGAGGGAGAAAGGGAACACAGACAAGCATGTCCCCTTTGGGTGATTATCAAGAAGCTGCCATTCCCTGGGTGGTGGTGCACACCTTTGGTCTCAGCACTCAGGAGGCAGAGGCAGGCAGATCTCTGAGTTCGAGGCCAGCCTAGTCTAAAGAGTGAGTTCCAGGATAAGCTCCAAAGCTACACAGAGAAACCCTGTCTCAAACAAACAAACAAACAGAAAAAGAAGCTGCCATTCCATAAAATGGCCCTCCAGGGCCGATTTAGTTTTGGGAAAGCATGTGCGTCTGTATCTGTGTCTATGTGTGTGTGTTACTGGGGCTTAAACCTAGGTCCTTGTACATATTAGGCAAGCAGTTTACCACTGAGCTCCAACTGCAGCCCTCTATAATTTTTTTAAGATTTTTAAATTTTAATATATATATATATATATATGTGTGTGTGTCTGTGTGTGTGTGTCTGTGTGTCTGTGTAAGTGTATGCCACATGTGTGTGCCTAACTGGTATTACAGGCAATTGTAAGGTGTGTGCTGAGACCTGAACCTGAGTTCATATCCTCTGGAAGAGCTCTTAACCATTGTTGAGCCATTTTTCTAGCCACTTACTTTTATTTGGAGACAGAGCCTCACTTATTTCCCCAGGCTGGCCCTGAACTCACTTTGTAGCCCAGGCACTGGCCTTGAACTTGCCATCCTCCTGCTTCAGCCTCCTGCATAGCTGGGATCCCAGGCCTGCACCATCAGACCCAGCTGGGAAGTAGAGGTTTTGACAAAGAGATTTTAACAGAACCAGATGGGTCACTAGTCTCTGGAATAGCATTAACAGATAAGACTAGTTATGGGGGATTGTGAAGCCTTATCACTCACAGCCATACCTTTATACGCCATTCTGAAAGTTCTAGAAAAGCCTGACATAGGATGCAGCCTCTGGAAGACCAGGTCAGTAGGTGGATACTGGAGGGTGGAGGTGTACAGACACGCACTTAAAAAGTCACTGTCACTGCTTGGGAACCTGCTGCTTGGGGACAACCTTGGTTTTTCTCCAGTAAGCAGGAAAGAAAAGCCTAGCCAGAGTTGTCCAGGTGGCTACCNTGCACAAGTAGCTGGCACCTGTTCACAGCTCTTAGGGACTTGAGGCTGCCCCCCAGAGAGGAGAAAGTAGTAGCCAGCACTGAGGCCAAACCCAGCCATGAAGTGCTGGCATCTACCTCAACAGCCAGCCTCCTCCTGCCTTCTTGCCACTCGCAAGACCCAAGGCCAAGGTCAAGCAGCAGACAGCTGCAGGATTTCTCCACTGGCCTATTTCCAGATTCCTGCTGGCTGTGGCCAAGGCCTGGAGCAGGGCCAGGTCACAGGTGGCATCCCAAACGATGACGGCAAAACACCATTTAAATATTGCCTTGCAACAGCTCCTCCCTTGGCCCTCATCCAGTGACACACACACACACACACACACACACACACACACACAGTGGCCCAGCTGCCTGCTCCCACCTCCTGAATAACTGGCTACCAGGCATCTGAGCCACAGACCAGCTGCTGTGCTGATCTGAGGCTTTGGGGCCCTCACTAGCACACAAGGCACCACTTCTGGTCAACTGGCGGGTTCCCCCATGCCATGCCTCAGTATACTTCCTGCAGCTTCCTACACCTCTGGGATGAGCCAGACTNCTGGGGTCATGGGCTGAGGCCGAGAGAGGAACTGGTTTGCTGCTTCCCTTTGCTTGGCCAGGATNGAAAGATTTGTGATGCCCTGGAGCAGGAGGGTGGTGGAATCTAGCGCTGTGAGAGCTGAAACAAATCATCTTTATTGGCAGTTTTTACAGTCCTGTTCCTAGCTCCCTCCTCCCCCCTGTTCCCCTTGCCACCGTGTCAGGCAGCTCTGATTAAGAGTAATAAACGACTCCAGCCCACTCCTAACTGTCATCCTGGGAAGAGACATTGGCCCGGCTTCTTGCGGGTCCAGCAGAAGAATCTCTCCCAAGAACCAAGGAGTGCACCTGTGTCCTGAGGTAGATAATACTGGTCCCCTAGCTTCAGACTGAGAAAGAGCCCTGATCCTCTGATGGGGCCCACAGACGGGGCATGTGAGCCCCTTCTGTCCTAACATTCACAAAGAAGAGTCACATGCCCTGTGGACTTGTCCACAGGGAGTGTCAGACCTGTTCTGAATAGAGACAACAGGGATGTATAAATTCAAAATGGAGACAAAGACTCAGGGATCTCTGTGTATGTTGAGTAGTTACCACCGGCAGTTCTGGGTGATGTCGGGAGCAGATATCAGAAGCCAGGAGATCTAGAAATACCATCTTAGTTGGCAGGAGCTCCTCAGGAACCCTTGTCCATTGCTTGTGCTGGAGTATGAGTCCTTTACTTAGCTGTCTTCAGAGACTCAGGTTCTAGAAGCCAGGCTGGTAAGCAGTCCACAGGCAGAGGGCCTGAGAGGAGGCTGCCAAGTAAAGCCAGGCTGTTTCTAGCTAAGGGGAAGCCTGGTTGCTCTGAACAGATAAGGTCGCGGATGCCCCATCTGCAGCCAATTCCCTACCCCCTAACTGTGCCACCAAGCCCAGAAGAACAGAGCCACATGCCATTTGCCACCAGCCTTAGGACCAGCAACCGGGACTTAGCTGTCTCCAGTACTGCTCTCTGGTGCCCTTTCTTCCCTGGAGTGACCCTTCACCACTTCCCACCTGCTGAAGACCCTGGTCACCCAGCCCCACACACAACTCCCAGCATTCCTGCCCTCTGACCCACATGTAGGCGAAACTTCTGCCTAAGAGGACGCCTCCTCCCCAATGTGCTGTGCCTCTCAGCCCTCAGCTCACCACACCCGCCTTCACAGGCACAGAACCTTGAAACTAAGGAAGAGAGAAGGCATGAGTTCTAGCCAGGTCTGCCCCTGACAGGAAGCTGACAGAGCCCCTGAGAGAGTTCTTAAAGGACGAGGAGGGTCTGGTAGCCCCTTACCAGACTGAACCGTCCTGAAGTCAGCCCAGCTTCTCCTTTCTCTGGGTCATGCCTAGGCCCCTGCTTCTGNGAAGAGGTGAGAGACCTAGACATGGGCACCTAGAACACTCACAAGCCGAGCAGCTCCCGCATGGCTGTGGAGGTTTTCACGGTTCCCTCCCCTGGGCTCCAGTCCTTGCACTGCCCTGCAGAGCAGAGACTGGGGTAGTGCGGCAGTTCATCCATATTGACTGACCCCCTCCTTGTCTTGCAGCTTTCGCCATTATGATTGTGCTGGCCCTGGTTCGTATCGGGAACAGGCAAGGAGAGGGGCACCCACCCCTGGCCAACTTCTTGGGGGTTCGGAACCTGTTTGGGGTATGTGTCTACTCCTTCATGTGCCAACACTCGCTACCATCCCTCATCACCCCGATCTCCTCCAAGCGCCACATCACACGCCTGGTGTTCCTGGACTACGCATTGATCCTGGCCTTCTATGGACTCCTCTCCTTCACAGCCATCTTCTGCTTCCGTGGTGACAGCCTCATGGACATGTATACCCTCAATTTTGCAAGGTGCGACATTGTGGGCCTGGCTGCTGTCCGATTCTTTCTGGGCCTCTTCCCTGTGTTCACCATCAGCACCAACTTCCCCATCATTGCGGTGACCCTGCGCAACAACTGGAAGACACTCTTTCACCGTGAGGGTGGCACGTACCCATGGGTGGTAGACCGTGTGGTATTTCCCACCATCACTCTGGTGCCTCCCATTCTGGTGGCCTTCTGCACCCATGACCTGGAGTCCCTGGTGGGCATTACAGGAGCCTATGCGGGCACCGGCATCCAGTATGTCATCCCTGCCTTCCTGGTGTACCTCTGCCGCAAGGACACCCAGCTAGCCTTCGGCTATGGAACTGTCAACAAGCATAGGTCCCCATTCCGCCACACCTTCTGGGTGGCCTTTGTGCTACTGTGGGCTTTCTCCTGCTTCTTATTTGTCACAGCCAACATCGTCCTCAGTGAGACCCAGCTCTGATAGCCGGATGTGTTTGACAACAGGAGGCGGGGACAGCCCAGCTCCAGCTTCCCTGCCTCAAAGCAGGATTTAGCTGCCACCCGGGTCTACGTGAGCATGCAAACTGGGGCTCTTGGCTCTTGGAGAAGGCCTTCTATGTCTCTAGCTGGTGTCTTCTCCCCACCCAGGCCTCGCCCTGCAAGACAGCCCTCCTGCCTGGGAACCTGGCAGTTCCCAGATTCTGAGATGGACCCAGTCTGTTATACACATTCCTCCACTCCTGCCACTGGAGGCTGGCTCCCTCCTCTGTGCAGTCGGGGAGACAGTGCTGGCACTGCTGCTATTTATACTAGACCCCATGCCCCCTCCTGCATCCTTGACTGTCCACTAGCAGCTGCTGCCTCTTCAAAGGCAAGTCCCAAGCCCTGGCTCTCCTAACCTGGCCTGCTTGTANTGGGCAGGGCCCATTTCCTGACAGTCCCGACAGTTGCTAAGTATTCCTCCTGTGGGAGGCCTGGCCAGCTCTGGTGACAAGGACAGGAAGTGCTAATTGGCACCAGGGTCCCTAGACAAGAGCTGTGAGAGCCTTTGCTGTGGGTGCCAGCTCTGGTGTGGCAGCAAGATGAAACATCCCCTCCATGGGGTTTAAAGCCCTTTGCATTGGGTCCCTTTCAGGGACCTCCTGTTCCCTGGCTTCTCCTGTGGAGCCCAGGGACCTCCTGAAGTGTGGGGTACCACTTGAGGAGCTGCCCTCACCACCCTACCCACACCCATAGTGGCTGACTGCCCTGGACTTACAGCAGGGAGAGAACAGAGTGCCCTCTGTGAAAGGTCAGGCCTGTGTTCCACAGNCCAGCTTGCCCCCATGCTGCATTGCAACACCAAGGTGGTGCTCAGTGACCACACTCTCCAGGTCGCTGGCAGCCGTGGAGCTGGAGGGGGTGTCCGCCACCATAACTGTGGAAGGAGGCCAGGTTCCCAGCTGCCTCCTATTCAGTCATGCATGCACCCACTAGGCCCAAGGCCTTGGAATGATGAGTGATTAATGAACCGCATTTTCGATGTGCCTTCTGCTTTGGGCACCAGGGATCCCTTCTGACCCCAACCCTGGGCCTAGTCCCGCCTGTCCTGGACAGAGCTGCCTCTGGGGTGAAAGGTCTCAGACCTCTGCCCCTCCCTCTTGATTTCAGTGCCTTGCTCCACCCTCATGAGGGAACTTGCCAGCCAACCCTTCCCTTCTACATCTTGCCATATTTAAAGCTTGAGCTCTGCTATGCTGTTGGATGTCCCAGGACCCAGGGGGCTGTGCAGGACCTGCAAGGAATGTGGGACACACTGGCAGCACCTGCTACCTCTGGCCCCAGCATCTTTGCCTCTAAGAATCTCTAGATCACGATGGGCCTGTCTACAGCTTTCTCACCACTGTCACACATTGGTAGCTTTTGAGCATCATCATTGCCCATCCACATGAAAAACAGACATCCCTACACCCATCCCCCATTGCAGCATCTTCCTAGGAGGCCCTGCCCCAGGGTGGGCCAAGTGAGGAAAGCGCTACAGTAGCAGGTCCAGGAATAAGAAGACTGCCCATCCTCCTGTGCTCAGGCTGTTTGCTGAGAACTCAATTAAAACATCTGTACTTACCCTTCTCCCTCTTGCTTAAGGACAAAGCAAATTAAATCATCTTGCTGCAACACACACACCTCCACCCCACCCCCAGGCTCCAAACCAAATTTTGGTGGAAAATTTATTAGCATCATAAAGCCCAGGTTGATTTATGTGGCAATCTGGAGCCACACACAGCAGTAGAGTGGCTGCTGTGCTCCCCTCCACCTCCAAGTTNAGTCAGGGAAGCCCCAGCCTAGGAGGGAGGAGGAACCTAGTGACCACTGACCCAAGCTGAAGCCTTCCCACTGCTGCCGTCTGGGTCCTCTGCTCTTCCATCTCCACCTATTGTCTGGTCTGCTAGAAGTCACGTGAGGTCACCTTCCTCATCATACTAGGCCTCTGTCACTCACTGGCAGAGAAGAGTTAGGCATAAAGAGGAGAGAACTTAGCATTGCTGGGTATGGATGTCACTTGTTCCCCCACAGGCATCAAGCACATTAAATTGTTTTGTGTCCCCTGGGTAAGGGGATAGGCTAGGCCCTGGTGTCTGTTTGCAAAGAAGGTCTGAGGTTAGTGGTCGAGAGGACGGCGGAGGAGCCTGCCCAGCCTGGCCCCAGATCCGAGTCTCCTTGGAAGAGGTCATCACTGCCATCTATTTTCATTGCTCTGGACCAGTCCCGAGGGCAGGCCAGGTCAAGGTGGGAGTGAGCATTCTCCACCAAAGCAACCAGGCCCAGCTGAGCATCAGGCCACAGTGCCAGGAGCTCTGGCTGCGCCTCACCTGAGGCCGGTAGATGGGGCAGATGGCAGGCTGTGAGGCACTGCCGAGTGATAGAGAGTGGCAGTGGGCACCAGGCCAGGCCCAAGGCCACACAGCTGTCCTCACCACATGGGACCAAGAGCAGCCTCAGCAACAGGCAGTGCCTGCCTCATGGGACTCTAGCTGAAGAGAAGTAGCCGGTGGTTCCAGGCCCAGGGGCAGAGGAAAGCTGAGACCTGCCTGCTGACTGTAGCCAGGGGCCACTGAGAAGCTAGCTCTCAATAGCCAGGCTACAGGCAAGGCCTGCCAACTTTCCTCCCCAGGGCATGCTGCATGCCTGGCCCAGTGTTGGATACATTGTGAGGACCAAACTGTCAGACCCTGTGGCCTCTGAGCAGTAAGCATCTGTAACCCCCTCTTCTAGGTACCTCCAGATCGTAGGAAATTAAAGGACTGAACTTAGCCCGGCACCNAAGTCCTTAATAAAGCTGCTATTACCGACAGTTGTCGCCTTGGTCATTTGCCAGCTGTGATTGTCCTGGTACCCCAGGACTGACAGGACTCAATTGAGACTCCCAGATACTGCTCAGCTTTATCACGTCCTAATGAAATGGTAATNTTGTAGCTGCTGCCTGCTGCACTTCAGAACCAGGATACCGGTATCCTGGAGTCAACCAAATCTAGGAGGGTTTGGGGAAGAGGATTGGCTGTGGTTCCCTAGTCCTCTAGGATACTTGAGGGTGGCCCTCCCTTTGCAAAGANCAAGGGAAGTAAACCTGGAGGGACATGGCTAGAAATGTCATGTGGCCCCCGCCCCCACCCTTTATGAGCACTGGCTTCCCTGGTAAAGGCTGGTGTGCATATGAGCTTTTGACTAAAAACAAATGAGGGAAGCAGCTAGGGCAGCCACAGGAGGGAACTGGGTCAGACTGTAAGCATGTCCCACTGTGAGACAGTGGCAAGGCCTTGCTTTTGCATGTTGCATCAAAAGGAAAAAACAGCATTGAAGGTGGGGGCTGTCAGGGCCTCGTGTTAGATGCTTTCCCTTCTATGACCTCACATTTCTCCTCCCCCCCACGGGCTTTCAACCTCCTCTTAGAGGTATGAGAGAGCGGGCCACTTGCACCATGAGCAAGAAGCTAAGATGTCTGTCCTTGCCCCTCTTGCCTCTCTATGCATTCCTAGAAAAGAAGCAGGCTGCTGGCACCTGGGCCAGCAAGCAGGAGCAGCCCTCCTTGGAGCCAACAGCAGGCTTAGTTCCACATTTGACTCTTAATTATCTTTCCAGGTCTTGGTTATTAATGATCTTGGGCAGCAAGCAGAACAGCCTAGACCTCTCACTTCCTCCCAGCCTCACCTACTGCAACCTTCTCCCAAGGCTGCATACAGACCCTGACTCAGGAGGGTGGGAGAAGAAGGACTCAGGTCCACAAACCGATGGCTGTCAGTTAACCCTGTCACTGCTGGGTCTGGGTCCAACGTCACACTCCCTTCCAGAGAGCACTGTTTGTTATCAGTGCTCACTCAGACTCACGATCTCCACCTGTTGCTGTTGTCTGGTTCCATCTTGTCAACAGCCATAAAGGTAGTAAGTGATTATGACCATAATAGAGGGGGCTACCAATTCTTAGGGTGATCAGACCCTGGCCATAATGGAAATGTATCTGACCTTGCCATTTTCCCTAAAACAAAACTAAAAAGGCCCAGTTATCGTGGCCCCCACCCAAGCAATGTCGCTGGAGACAGAAGAGTCAACATAAGCGACTGTAGCAGAGGACACTGGGCTGGCTCCAGGGGTCACTGTATCCAGCACTCCCCTCCCCTGACTTCGCCTCCTTCTCTGTCATGTGGAAGAAATATCTGCCANCCCCCACTTCACCTAACCTGTAGAGGACAGCAGGACCCCAGCTTTACATCCATAGTGGTACAAAAGGATCTGAATGGATCAATAATGCTTACCGTATTTGGAATGGTGAGCGATGCTTGCTCACTTTACAGAGTCGTTGTTGGAAAACAGATGTAATTGCTGATGGGAAAAATTGAAAGACTTTAAAAGATGGCAAAAGCCATCCTTACAGAGGTCCCCAGAACCAATGACATGTGACAATGAAAGGTAGTCAGCTCAGAACCCCAGAGGGAGGTAGCTGGACAGATGGGCAGATTGTCCTACCTGAAAAATTTTGGCACAGTTAGGCTGAACCATGCCTGACCCAGGACGGTACCTATGCCCACCTTCCAGAGACCATGGGCCAGGCCCCAAGCAAGCTTGGCAGTCTCCCCGAATAGACCTTCTGCATCCTTTACCACTGTGACACTGCCATGCTCCCAGGGGAGTCTCCTAACCAGTCAAGACAGCCACTGTCCCCAGCAAGAGCCTCCCTTTTCAGGGAGACTGAGTGATGAACTCAATCCATCACCCCCAGAGCTCCCATAGTGAACACAGTTGTCACAGAATAGGTGGAAGTGGCCCTGAATACCAAATGGCTTCTGCCCCCAGAACTCCCTCCCTCAGCCTCACCTATTCCCACCTTGCTCTTGGACACACTTGAAGTTAAGGCTTGCCTACAAGGAGCTGTCCACATGCTATAAGCAGATGTCCAGCCCAGAATACAACCAAGGCTGTACTGTGCACCCTCCAGGATGTAGAGCAAGGCAGCCAGGACCAAGTGGGTTGTAAAACATTGCTTTAATGCTCCAGCGCTCCAACGAGAAGAAAGTCCAACCTACTGGAGCAAGAGGTGGGATGGCCCCACCCCAACCTCCAGTTCCAATTTCTGTGTCCCCAACCCAAGGCCACAGCAGCCACAACTAGGATCTGGCTGGCACCTGGACAGGGACCCATTTTTTACCTCCTGTGACTGCAAGACTTTATGTGATAAGCAAGATCCCAGCCTATACCAGGACCCAAGCCTTGTAAGGTCACAAGCTGGCCATGGCAGACATCATCTTCACTGGGGTCCCGTGGCCAGGATTTCAAAGTAGAAGCCAGAGAAACCCACGCTTGCCTGCCCACCAAACATGGCCAAGGCCAGCCACAAAATCTGGTCCAGCAGAAACCAGAGCAGCTGGCACTTCACACTTCTGATTCCAGGCTGGAGATTCGCCTCCAGGTGCAGGACCTTGGGAAACCTTGTGTCCCACAGGCTTCCCTGCTGACCTCTTCCAGCACCCCACTGTCCCTGTAGCCTGTGCCTAGCCCCAGGGTCCTGCCTCTGTGTAATGGAGGCTCCCAGGCTCCAATGAGCCAGGGGCTGTGGCTGGCACAGGGTAGAGGATGACGGCAGACAGCCCCCCAGCAGAATGGCAGGTGGGTATGGGTGTGCAGGCAGACGTGCTGTCTGGGTTGCCAGGTGGCCGCCCCTGCCGGTACGCCCTCCACACAGGCTTCTCCGTAGGACGGCAGCNGCATCGACTGTGTCTGAACCAAGTGCCTGCAGGATGGCTGGCTTTGGGGACAGGGGCAGGCACAGGCATGACCGGTGCACCTGGCAGGCAGCGGGCTGGATCGAGTGAAGGCTTCTGCTACCGAGCTGGGTAGGGACGCATGGCGAGGACGCGGGCCCCGGGCCCAGGCCGCGCGCAATAGAGCCTCCCGCCGAGCCAACTGTTCCGGCCCCAGCAGCGGCAGGTTGTCGGGCTCCGGGGGCTCCGGGAAGAGAGGGAGGAAGGGGCGNCCAGATCTCTCAGCTCGAGGGAAGGAGCTGTAGTGGCAGTGCGCGGGCAACAGGGGGCGCTCCGGGAGCGCGCGCCGCTCGGAGGCCGAAAGGTGCCGCCCCGGGTGCCCGACTCGCACCGGCCACCGCGTATCCCAAGCGTGCCTGCAGGGTGCTCGGGACACTTCGGGAAGAGGTGGTCCGCACATCGCGAGGCGGCCGGGGGGCTGAGGGGCCCTGCGCACTAGCGGTGTGTGGCCCCCACCAGCAGGCCCCCAGCCACTGGGACTCGGTTGTCCCGGAGGACCCGGAGTGGATGACCGCGGGCCGGAGCTGGTGGGAGCAAGTGCTCGGCGGTTGCTGCCCCAGTTTTCGATGGTGCGTGTAGCGCGGTCCAGGGAGCTGCTCATATCCGCAGTGTTCACCATGTCTCGAGCCGCCTGTAGCATCTTCAACACACTGGCCTGGGCTGAGCCTGTTGTAAGGTCCGGGCTGGGTGGCCGCGCAGGGCTGGGGAGGCTCTGTACTCCGTTGAAGCAGCTGTAGATGCCCTAAGCAATAGAACGGAGACAGGCCGTGACCTGAGCCGTCTTCTCAGGAACCGGTCACCACTGTCCCCGGCCATGTTCCAAGTAACAGCTTTTTTAAGCCCCAACTATGTGCTGCCTGTGTGTCAGGCAATGTGCTACTCTGCAGATGAAGGAAGTATCAGGTTTATGCGTTCTAACGACACTTTCTAGCAAATGGCAGGGAGGACTCAAAGCCCCANCATGCTGGCAAACCACACCTCTTCCCAAGATCTCAGTTTTACAACTATATATGGGTCCAGAGCTAGCTGGGTTGCTGTCCCTAACACTGCAATCTGTAGAGAAAGAGGCAGGCACCTACCCTGCTGAAAGCCAGCAGGAAGTCCAGCTGGGGTGAGCTGGGCACTGAGTGGCGAAGTTTCCAGTAAACAAGGTGCTCCCAGGCAAAGACCAGCAGGGCCAGTCCCATGGCCACCAACAGCATGTAGAAGACNCCTGCCATGTTGTCGATGTCCAGCTTGCTGCTCATCACCTCATTCTTCTCATTCTGGCAGATCCCTGAGAGCCACACGGTCTCCAGCTTCTGGGTCTCTCCTGGCAGAGAGTACACACAAGACTCGGGACCACCTCCCTGCAACAAGCCCTACCAACACACTCCCGGAGCCTGGATAGAGGACAGTTCTACATCCTTGTTNCCTAGTGAGGACCAGTGCAGCAGAGGTGGAGCAGGGGCAGCCAGTAAGCAAAAAGAAAAAGCAGAGGGAAGCTAGCTGCAGAATTAATGCCAGTCTTGCAACCTTTATCTGCCCACTCCTAGATGCCCTGTAAAGTCTTGTTTTTATTGTTGTTTTGTTTGTTCATTTTTGTTTTGTTTTGAGACAGGGTTTCATGTAGCTCAGGCTGGCCTTGAACTTGATAGTAGGCAAGGAAGATCTTAAACTCCGGATCCTCCTGCCTCTACCTCCCAAGTGCTGGGATTACAGGCTGACACCACCATGCCTGGCACTAAAGACTTGCCAGTTGGTTAAATTTTAGCATTCACTCACTCACTCATTCATTCATTCATTCATTCATTCATTCATTCTATGCTCTTTACCACTGACATGCCAAGCTCGAGCTGAGCCCCTGCGAGATGACACTCATGTTTGCTCTCATTATTATACTGAATTTATGGTACTGACAGTATTTTGAGTTTAAGGTTATGGGAGTTGTTGAGATTTATTTTTGTTTTTAATTGTATATGTATAAGTATGTCTATGCATGGGTATCATGTGAGTGCAGGTGCTCGTGAAGGCCAGAACTATCCAATCCCCATGGAGCTGGAATTACAGTCAGTTGTGAGCTACCTGATGNGGGTGTTGGGANCCAAACTCAGGCTGTCTGCCAGAGCAGTACATGCTCTTAGCCACTGAGCCATCACTGCGGCCCCAAGGCATGGGGTGTGTTTTGATTTATAGTCCAAGCTGGCCTCAAACTCATGATCTCTCTATCTGGGTCCCCCGAGGGCTACAATTACAGGTGTCCACCCCCATGCCCAGCTCAGACAACCTTTTATCCACTAAGGATGGAACTGCAAGCTCAGAGCTTTCCCTGGTTTTATAGCAGGCTGGGCTGGTCACTCCAACTAGTGAGCCCTNCTGCCAAGGCTAGCTTGGGAATAGGTAGAAGTGTGGTCCCACTCTCAGGTAATCTCAAGATGACAGAAGAGAAATACTCATCTTGGAAAACCAGAAGGTGCCTGAGGGCATTTAGCCACTCAGAACCCCCACCAGGCAACTGGAGTACTTTCTTGCCTTCTTGCCCTTTGGGGAACCCCCAACTCTGGTCCTTGCATCCTNTTAGGTCATCCCTTCCTGAGGGTTCATCAGTTTTTCTTCATACTTGCACCCCAACTGCCCCATCACTCCCAGAGGCCTTTCCCTGTGGAGGCTCTGTGCACAGGGAATGATGTGCACAGAAATGATGACGGAGATGCTGATAACCACAGGCTCTGTGGTCCACCCTGGTCCCTTCCTGGGCCCTACAATTGATGGTACTCACCATCCCCCAGGAACTGCAGGAGTGCCAGGTCTATGGCCCGCTTCCAGTGGGAGTCTTTCTGCATGGCAATGCCATAGCCAGTGGTGGCAAAGACCTTGCCAGATCCAATGGTGACCAGCTTGCAGCCTTCATCCTTGCCTGCCATGTAGTTGAGGACAGCAGCATCGTAGATGAAGGCATCCAGCTTCCTAGAGACAGGCTGAGCCCTCAGGGCCAAGGACCCATACAGGTGAGGGGAAGCCTCAAACCCAGGGCGTGGACAAGGGCCTAAGNACAGGAGTCTGCGGGCACCACCAGAGAGGTGCCCCTGCAAGGACCCCTTCCGCACTCCTCAGAGAGGATAGGGAACTCTCTGCCCTAGAATATCCCATACCTCTGCTCATCCCCTTGTGCCCTCAAGAGCCTGCAACTTAACAGTCACCACCTCAAACTCCAGTCAACACTTCACCTGTATTTCTGGCCCATAATAGTAAATATCCATTTTCACTTTCAACTCCACTCTGCCTCAAGACCCCTCACCCCTCCCCAGGAGTCCCACAAGACATGCCAGCTCCACTGTCCCCACCTTAGGTCTCTAAGGAAGGGACACCTAAGGGTGCTTCCTGGGAAGACATGGAGCCAGAGGCAGAGGAGGGCGCAGGACTGGNGACNCACCCCATCTTGAGGCTTGTGAGTGCATCCTCCACGGAGCGCTGGTTGAACTTGACCATGTGGGTGTGCATGTCACGGTAGTTGCTCCGAATGTTCCTCTCTGTGCTGCCATTGGGCACCGTACCGAAACGGAAGGGTGGGTATTGATCCTGAGGCCTCTGAAACTAAAGGCAGAAAGCAAGCCACTCCCACCCTCTTCATCTAGCCTTCTGGGTACCAGAGTCCCAGCCCCACGTCTGACTTGCACAGTCTTAGGCACAGTCCAGGCCTCCCCTGTCTTTTACAAATGGAAACTCAGAAGCCTGAGACAGAGGACACTTAATCAAGGCCACTCAGGCTGTGGACCTGAGCAGTCATGGATCCTTCTCCCTAGGCCCCCAAATTCTTCCCACTCCAGCCTTTGTTCCAGTTCCCCAGACTGTCCTGTGTCTGCCCATCCAAGGTCTATCCCCACCCTTGGTGTGCCCCCACCCTCCACCTGGCTGTGGCCCAGGAACCTTCTTGTCACTAAGGCCCGACACAGTGTCGATGTATTGCTCCTGGATCATGAAGGCTGCCAGGTTGGCCGTGTAGCTGGCGAGGAAGATGACAGCAAAGAAAGCCCACACCAGGACCATGATCTTGCTGGTGGTACCCCGGGGGTTCTCGATGGGAACAGAGTTGTTGAAGACCAGTGCCCACAGCAACCACACGGACTTGCCAATGGTGAAGGATGGTCCTCCAGATTCTGGGGGTGAGAAGGTGAGTGCTGGGGCTTCCCTGACCCGCTATGAAAGGATTCATAGCCTGGTGGGAGCCTCATCACGGGTCATTCCACCCTATCCCTCCACCNAGGCCCATGGAACAGCTTACTCTTGCCCTTGGTGAGGTTCTGGTTGTAGCTGACAGGGCTGAAGTACTCGAACATGAAGACAGTGATGGCAACCACCGTGAGGCACATTACAAACATCATCACCCACACCGCAGGGCTGTAGGGTTCTGGGGACCAAGGCAGGTGGCTCAGAGACCTCAGCCCCACCCCATTCCAACAGTACTAGGCAGCAACCAATGGAGACATGTGCCTGGAAGCCCTGTAGGTGGGGCCAAAGGTCCCCTGATCCCCAGGGCAGCAGAGCCCCCCAGGAGCCTAAGGAAGGACAGACCCCATACAGTGTTCAAGGCTTCCTGCTTTCTTCTGCCCTGAGACCACACATCAGTCCACTCTCAATCTTCATAGCTCCTAGATCTCCAGCAGGGCCCATTACTGGGGAGAGTTCTGATCCCTCTGCCTGGGGTATGAGGCCCTGAAGGCAAGTCCTACTCCATATTCCATTGACATGGGACTAAAGCCCAAGGCCCTTCAGAGTCTGTCTCCTGGATTAAGAAATCGTTGCTATCTAGAGCACTTGCTCCTTTGCTGGGAAGGCCATCTAGAAGTGGGGGGTGACTTCTTCCCTGACACCCAGAGCGTGTGTGTGTGTGTGTGTGTGTGTGTGTGTGTGTGTGTGTGTGTCACCCTGGCTGGCCTGGAACTCACTGTCATTGTGTAGAGCAGGCTGGACTTGAACTCACACAGAAACTTCTGCCTCTGCCTCTGCCTCCCAAATGCTGGAATTAAAGGTGTGTGCTACCACTGTCAACTCTGTGACTTTGTTAAAGCCACCCAGCAAGAAGGGGCAAAGCTGGGGTCTCACACCAGCCTAGCCAGCTCTCAGCCCCTCCCCTCTCCTCNCAGTTCTCTGAGCCACTTCATGCTACAAGCCCTACCTGACCCCCAACTGAGCACTCTGGAAAAGGAAGGAACATAGTTGTATGTTGTAACTCTGTAACCTGGCTGGGGGTCTGGCACAGTGGGGCTGACCTCCAAAATTCAGGGTTCCTGATAGAGTAAGAAAACCATTAGCATCTATCTCATGCTCCCCACGTGCTTCATCCTTAGTCCATGGCCCAACCCACAGCACAGCCTGTAGCCAGCCTGCCAATCTGTCTTCACATCCTTCCCAGCTGCTCCATTGGCCTGTCGGANTCTTTTCACCCCAACCTGGCTCAGGACCACTGACATCAGCATCACTCCCTCCATTCCCTCTTCACTTGCNTCCCACCACCCTCTAAGACTCTCAAGGACAATATGCTTGGCTTTAAGGGTCCACTCCAAACTTCACCTTTCCACTCATATCCCCAATACCCACCCCTGGATCCTTGTGCCCAGAGCCTTCCCTGGTCCCCCAAAGCTCACCCAGGAAAGCTGAAGGGGAGACAGTGCCATTGCTTCTAGCCACCATCACACTGATGCCGGTCTCCACAAAAGGTACAGAGAAATCTATAATCTCAGAGCGCTCCTCATTGATGGTGAGGGAGCCGATGGCCATGTCTGCCCGCTTGTAGTATACCTAGGAGGCAGGAGGGGATTGAAGAGGTCCCCCAAGGACTTCAGCATCCTCCCCAGTCCTCATCCAGGAAGAGCACCCAGCAGCCACTAGTGGAACTGGCTACTCCCTCCCTGGGTCCCCAGAGCTCAGTTCCCAGGACTTCATCACGGCAGAGCTGACAGCCCAATCACANAACCACATGGCTGAGGGAAACATGAAATCTAGCAGCAAGCTGGGTGGCCCCAGTTGAAGCTATGGCTGAACCTAAGGTTGACGTACCTCCCCGATCATGCCGTTCCACACGCCGCGCACCCGCTTGCCATGCTTCCCGTTGGTCACCAGGTACAGGTCATAGGAGAACTTGACCACCTTGGCCAACTTTTTGAGGATGTCGATGCAGAAGCCCTTACAACAGAGCTTGGTGTAGGGGGTTATATCCGAGCTGCTGCAGCCACCACCACAAGTCAGAGCCCACCACAACTCTCAACCCCAGCTCTTCCTCCCAGCCTGGCATATGGACCCCACCCCCTACCCAAGCATGAGACACACACACAGCGGCTGACCCGCCCATGGCAGCACCCAGCTCACACCGGACCTGAAGGTGTGGTTGCTCTGTCTACGGCAGGGCACAGTGTTGGGTACACAGCCACCTGTGCCAGGGTCAGGGCTCTCCACAATGACAAAGGGCCGTTCTTCCANTGTGGCCACCGTCAGGTGCCGGCTGTCCACCACAGGCTGCAAAGAAGTGCTGTAGCGAGGCCATACTGGGTACTTCATGTACAGGACTCCATGATCCCAGCGCCCCACCTGCAGAGGACAACTTGCCTCAGCCAGAACCTGCAGTACTGCTCCCCACCCCCCACTCTCTAGACAGAGCTTCTGGAGACCATCTGCCAAGGCCACAAACCCTAAAGATACCCAGGGCAAACAGATTAGGAAGGCTTTGACAGAGGCATTTGGAAGACAGAAATACAGGCCAAGGGCTAAACCTGGACACAAGGGCAGGCTCCCTATAGCCTCCTCCAGGCCCTGGACCCTGTGATCTCCAAGGTTATCANCACATTGCTGCTGGCCCAAAACACCTTCCTAAGTCTCAGACTGCCTCACAATGCTCACTTCCCCATTACCTCAGCACAAAGTCTTCAGCCAACATTCGTGTCCAACATTCCCATTTTTTCACACCCCCAACCATCTGACACATCATTTAACAGCCTTTTGTCTACACCAGGTTAGTACTCTGTCCTACTGGGCTCTTCCTCCATCCTCTACAGCCCAACTTAAACATCCTGGCTTCAGAAATGCCGTCCCTACTTTCTTCCTTTGAAAGCAAAACNAATTCTTGTCTTCNTCTCCACACACTTGCTGTTGTGGGTTGTTTGTTTTGTTTTGTTAGGGGCAAAACAAGTTCTCACCATGTAGCCCTGCTGGCCTGTAACTTGCTGTGTAAATCAAATAAACCAAGCTGGGCTNGGGGTTGAAGCAATCCTCCTGCCTCTGCCCCTTGAGTACTAGGATTATAGGCATGAATAATCAATCACCCTGTGCCTGGTGCTGTTTTGCATGCATCTGTACTCAAGCACAGATCTTTCCTTATTCTACTTATTTACATGCTCAGATGTAGGGCACTCTTCTAGGGCCAGGACTATGTGACCGAGATGCTTAAGTTCAGTAGTGCCAGGAAAGCAGGGTGTCCTAGGAGCCTGTGGGAATGGGCGTGTGTGACCTAAACCATCTGGGAGGCTTCAAAGGTTTCCCANCGAGGGAAGTCTCAGCTGAGACACGAACAGAGGGACTCTGCTCAGCTGTGGGGAAATAATAGGAAACAGAGGGCCCTGGGCTCACCCCCATCTCACCATCTCCCAGAGGCGGTGCCGGTTGAGGGCGATCACAACCATGGTGGGCTGGACCAGGTACCCACCAGGGCTGAAGGAGAAGTCTCGGCCCTCCCAGGTGACATTCAGTAGGTGCCTAGGGAGGTGAGGCGGAGAGATGCCAGGGTGTTCCACCCCGGGATGTGGCTCTGCCTAGGACACCCCATACTACCACCATCGTAGGGCATTTGTTTGCTTATTATTTTTAAAAGTCTCCCTGTGTTGACCCCATGGACCTTTCACACCCTAAAACCCGCTATTTCTTTAGATAAGGATGCTAAGACCCAGAGACCTAAAGGAACTTGACCTAGCATATGCTAGTGGGAACTAGAGGGAGACGAGAAAGACCAGGAGCCNGAGATCACTGCCATTCAAGTCCCCTGAAGTGTCCCCACATGATCGGGTAGGTGCTTACCTGTAGAAGGCCTGCCTAGCAGGGCTGACAGGTCCAGGGTGGCTTCGGCAGTCCCCAGCTGGGGCAGGCAGGGTACCATACTGGCGTCGGTAGCTGTGGGCACCGAGGGCCAGGATAGCCACACCGTCTCGGACCTTCTGGCGCAGGCTAAGGCGCCAGCTCTCGGTAACCACACTGATGAGGCCCACCGGGAAGGCTGCCGGGGGCGCATCGGTGCTCCCCAGCGCCAAGTTAGGCACCAGCCACACGTGGCCGGGTCCCACCAGGCCGGCCTGTGCAGCTTCAGCGAAGAGCACCTCGGCCTCCTCGCGGGAGCAGTAGGCCACCAGCACCGGAGCGTCGACCTGGCGCAGCAGGCGCTGAGTGCGCGCTCGCGGCCCGCCCGGGCCCAGCTCCAGTGTGAGCACGTCCAGCAGCCGCCAGCTCAGGTAGCTGGCGTCGGCGACGGCGCGCACGCCCTCAAGGAAGAGCGCGTGGCCCGGGTGCAGGCTGGTGATGACGGCGAATGCGCTCCAGTCGTATTCCTCCAGCACCTTGAACAGCACCTGCAGCTGCTGCTCCAGGGATACGCCCAGCTGCAGGAAGGCCGAGCCCGGCTCCTGGGGACGGGGTGTGGCGGGCCTGAGTGGGGGGCGGGGCGGAATGAGCCTCGCCCTGCGCCCCTGCCCCCACCTTGCCCTGCTCCTGAAATCCTAGAGTAGGGGTGGGGAGGACTCAGTGTCCCGGGGAACCCCTGCCCTGTGGCCCATTGGACTCACCTGGGGAATTTTACAAACTAAAATTCCCTGCACCTCAACCTGACCCTGCTGAACCACGGACCAGAAGCCTCAGCACCATCAGTGAANTTATTAGAAACCCAGAAGTCCTCGCTGCACCCCGACACCTACGGCATCTAATTTCAGGGTGATGCCTGGAATCTGCCTATGAGCACGCTCTTCCGCGTTTCCCCTGAGCCCGCAGGTTTGAGAAGCACTGTCCAAGCCAACTGAATCAGAGTCTTGGAATTACAGCTCGAGGCTCAGCGCTCTCTCCAAGCACCGTGAGAGCTGAGAAACAAAGTCCCGGGAGCTGATACCCCGCGCAGAGATAGATAACAGGAGAGTTCCTCCTTCACACCACCTCTCCACCCCAAAGTCCACAGCCACTGCAAGCTTCAGTGAGCCGGTTCCTCCTAAGGTCTCCTTAGAGCACTACAGCTCCCCCCAAGAGGCCTCCTCACTCTCATCATTCCTATCTTATTTTTTAAAAAGGAGAACTATGAGCCTCAAGCCCAGTTTCTTCAATAGACTCATTTCATTTAAAAGAGAAGCAAGCTGTGGTGGCACATGCCTGTAACCACAGCACTTGGGAGGCCGGAAGGTTACCACAAGTTCAAGACCAACCTGGTCTACAGAGTAAGTTCCAAACTGTAGCCTAGGCTACAGAGTGACACCCTATCTCAAAGAGAGAAAGTGCAAAAGTGGAAACTTTGAAGCTGTAGCCACCAGCCGCCATATGTGAACTTCCTTTGGCTTCTGATCCAAGCAAACAGACTTAAAAATAAACACGTATGACATTTATGAGGCGGTGGGGAAATGTGGGCACTGGCTGGATATTTGAGGAGGCTGAGGAATTTTTATTATTTATCTTAGACGTGATAATGTATGGTGGGTTTTTTTTAAGCTTTCGTCTGCTGGAGGTCTGAACTGAAATATTTATGGGTGGGATGATAAGCTGTCTGGAATTCTGCTTCAGTTTATCACAGCAGAGGAAGCAATGTCCAGGGAGGAGCATGGAAGGGGAGGTGGGCCACGGTGGACGGAAGGTAGGCAGTGTGCCTCTATACTCTTTCTGTATATTCTCAAAATTCTCTGTGATGAAGGAGCAATGAGNCAGAAGCAAATCAAACCAGTGTTCTCCTGAAGCACCCTCCTTGACTGACCCTTACTTAAAATAAAGCCAAATGCTTCCCAAGTCATGAGTCCCACCTCCTTCTCCAGGCTTCTCTCTGATCAGCAAAAGCTCCCAGCAAATCCCTATATCCCTCCTAATCCCCATTCAGCCTCTGGCCTCAGAGCAGACATCATTTGTTGAAAGGTCATATCTGACCAACACCTCATCCAAACAGGCCCTGTGAGACTCCTTCCCTGGTGGCATCTGTCTTTCCTTCAAAATGCCTCTGTCACTTGGAATTGTATATAAATTTGTCTTGGGAACCTTCTCCCCAGAGGATCAAGTGTGTCTGTCTCTCCCATGCCTGGAGCAATGACCTGGCCCTGTAGTGCCATCCCCTACATATGAATGCACAGTGTCCAAAGGGTCTAGGGCCTGACCAATGAGAGCTAGAGAAGCAGAGTAGGCCTGGCCATCACAGCTGGAAGACCATCTACCCACCTCATCCAGACACAAATAGGACAGCAATTCAGAGCACTNATAATCTGGATCNNGGGAACATTCTCCCCANAGTGTCTTCCCCTTTCCTCATCACACCTTCAGTCCCACCCAGTCCCAGCTTCTGAAGATCTAAGCTGCTCCCTAATCCCAACTCAGCCCTGGACCCTAGCCCTAGCTTAGCTCTGGGCTCAAGGAGGAAGGGACAAGAATTTAGACAAGCACCTTGGGGGTTAGAACCACAGCAGAGCCTCCGCTGATGCTGAGGATGGGCACATGGGTCTGGGAGGAGATGAAGTCCAGTAGCTGGGCCACCGCCTCAGTGTCCACGTTGTCTTCAAAGACGATGCCGTGGACACGGGCAGCATCCAGGAGCCCNCAGATTTGGGTGAGGATGCTGCTGGGGCTGGTATTGTTGACACCAACTGTGAGTGGTTGGATCTCCAGAGGCAGGTCTAGGAAGTTCTGGGGGGTNAGACGAGTGCGGGCCTGGGCCTGTAGTGGCCCAGAGCTTCCAAACACCACTGCCACAGTCACTGCCTGTTCTCTCTGCCCTGGGCCCAGCCCTGCCCAGGCACCAAGGAGTGAAGTGAGCAGCAGTGCCGGCCCTAGGGCCCCACCCATGTCCACTGGAGGGTCCTGCAGAGAAACCAGGGCAGGCACAGAGAGAGGTAGATGGACAGACAGGAGGTAAGGACCAAAGAACACAGGGCCACAAGACCGAGAAGAGAGAACCTCCCTCCACAGGAGAGGCAGAGACAGACAGACAGACACAAACAGACACAGAGAAAGAGACAAGTTAGCTGAGCATCCCCAGGGCACCTTGGAGAGNCAGAAGTCAGGACAAGGCNTGTCACCCTTATCTATGAATAGCTAGAAAAGTCACAGTCCCCAAACCCAGTTATCTGGGTTCTGCCCTAGCAAAGACATTGAAATGTTCATGTGTTGTTCAAGAGCCCCGATCTGTGGTGGACAGAGCTGAGTTCAAATCAGGAATGCCACTTACTAAAACAAATTAAAAAAAGATTTATTACAAAATTATGTGAAGGGGGTTGGGGATTTAGCTCAGTGGTGGAGTGCTTGCTTAGCAAGCACAAGGCCCTGGGTTTGGTCCTCAGCTCAAAAAAAAAAAAATGATGTGAAGATGTGTGTGAGATTCAGGAGAACTGAATCTTGTATCTATCCCTCATCAGAACAAATACTACCACTCAGAGTGCTCTGCTTGCCACGGAGCCAGCCCCTGGACCTCTGCTGTGTGGCTCTGCCTGGCAGATCCTCTCCTCCAGAGCTTGGATGTCCTTGCCACCTTCCCTTCAGCAAGCTCATTAGGACAGCCCTCTAAAGCANGGTGGTCAAGGCCAACTCGCNTGGGTTCAGGACACCTGAAGCCCTGAGGTGTCCACCTTACATCCGCTATTTCACATCCCATTGCTGGTGTGTGGGATCTTTTTTACATCTAACCTAAGGGCCCAAGTATGTCTGCTACACAGATTCATTCTGGATCAAGACCAAGAGCCAGGCAGATGAGAGAAACATGACTCCTGGTGCACACGGATGCAGCACATGGCCACCCTCTCCATCTTCCTCCCNCCTCTAATAATCCTAACCAGGGAGAGTCAAAGAAAGATCAAAGTGGGCCTGCCACTCCAGCCCCCATGCAGGAGATTTGCACACCTTTGCCATAGAAATGCAGCGTGAACCCAAACATCCCACCCAGGCACCTGGCACCCTAAGGCTAGGGCTTGGGAACTCACAGGACAGCCCTGGCTCCTTCCAGACCTTTCCTCTGCTTTGNGGGCCACTACNTCTCTCTCTTCCTCTTGTTCCAGGTCTAATTTCTTACGTGACACCCCTCAGAGGCTTCCCTCCAGAATCTCTAGTTCNCTCTAAGGACACAAGGCAGCAAAACGCAAGGGTCCCCAGGGAATGTGCAGGAAACCTTCCTCTCTTGGTTGAAAAGATAGCTCTGAAGGAGACCACAAAAAGGAACTTTTCAGCTACAAAGTGTGACTTAGTACACTTGTGTACAGATGACCTTCTGGGAATGAGTTGCTGGATGGTGAGATGCTAACATGAGAGACAGGGTCCCTGCCCTCCAGGAACTCAGAGATGAAGATGATGAACCAGCNGGATGCTGTAAGTTCCTNCCATCTCCTTTTTCTAAACTTACTTCTATTTCCATCAGACCCTGGCTTCCCTACTCCTCTCCCAGCATACCTTCTCCCAGCAAAGGCTCTGGCACTTGCTCACATAGGTACAAGGAGCTGATAACAACTGAGTGTTATCATTGACAAACAAAATGAAATTTAACAAGCCAGGGCTTTAAGCTAAGGTGNGAGGTGGTAGAAATTTGGGCTAAGAAGAGAGGATTGGNGGCAGAAGAAGGAATGCTGTAGGTTCAGCAGAACCCGTGAGATCTTCCCATATCTATGAATGGCAGCTTGGANGCATGTTTGAGTGTGGGATGAGNTCCTAAATCACATCAAACCATGTGATGTGGACTAGATCTTTTCCAAGCATGACAGCGAAGGGCACGGTCATGCTCACTGCTCCTTTGAAGGCCTGTGTGCTCACCCAGTTCTTTTAGATTCCTCCCAGTGGGGAGCCACAAGCTTCCCCATCTCTGTCTCCTAGTTATGGGCTCTCTTTACCCGTGCTGACCAATGCAGTAGTCCCAAGNACACACAACTTGAAATACTTCTCACTAAAGTGAGATGTGCTGTCAGCACAAAGGTACACTGGATGTTGAAGATGGTATGAAGAGTATATAAGACAGTATGTATAAACTACCTGGACAATATTCTTTTGTATGTTATTTTTCATGTGGTGTGTGTGTGTGTTCAAATGTGTGTACATATGCATGTGGAGGCCTGAGGCATCACAAGTCTGCCTGGCTTACTCCTCACCTTATTCATTTTTCGAACCCAGNGCACTAGAATTAGAGGCAAGCTACAGTGCCCACCCAGCATTTACACGAGCTCTGGGGATGCAAACTCTGGTCCTCNTGTTTGTATGGAAAATTCTTTATCCATCGAGCCAGCTTCCCAGCTCTCCTCATTCACTACATATTAAAATAATACTTTGGATANATTGAATTAAAGTATACTATTAAACCAGGCATAGTGGTACACACCTTTAATTCCAGCACTTGGGAGGCAGAGGCAGGAGGAGCTCTGAGTTAGAGGCCAACCTGGTATATGGAATGAATTCCAGGACAGCCAGGGCTACACAGAGAAACCCTGTCTCGAAAATCCAANAACTAAATAAATAAACCATACTATTAAAATTTCATCTGTTTCTCTCTTTTTTTCATATTAAACTTGTAGTTTTATTCAGGTTTGGTTTTTAACAAATGTGTCAAGGAGAATGCCTGCAGGAAAGGGTAAAGCCCTTGAGGGCAAGGCCCACCAGAAGCCTGAAGAGGGATCATGTCCCCCCCTTCTCACCACACCTAAAGGGGCTTGGGAAGAGACACAGACATGGAAGGGGGCTGGTCCCCAGTTTGTACAAGTGGTGCTCAGGGGTGAAGGACTATGGACCACAGGGGACCAGACCAAGGATAAGTAGGATAAAGGGCACAAGGGCACAAGACCACTTTGCCAGAATCCATGGCTTTCTGATTCCAAACTGAATTAAAAAGAAAAAGAAGGGGAGGGCGATCTAAACCACAAGCAGAACCCAACTCCCTTTCCCCTACCACGGCTGTGAGGGAAGTGGAGGGTAGCTTCACCAAGGCCACGGCTCCCTCACTCCAGGGCAAGGGAGCTAGGTGAAGGGCAGGGTCTCCCCAACAGTTTGAAAGGGTGAGGAAAACCAAAATAAAATGTCAAGTAAATTATGTAGGAGTCCAGCCAAGGGCCCACCTGGGGGAGGGACCCCTGTAGGCTCAAGGATCACTGCTGCTGCGGCTGCCACCCTGGGAACCAGCTATTTTATTTTCCATTTTATTTAACTATTTATAGCTACTTTATTCTCCATTTTATTTAACTATTTATAGCTATTTTATTTTCCATTTTATCTAACTATTAATTTATTTTGAGGCAGGGTTTCACTATGTAGAAGCTGCTGGCCTCGAACTCACTGTTGCAGCCTAGAACTCATAAGAGATCTGCTTGCCTCTTCGTCCCCAGTGCTGAGATTGATGTCCATCATGTCCATCACAAATGGCCCTTTCTTCTTTTATTAATGTTGGTACTACAATTTTTTTTCAAGACAGGGTTTCTCTGTGTAGACTTGGCTATCCTGGAACTTGCTCTGTAGACCAAGNTGGCCTACAACTCACAGAGATCCACCTGCCTCTGCCTCCNGAGTGCTGGGATTAAAGGTGTGCGCCATCACTGCCCACTGGTGCTAGAAATTTTAAAGTCACATACATGACTCCTGTTTTATTTCCTCCNGGCAGTGTGAGTCTGGGGAAGGGCCCAGGTTCTCTCNCAGCTCTGAAGGGGGATGGATGTTCCTTGCCAGCTTTCCTCCAATGTGAAAATATCCTCCCAGATTAAGGGGAGAGANGNGGGGAAATCAAGACAGGTTGTAACACCAGCATCCAGCAGGTCTCTGAGCTGACAAAGCAATGTGACAGGGCTTCTCCCCACAAGATACATCCCATTCCATGTCCCTGGTCCCCAGCCTCTCCTCCCCATCTGCTTCCTGCCCTCCTAANTGCTCGAACTTTCACCGGGTCCCTTTGACGGGGTCAAGCAGGACAGCTTCTTTCTGGTGCCCACAAATGAAGCCTCAATGTCCAGCTAACCCAAACCCACTGTCTCCTACTTGGATACTCACCCCTACTAGACTGTCTTCATCTCNAGGCCTTGCTTCCTGCTGTTCCTCAAGTCAGAGAAACCTCTCCCCAATAAAATTCTATTGTCTTTCAGAGCCCAACCTAAGTCCCCCTTCTATAGGCTTCTGCCTTGTATCTTGATTCATCAGCTCTGGACCCCCAGGAAAAAAGACAAGGTTTGGGTTCCTCTGCTCTTTCCCTGCAGGGTGTGGAGCTCCGAGCTGGTTCTCCTCAGGTCCCCCATCATTATTGGACCTTTGCACATCTCTGATGACACTCCTCTCTCAAAGGGTCTTTAAAGTAGTGTTTGCTGAACCCCTGGTCCCTAAGTATAGGAGAGAGGTTAGCAGTGGCCAGTCCTTTAGGACACTGCACCTCTTGGAAGGTTCCATTACCCCCTACATGTTCAGGGACCTTCCCTTCCGCTTCCACCAACCCCCAGTCACACACAGGCTCCTTGACAAGGCCATGCATACGCATACCACATACACACACTCACTCACACCCAGGACACTAACNGCTCCCCCATCCCAAGGCCCAGAAGCTCTGCTTCCCAAAGCTAATATCATCCACCTAGGCTGCTGATTCCTGCCAGTGGGAGACCCTCACTGATGACTCTCTTCTACCGTTGTCTCCTTCCTTCGCTTTTGCCCTGTAACACCCCAGGCACCTGGAAAGAGACAGCCCCTCTATGCTGTCCACACTTGTGGGGACACTGACTTCTACCTCTTCCAATACTAACTGCCCCCTCCCAGCTGATTCTTCTCAGCCCCCGGGGGCGCCCCGCTCCCTCCCCTCGCAGGAATCTTACTCTGGGGCTGTGAAGTTCGGGGTATTTTTAGGCCGGCGATAAATAATTCATAGGGAACGTGGCATCTGGCTGCCCCTGAAGGAGGAGGGGGCGCGAGCACCGAAGGGCCANCATCACTCGCCGCTCAAGGACACTCGCGATGCGGCGGCAGTGGCGGTGACTCCGGGCGCGGGGACCCGCGCCACGCCTCCTGGCGGCCAAATTGAGCACCACGCACTCCTCGCCCCCAGTCTGGCCACTGCCCCCTGAACTCTGTCTCCCTCAACCCCAGCCCCAGCTCTATGCCCCAAGTCCTATGGCCCCAACCCACTGCCTCAAGCTAGGTCTGGATCTCAAGCTCTTGGACAGGGGATGCCAGGTTAGCCTGGCAGGCGGGCCTGTGAGTCAGGACCCAGTCTTGGTGGCGCTCCAGAGTGAATCCCCAGGCGTCCAGTTTCCTACCAATCTGTCCCTTTCACGTTCTTATTCTTAACAAGTTTCGAAACTAGCTCAGAGGCTGGAACTGGACCTGCTCCAAAAAGCCAGTGGGATGGCGTCTTCTCCAAATACCACCCCCCTCCCCCCACCCCGCGCAAATTTTCTCGTAGGTGGGGGGAGGGGGAGTTGCTGATGGGGCCAGGACTGAGGGTGCTATACCAGATGTCCCATTGGGAAGGGAGGGCTGGGAAACAAAGTGAGCAAATGGGGTCAGCATCCCCAGCGGGCATTTCTGCCTCTCGCCCAACAGGACTTTTGAAGGGTCGCCAAACACGCCCTTGGGAGATTTGCAGCCTGCTAGGTGCCTTGGCCTTTGGCAGGCCTCCCCCTGCCCGCCTAGTCCAAACACAAATCGCTGCCTTCCGCAGCCGAAGACTAAGGCTTCTCCTCCCAGCCGTCGGGGATCCTTGTTGAAGCCTCAGGAGATTACAGCCTCCAACTGGTGCTTCCAGGGCCCAGGGCACCAGGGCACAGGCTCTCCCGTGGCCTTTTCCGCCCACCTCCCTTTTGGAGCCCGCAGAGCCTGTGGGAACCAGGGCGCGGGGGNCAGCGTTCGAGCAAATTCTGTCACCCCAGAAACCCACTGATCTCGGAGGTCAGAGGATGGAGTATTAGGAGCTCCCTGGGAAGGGGAAGGAGAAGGAGAAGAATGGGAAGCGGAGGGCTTGGGGAACTCACCCCAGTGAGGGGCTCAGTGAATGGCAGATGCGCGCAGCAGGTGCCAGCAGGGATCAGCTGGGCAACTGCTACAACCCCCTTTCTGCTCTCCGAGCTCTGTGTCCTTTCCAGCTCCCCGCGCTCTGGTCGAACACAGCCTCGGTCCTAGGTCCTGGCCCCTGACGGATTCCTTGCCCCTGCGGCTTCCACCCGCAACAGTTGGACCCGGCAATCCTGATTCCCGCGTCTGAGGACTGTGCTTAACCTGGCCGGGCCACCGCGACAGGCGAAGGGAAGGAGACTCCGCGACCCTAGGGACAAATGCCTTGGGTTCTCCGCCCGCGTCCTTCCCTCGCGCCCGCGGCCAGTCTGTCTCCCAAGACTGTCTATCCTCGCCTCCTACAAGCCCGAGTCCACAACACCGGTCTGGCTCTCGAGGGTCGTGGTCCCCCGGGCCCCTGACTCCCCGAACTGGCCGTACAGTCTCGGGTGTCCTGCGTCTGTCTCCACCGTCCTTGCCCGAGTGGCACCAGAGCCTCTTAAGTTGCCTGTGAAGTTGGCGCCCCCCGTTCGCCGACAGCCCCCAACCGCCACTCACCCGGGGAAGGGGCGCTGCACCTACGCCCAGAGCCAGCGGCCGCCTCCGGTGCGATGCTCGTCCCGGCGCCAGTCCCGGCGAGCTGGCACGCTGGCTGTGCGCTCGGCGGGCACCGGAGCCGGGAGCGGCGGGACCAGTGAGGATGGCGCGGCCTGAATGCCGCTCGCCCCCGCGCCCGGCCCGCGCCCCGCGGCGGGGCTGTGTCCCGGGCTGCGCAAAGGCGCGCCTCCGGCTCTTGGGGCTCACCAGCCGACTGTGATGGAGCTCGCAGCCAGTCGCCTCCGCCCCGCCCTGGCCCGCCCCAGCCGGCCACTGGTGCCCCCCTGGCCTTTCTAGGCCCCTCCCTGCCAGCCTGTGCTCCTAGCTGCCCCTTCTCCTCTCTCTTACTCAGGGACCCTGGCCCCAGACCCGACGCTCAGAGGCAAGGGCTGCCTCACAGAGAAAAACACCAGCTTGCCAGGAGCCCTGGGTTTGAGCCCTTAGCTCCCTAGCTGTGTGACCTTGGGCCACTTAATTTCAAGGCTCCTTCAGTTTATAAAGTAAGGCCAGCATCTTGCTGCCACAAGAGACTGTAAACTGCCGTAGGCTGGGGTAGTTTTTGAAAAGGCTTTTGGATTTGTCTGGAAGCTTGAAAATGGAAAGGCACAGACCATGTAGAGATTGGAGGGCCCGGCCAAGCCTACCGGCAACCGGGAGAGACCAGGGCATACTGGGGACAAGCTGCTGCGCAGTGCCCTCACTCCCTCCTTTTCTCCTCTTTTGTCACTGTTTCTGTCCTGGAAGTACCAGGCAGTGAGGCCAGCGGGGCAGACAAGTAAGGGATTTGTCACCAGTGACTGAAGTGTGAACTGAAGACCGAGAGGCCACAGCAGCAGAGAATAGGCAGGAAAGGCAGGGTAAGTGCATGCCAAGCCTGACCACCAAGCCCCCTGGTCCCCAAGAGGCTCTTGAGCAAGGTTCTGTCTCCTTAGTTCCATCTGGCATCCACAGACAAACAGACCAGAAAGTGACCCCCCCCAAAAAAAGTAGCCCATCAACCATGACTCTTAGGTACAGCTGTGTTTATTTCCACTGTGTTCCCATTCTAGGGGCCCTCCAAAGTTCATCAGGAAGGAAGTAGGAGTGGGTAGAGTCAGCCTGTACCTCTGTCCATCCCTAACTTAAGGTTCTGTCCTTGGCCTAGACCTACACTGGCAAGATCAGCTTGCAGAAGACAGAGATCAGAGGCCCCTGGAAGGGCCAGAGCTCAGCCTTGAAGCCAGGGCAGTCAGCACTGTATCTGGGAGAAGAGTCCAATTCAAACTGCCTCAGGCCCCTCATCCTTGCCCAAGACTCTTTTCTTTGTGGTAGGGGCTGGGGTCCAGGTTCAGTGCCCCAGCAGCTGCAGCATCTCCCTGGGATCCACCAGTTTCTCCCTCGGTTTCCCAGCGCCCTGGCCTCGAGATACCTCTTCAGCATCCAGCTTTTCCCAGTCTGAGAAAGAGACTGGCCGGACCCCTAAGGCAGACAGGAAGACAAACTAAGGCCATCATCTCCTCTAAGGGACCCTCCTCCCTAGGGGTAAAGTTCCAAAGATAAGCCGCCCTCACCCCTCCCCACTCCCAGACCTCAGCATTAGGCTCAGACCTCGATTGCTGAGCAGGGCTTGAATGGCTGTATAGCCAGGTCTGGGGCCAGAGGGCAGTAGCCCTGCCTTCAGGTCCTGCAGTAGCACCTGGCTGGTGAGGAAGCTGTCCGTCATGGTGGTGGTGATAACACCTGTGGGTCCCCTCTTCACCCAGCCACTGCAGTAGAGGCCTGAGAAGGGACAGAGAGACTTCTGGCAATTCTGCATCCCAATCTATACACACACGATAACATCCCCCATGTCTCCCACTAGATCCTATAGGCTGGGCCCACTGTAGCTACTGGTTCACCGTGATAGTGTGTGTGTGGGGTTCTTTGTTTTGTTTTTTGTTTGGTTTGGTTCGGTTTTTTTAAGACAGGGTTTTTCTGTGTAGATCAGGCTGGCCTTGAACTCACAAAGCTCTGCCTGCCTCTGCCTCCCNAGTGCGGGGATTGAAGGTGTGCGCCATTATGCCTGACCCACGATTGATTCTTCGCTTGTTTTCCGTGCCACCCTCCTTCCCTCAGTTCCTTGTAGATGAGCTGCTCCTTGGGGACAGGAACTGAGACTTGCTCACCACAATTCAGCAAGCCCTTAGTAATATTTACTGAATGAATGAACAGGATGGGCACATGGTAAGAAGAATGAAGCTCCCCAAGGACAGGGCTATCTCCCACCAGTGTCAGCACTGGTCCAGGGCAGCCCTCAGTAAACTTTTACTGAATGATGTCCCAGCTTGCCTGAGAGCTTGCCCTAGGGGGCAGGAGGAGGGAGGGCTATCTAGAACTGGGCCCGNCTCGAGCTATGTCTCACATTACATCACTGCAGAATGAGTGGTCTTGGGACACCAGCCTTTCAGCCCCCCATCATAATTAGATGCCCAGCCTTCTCATATCCTCTTACCTGGTACATTCACAACCCGGCCTTCTATGTTGGGAATGACTCCAAGTTTGGGGTCAAAGGGCACGCTGGGGTCAATGNGGCGGCTTTTATACCCAACGCTGCTCAGCACCAGCCCACAAGGGAGGTCCTCCACATCTCCCGTGGGCACCGCACGGGTGGACTCACCAACATCCTGTTGGGGAGAACGTAGGTTGGGATGCGGAAGCCTGAAAAGGGGAAGTTTGGGTAACATGAGACTCACCTCCAGCCTGGTAACTGCCAGGCGGATGCCTGCTACCCGTTGCCCATCTGGTGTGGGTAGTACCTGCTGGGGGCTTCGGAAAAAGCGGAGGCCCCAGGCCCGGGAAGCCAGTGCCTGGCGGCCAGCCTCTTCCACCCCTGGCTTCTCTGTGGCTGTCCGAAGCAGCAACTCTGTNAGCCGCTTCCTTGGACGGGGAACATCTGTCAGCAACATGGAACATTTCAGGACCTGTCCCTGCTGGTCACCTTCCCCCAAGCCTGTGAGCCAGAGGGAGCTGGACTTGGCCCCTCACCCTTAATTCTGTCCTGGAGGCCCAAGAAATCCGAAGGATCCAAAATGGGCCGGGTTCCTGGCAAGTGAATCATCTCTCGAAGTTCCTTGGGGGTGGGGGTGGGGCAGGGGCAAATGAAGACGAACTGAGTGATGGAGGTAAGGGAAGAGTGGTGGGGGAGGTAAGGGAGGAGGTCAGGTCCAGAACACTGAGCACTCCTGAATCCACCGGAGTTCAGCAGCCCTGGTAGGAGAGACTACCAGCAGTGTCGGGAAAGACCAACAGCCCTGGGGCCCTGGCCACCCCTCTGTTCCATCCAGGGAAGCAGCTACTCCCAGGGCTCTGTGGAAACCCCAACATCTACAAAAGTAGAAGCCCTATTATTGGGACCCCGGCTCCTCCCGCTCTGGACCCAGTACCTTAATGGTGAAGGCCACTTGCAGGGGTCCACGACGGCCCACTATCCACACAGTCTTCACCTGACTCTGCCTCAAAACTCCCAAAGCCGCCTCGGTGATGTCTGTTTTCTGGCACAAAAGGAGGCTCTTGACTTGGGGAAGGGGACTTGCCAGGCCAGTTGGTCTTGTTCCTACTCCAATACAGAGAAAGCCAACGGCCCAAAANCTATACCGCTACTCCCCCCTGGTGGCCACATTGAGCACTGACGCCAACTCTCGAAATGGCTCCTAGTAACAGGATTCCCGCTGATTCTTCCACTCACTCACAATCTATATCACATGTCCAGAACAGGACAAGGGGCTTAAGAGGACAAGAGCAGTTTATGTGAGCCAAACAGGCTAGTTTAGAACCCCACAGAGTTCTTATTTTGTGGAGAGATAGATAATCGAATCTCATCACAGAATGTAAACNTGTAGTAGTGAAGCAANGTTATGGATGTAAAAAGGCCACTAGTAGCTGAGACCATATTACAGAAGAAACACCTACATAAGACAGCCTGGAAGACCTCTTGGCAGAAGGAATAGTCGAGCCAAGAATGAAAAGAGGGAGGAATATTAATTCTTAACTAGCAGGAGGTCAGTCCAGATGTTCCAAGCAGGGAGAATGTGTGTAAATGTCCAGCGGCACACTGGAGTCTGCCTGGGCTCCTGGGGGAAGCAGGCACTGCGCTGTTTGGAGGGATGAGACCTGAACCCCACCGGCAGGAGCATTCTTTGCTCAGTGCGCTCCCACCTCCAGCCTATGACCACCCCTCACCTCCAGGTGCTCAGGTGGAGTCAGCAGGATCCGGGCCACATCCAGAGCCACATTCCCCTGTCCCAGAATCACAGCTGTGTCACAGCTCAGATCCGGCGCCAGCTGGAAGAGAAAGGTCTTGATAGGGCGTCCCCATCCCCAGCTCTAGTCAGGCTAATCTCATCTGCAGACACCTTAGGCCAGGCCCAGCTGTGCCCTCAGGCTGCTCTACCCCTAGACAATCCACTCTACCCCGCTTCCCTGTCCCCTAGCCCCACAGGTCTACAAAGCTGACCTGCCTCAGTCACTGAAGTCTCACATCTCAGCTTGCTCCTCACTGCCTTCGCCTCAGANTCTAACACCTCAGGGATGCTCCTGACTCCTACCAGAAGCAGCAAGGGTGCTCCCCCAACTCACCTCCTGGTTCTCAGGAAGCCCATTGTACCAGCCCACAAAGGCCCGGGCTGAGACCACCCCAGGCAGCTCCTCGCCAGGAATGTCCAGGGTTTGGTGGTCCTCTGCTCCATAACTCTGAGGAAAGATGCAGCACCCACCCAGGCCCAAGGCCTCAGCACCAGCCTCCTATCTCACATCAGCCCCTCCTCTTACATCCACACCCCATCACATGGGCACTCACCAGCACCACAGCATGGTAGGCTTCCTGAAGCTCTGGCACCGACACGTCCCTGCCCACCACCACATTGCCCAGGAAAGAACATCGACCTGAGCGGGCTGTCTGTGTGAACGTGTTGATGACATTCTGCCAGGCAGCATGAGGAGAGGACATCAGAAGATAGGGCAGCTCCTGGGAGCATGTCAGTACCACCNTCACCCCATGATCCTCAGGATGGAGCCTGGGTCCCATCACACAAAGAGAGCCAAGGGTCATTCTACCATACCAGGGAGCCTCTCTATCCTCACCGAAAGACACCCACCTTTACTTCAGGGTGGTCAGGTGCCACACCAAAGCGCACCAGGCCAAAGGGCACGAGCTGCTTCTCGTAGATGTCTACATGGGCCCGGGTATGGTGCTGGGGAAAAAGCACAGCTGGTGGGTTCAAGAGGAAGGCTGGACCCCCCCACAGGGCCTCCCTTCCCCAGACAGAGCAAGAAAGCTCAGCTCAAACGGCCAAGGAGACTGGCTCCCACCATCCATGAGCAGCTAGAAGGCTCTGGCTCTCCTTCTGCCCAGACATGGGATCTGGAGGAATATCCGAAGTGAGACAGGCTGAGGTCAGATTCAAGNNCTTCCAANGGAGAATGTGAGAAGCTGGAAGTGAGTATCAGGACTTAATCCTCGGGTCAGATATATACCTTCACCTTCTAGACATGCTGGCCATGTGACCTGAGAACCTGCCTTAACTCTAAGTCTCCAACATGATGCTCCCTCTGCAAGAGAGGGAGTGAAGGCACAGCTGGGACATGTGAGGACAGAGGGAGTAGCAGTGGGCCTACTCCCAGCTTTCAGCTACCCCATGTTGTCTGTTCTCCCAGGGTGCTTTGCAGGGTGCATGGAGGGTATGAGATTGGAATTGGTCAGGNAAGCTTGGTCTGGCTCTGCTGCTACCAACATGGGCCTGGAAGGTCCCAGAACACCCTGGTCTCCTCCTCTGTGAACTCGGAAGCCTGGAGAAGGTAGGACAGTGAAAGAGTTGAGGAATCAGGGGAGCACACCCTGAGCCCTGCCCTATCCCACCCAGTTCAAAAGGACTCAAGGCAGAAGAGTTTTTGCCTACCCCCCCCACGACCTCCGCCTACTGCCTTTGCCCAAATCCTGCTTCCACCTATTCCATACCATAGGTACTAAGTCCAGCCTTCCAGCCATCTGCTTCTTTTATCCTTGGCCAGCTCGGGGGTGGCCTCCCAAATCACCTCTCTCCAACTCCATGGAAACTGAATCCACAAAGAGCTCAGGCCATGAAGTAAGCAGCCAGAGCCAGGCCCAGCTCCAACGCTAACTGGCTGTCACAGGGAAAACTTCTGCACATTTCTGTGCAATAGAATGTCCTGTCCCTTCTGGGTCACACTCAAGGCTGAGTGAGTCAGNCCCGAGCTCTCCGACTCATCCAGGATCATCACAACTGTGACTGCCGCTGGAACACGTCATTTCTTGTTCAAGAACCTCCCCATGTTTCTCTCACTGCCATAAGGCAAAGTTCAAATTGCTTAGCCTGCAGGGCACCCCTAACACAACCTGATCTCACTGTCCATCTTCCACTCCATCCTGCTACAAAAGGAGTCTTCCTTCCAGGTACAAGGCTCTCCCTCAGCCTGCCTCCNCAGTAGCCCTAAACTCACACACAGACCCATCTTCCAAGAAACCTCCTCTCTCCTCCTGTCAAGTGCTGCTTCTCTGGCTCTTTTCCTAAAAANGACAGGTTCTNGAGCACTTCTGGTCTGGTGTCCTCTGTTCCTCCTGGACACACACTCAGGATGTCCTAGGGACGTCTTACCTACTCCCTCCTGTGACCTCTAATCTTGTNGATCTGTCATGGCCTCTCTATCTTTCCTCCCATCTTCTCACCTTATCTCTTTACCTCATCCTGAGACCTCAGAACCTGAGATCCAGGATGTCTCACTCCATACATCTCATCCCACCTTTGTCCCATACCCTTTTCCCTCTACTTCTGTGTTCCCTTCTATCTCAGCCCCTGGAGCNCCAGTCCAAGCCCTCGACCTCCCCTTTCACCTCGTCCTATTAGTTCCCCATCCTTACCCCCACTCTCTTGCTCTCTGGGCAAACAGCCCTGCTTAAATCTACCCTTCAGAGAGAATATTCCAAATGCAAAATGGGCTGGGGGTACAGCAAACTGGTAGAATGCATATCTGTCCTTCAC
>LZPO01097154.1:122923-136567 GCA_001675575.1 Neotoma lepida | reverse complement strand
TGTCTTGGTCTTCTTGGTGACTTGGATGTAGGACTGTGTCGCCAAGAAGACCTGTGTTCTTCACCTCTGACCTTTAACCTCTGAGGGCCTCAATTTTCTCATCTGTAAAGTGGAGACAAGTAGCCTAGAACCTCTGGATAGTTGCTAGGTAACCCACCAGCTTCTATATCCTGTGTACTTTTCTAATTGGTACTGGGTCAGGCACATCATTAGGGATGGAACAAGGTGACCCCAGACTTGGCTAAGAAATCAGAGCCTACTGCCCACCCACTTGGGAAAACATCCTTGAGAGAAGAGAGTACTAAATCTGGAACCCCAAAAGACTTAGCAGAGATAGGTAAGGAAATTGAGACACCCCCCCCCGCCATCATTGGAGTTTGCAAGGGTGAGAAAGCTCAGCTCCTGGGTGACAGGCAGCAACCTCAGGAGAATGGCTTCTTGCCCACTCCTGAGAGAGCCCTGATGGACCTGGTGGGAAGGGACAGTGCCATCCTGCCCTCAGCTGCTGCAGATTTTGGGATCAGAGCATAGGAAGGCAGTGGCCCAGAGATGCTGGAATGATCCCTGCAGACATGTGCAGAAGTGGAGGTTCAAGGATCCCTCCNATGAATACACCCCACATCTGCCCACCTACCACCCCACAGCCTTTCTTCACCCCATTCCCCTCCCACCCACTCCCCAATGCCTACAGAACAGAACACAGGCACAACAACAGTGTAGACCATGCTGTAAAAAATATATAATAAGCCTGAGGGAAGGGTTTAGGGTACAATNGTGGGGATCACAGCATCTGGCCACCCCAGTGCAGGGAGAACCAGGAGGGGCTGAGGCAGTAAACAGTCAGAAGAGCTGAGAAACTGCAGTACCAGGGGCTCTGAGAAAGATGTGTCGGCACTTGGAGGTGGCCCCAGGCTTAGGCCCAGAAAACAAGAAGGCTGGGTGGGCATGCACTCAGGGTGGTGGTGGGAAAGAAGCCGCCTCCTCCACACTCAGAACTGCGTGTGCATGGGTAGTGCACCTCCAGACAGAACANAGAGGTCTTTGGGGTTCTGTCTTTGCCCAAGGGGGCTCAAGGAGGAGCTAGAGGCTGTACACGTTCCTTGCTCTCTGAGCTAGAATCGGTGATGGGGGTTCACTGCTGACAAGGAGGAGGGGCGTATCCATGGGGGGCTGGATGTGAACCTGCATGCACGTGGCTCCTGAGGGANTTAACCACACCTATGACCTTGGTGTGGTGGAAGAGCCATGAGGATGCACTCTGAGGACCTCCCTCTGGACTAGCCTTTGCTCTGGTTTTCATCTCCATACCATCACAGGGCTGGACACACAGTGAGTTCTCACTTCTCCGTGATCCATGCCAAATCAAGAGCAGCCCAGGCCCCTCCAGACCCTGAGGGAAATCCTCTGACCAACCCCAATACACATATACACAAACACCACACACACCCTATATGCACACTACACACACACACACACCTTATATGCACACTACACACACACACACACACCTTATATGCACACTACATGTATACACTACACACACCCTATATGCACACTATATATACACTCACACAAATACATACACCCTCTATGCACACACCACACACACACACACAGAGAGAGAGAGGGTGGGGGGAGCGCCTTGGGAGCCAGGGCATGATCAGGACCTCAGGTTCTCTGTATCCTCCAGGATCTTCCTACACTGGGCCTGACACAGACTGTGTCCAGCCCCTGCCTGTCTAGGCCTGGGAGACTCTGAGGCAGTTAACNGATGNGATTCTATAGTCAGGCAGCCTCGACTTGCAGGCCTGGGGACCACAATACTGATGCACCTTGCTTCTGTCCCCTGGTCTTCTGGAGACCCTGGGGAAACCAGGCTGCACAGTGGAGTAGGGTGAAGCTAAAGGAGACAGTCTGGGCTCCCAGAATGAGCTGGGAAAGTACCAGTTACACTAGTCTACTCAGCCTGGCTCTCTAGCTGTGGCCATGGCCAGTGGGTGAAAGAGAAGGGATTGGCCTTTTGTGAGAGCGGATGTACTAGGGAGTGAAAGACCAGACATTTGGCTAAAGAGTCTGGCTGGGAAACCTCCCTTCGGGGGTGTATGAGGAGGGGGTACCCAAACTCTTCCGTTACAGTATAAGTAGGAAGCAACAAGTTTNCAGCCTGAAAAAAAACAGGACCTCACCCCCACCCCCAAGAAGGGCTGGAGAGGATGAGTGGGTGAGGAGGTGATGTACCTGCAACAGGTCAAGCTGTCCCCCCCCGCCCCCCTGCGCTCTATTTTTAATTCTGCTATGATGTCATCTAGCCCCCAGGGCTAATCAGTCCCTAACCACCAATCCTCTCGTAATTCAGGGCTTTTCAATGAGGTGGCTCAGGGGCTCCAACATTCTTCAGAAATGGTGCTCCAGAACGTAGCCTGGAGAGGCTACACCTTTGCTTCGGAGTGTGGACAGGGTTTTGAGGGAGATGATCCATGTGACCCTTGCTCCTGGAGAAGAGGTTGCAGGGATGGCAATTGTGAGGACCTCTGGTCCCCACCATGGGTTGTGGCAACTTGCAATTAATTCATTTTGGTCTGAGGAAAGGAACACCTTTCATCTGTGGAGAAAGAGACAGACAGAAGCCGGGTTTAGAAGACAGCCTTCAAGATTTCATTTCCTTCCAAGACCAGCCGTAGCTACTCCCTCTCCGCAGGCTGGTGGTCAGTAATGGGGACACTGCTCCCCCACTGCCTGAATTGTGTGCCACACTGCCTTCTCACAGCCAGCCTTGTCCCAGGCACTTGGGGTAAAAGGCCTTAGATACCAAACGGAAGGGCAGCGAGCTTGTGGGAGGCTACAGTGGACAGGAGGGACAGGCAAGNGTTTGAGCTGCTATGATTGCTTTTCAAAAAACACAATTGTGCCTCCAAGGCTACTGTTAGACCTGTTGGGAGCAGGGCTTGGGGATAGTAGGTAAAGCACATCTGTCTTGAGGGTGTNGGCAGCTGAGGTNAGGTATTGATGCCACACCTCTATCCCAGAGCAGTTGGCTACTCCCCAGGCTCTAGAGCCAAACCCAACCCAAGATCAGGTCATCTCCGCAGNGAGCCATGATGAGGCATGGGGTGAGCTCGAGTTTAATCCTTATCCTCCACGGGCTCACCTGTGGCACACTGGGAATGGAGCTCAGGATTCAACAAAAACATTTGCTCAAGGACCTGGAAGGTGGCAGGGCTCAAAAACACCCCAGCTTTGGAGCTGGGAATGTAGCTCAGTAGAGAGTGCTTGCCTAGCATGCACAAAGCCTGGGTTCAGACCCCAGCACTTGGAAGGTGGATCAGAAATTCAAGGTCATTCTCAGCTATNCAACAAGTTCAAGGCCAGCTTGGGCTACAAGAGACCCTGTCTAAAAGGCTTTTAAAATCCTAGCCATGATTACTCTAAATGTATCCCACCCGTACTAAAATGCTCATTTCCCTCCCCCATCCCCACTCCCCCGCTTGGATTACCCCAGAACTGTGTCAACTATGGTAAGAAAGCCTCCAATTAGTAAACTGGCAAATTGTTTTGTTTGTTTGTTTTCTGAGCTGGTGATAATGGACCTCTTATAGTTGATTAGAGCTTTGATTTTTTTGTGGAATAATGTGTTAACCCCCCCTCCCATTACAGAAAAAAAGGTAGATCCCCTCCCCAATACTGCACTCACAGCTCTGTGTCCTCCAGGGCCGGTGGGCGCTCCAGCGCNTGCCTGCGCCTCCTCACGGCCCCCAGAATCTTCTTCCGAGGCCCCAGAGGCACGCTGATGCTGCGGAGGTCGAGGTCCGAGCACAGCGTCAGGGCCTCCAGGTCAATCTTCTCCTGCCGCAGGAGGGAGGCAAAGTCCTCCAAATACAATGAGGCCAGGAAGGTCTCCAAGGGGCTGGTCTCAGGCTCCAAGTCCTCGTCCAAGCCCAAGTCTAGCTCATCCCAGGGCAACTCCTCTCCACAACTGCGGTCCTGCAAGCTGTTGGCACTGCCCAGGCTGTCATCGTCCAGGCTGGGGGAACTCTGCAGCCGACCCCGCGGCGTCCCTGCCCCATCCAAGCCCCCATCCTCTCGGCCCAGCCCATGCAGCCCGCTGCTCAAATAGTTCCTTCGAAACACCATGGTACCCAGACCNGGGCGAGTAAACAAGGAGTCGTGGCCTGAGTCGGTGCTGACCTCCGAGTGGGCAGGCTCGGCAGCCAGTGTGGCACGAGAGACGCTGTCCTCATCCGAGAGGAACATGTCCCTGAGTGGGGCACGGCCCCACTCTNTGGGATTGGCGTAGGTGCCCTGGCGCACAAACATCACATCGCTGCCCAGCTGTAGGCCCGAGAGCGATCGGACGCTTTTGCGTCCGTCCTCGGAGACCTTGAAGGTGCCCTCGCCCCCCTGCTTGCGCCTCTCCAGCTTCTTCTGGATCTTGGCCTTGCCCTTGGCCGTGCCGTGCAGCGTGGCCTGCGAGTAGGGCAGCTGGCTGCCCAGCGTCAGGTGCTGCAGCCGGCGGCTCAGGGTGCTGGACGTGAGACTGGAGAAGCTGAGCGTGTCGGAACGCTCCGCCAGCTCTCGCCGGTAGCGCCGCTCCATGCGTTCGTGGTGTTTGCGCTGCATCTTGGCGCACTCGCGGATGCGCCGCTCTGCCTCGCGNAAGGCCTTGTCCTTCAGTTTGCCCACCAGCTTGGGGTTGAGGCTGCTCTGCTTGGCTGCGATGGAGTCCAGATAGCGCACGCACTCCATGTGGCCCTTCATGGCGGCCATGTCCAGTGGCGTGTGGTAGTCATTGTCCAGGCACCAGATGTTGGCCCCGAAGGACACGAGGAAGGACAGGCAGTGCAGGTGGCCATTGGAAGCTGCCAGATGCAAGGGTGTGTTTCCCCAGATGTCACACTTATCCGGATCACCCCTGAGAGGAAGGATGAGTCCTTTTAGCAAGCCAGACCGTGGGCTCTGGTTGGAGGTATAAGAAATCTGGGTTGGGGGGAACCAGAAAAAGAAAGGAAAACCCAAAGACATTGAGAGTGTCCTGGGCTTGCAGCACTGCATCCCCTAAAGCAGCGGTTCTCAACCTGTGGGTCACGAACCCAATAGGGTCACATATCAGATATCCTGTATATCAGATATTTACATNACGATTTGTAACAGTAGCAAAATTATAGTTATGAAGTAGCAACGAAGTAATTTAATGGTTGGGNGCGTCACCACAACACTATTAAGGGTCGCAGCATTAGGAAGGTTGAGAACCATTGCCTTAAAGAAATCCATGGGGCTGAGCCCTAGACTCCCAGGAGACGAGCCAACAGACNTATCAGGACTGAACACAGCACCGGGGTGTGGGAGTGTGGTGGCGTGGGGGTGTGGGGGAATGACCCAACCTACAAAGGGGCGGGGCTACCTAGGAGGCGGGGTGGGGCGGGCCTTCCCCTACAGAGCGGACGGCTGGGAATCTCAGGGGATAAATATTTGATGCCCTGAAAGAAAGGAGTGAATTATTCATGGGCCCTGCGGGGAGCTGGCCCAGAGAGGTGGTGGGCCAGGGCTGAGTCTGGGTCTCTAGGCGGATGAGGTGGATTGTGAAGCTACACGTTATAGGGTGATTGTGTAAGAGAACTAGAGAGGATGCTGTGTGCTGGGCTTAAGCCTGGAAGAGCGTGAGAGGGTGCGTGCTGGCATGCTGTGGGCACTGCCATGTCTGCAGGGAGCAGGGCCAGGCCTGGCAACGCCAGTGTTAGAGCAGGTGTCGGGTCTTGGCCTGGGCCAGAAGGGGACTGTGGGGACAGCCAGAACTGGAGAGAAAAAGGGCCGGCGACCTGGCTGTGCTGCTTGCTCTCCCTTGTTCAGGTTGCCCTTTGAAGTTGGTGGCCTGGCCCCCTCCAGCAACCCTCTCTAATGTCCTCTGGGTCTGACTCCGGNCCATAGCCCAGCTCCTGCTGGCTTCTCTGGGAATTTTGCCTCTCTCTCTCTCTGGTCCTAGCACCGGGCCCTGCCCCACACTTATGAGGCCACATGGCCAACCCAGAGCTGGAGAAAGAATCACTCCCTGTCTCAACACCTCCTAGCATACCTTCCACCCCACCCTCATTTCAGCTTCCCCCTCTGATTGCCAAGTCCACAGATCTCCCTCATCAAGTACAAATTCTTGCCTCTGTAGAACTTGAGGGCTTTGGAGAGCCAAAGACAAGCCCCCTTTCCCTTTACATCCTTGCATGAGACTCCCATGAGTCTCTCTGACTGATGCACAAGGGGAATGGTACCACTGTGTGCCCTCCTGGAGAGTCTTGGCCCCTAACTGCCTCAGCAGTCTAATCCCAGACTATTCCCACGTGCTGGAAGCCCCAAGGAGCTGTCAGAGGGAGAGAGAAACCCTTTCACCCGTGTATTCAGGCACTCCAAATACCAGGGCTAGCACAATCCCTGCCCCTGCCCTTGACCCCTAGAGCCTGAGTCAGTCACATGAGCTCTCTTGGGGCATCCTTTTCCTGTCCAGGCCACACCAGTGTCCAGGCCAGCCCTACCAAACTGTTGATGTTAAGACATTCCCAGTAATGTGACTTAGCCCCATTCCCCCAACTCACTTCAGTGATCTAGGATCCTACATTGCTTGACCCCTCCAGGTGGACCCTGCGCCCACCCTCCCTCCCAGAACAACTCCAGAGGGGCAGATGCCCTCTGCACACACCATGGCTTCCCACTACTAGGTCTTGCAGTGGGGGAGGGGTACAGAGAGCTAATCACTGGCTGAACCAGTGACATTTGGTAGTGTGGACAGTGCCCATAAATCTCAGGAGTGGAGTGATGAGAAGGCACAGGTTGGTGTGAGACTCATCCTGTGGGAGCCATTGGTGATCTGGGGACAGCCTTTTGACTCCTAGGTTGAGGAGTAGGCAGTGAAAGTCTCTCCTTTCTGGCCCCCACTTCTAGGCCCTTGGAGACTTCTCAGCCTTCTCACTGGTTCCCACCCTCCCTTCATTCTTGCTTCCAGGTACCCCCAAGCCAGAAATGTCTTTGACCTTTGAATCACTCTGCAGCCCCCATCCCATAATCATGGACCACCCCCATTGCAGTTCCTCTCCTCTAAGCCCTACATACAGTTTCCAAGTGTCACAAGCCTCAGTTGATCTCCCCTCCACGTGTGTCTCTTAAAGTGTGGCAGGCTGCACAGCCCCATCTTAGTGGCTATCCATATGGAAAGAGGGCATCTCAGGGGAAAGGGTAAGCAATGCCATGAGGTTTGGGACACAGGATTCTTATGGTTCCCTGCTGGCTGGGCAGAGGGTATACTCACCCTCGGCTCACAATGAGACGCAGCGACTCCAGGTTGCCATGGTAGGCAGCCCAGAGGGTGGGGGTCATGCCATCTTCGTCGGGGGCATTCAGCTCCTTCCGGGTGGCCTCCTTGAGGAGTTCCAGGTAGCCATCCCTGGCGGCCCGGTGATACTGGTCATTCATGGCGCCCCAGTTGGAAGGGTCGGGCAAGAGGCACCAAGAAATGGCCCCCGACGGGGAGGGCAGCCCGGTTAGGACTGAAACATGGGTTTGAGGGAAGGGTCTGGGCAGGGGCCTGTGCCACCAGCCCCTGCTGCCGCAGATGGAGGATGCGGAGCGCCAGAGCCACGACTACAGACGACTACAGACTACACAGGACATTTGAGCCGCACACCAGAGGAGGGAGGGGGAAATCTCTCACTGCCCAGGAGCCGCCCAGGAGCTTCCTCTGGGTCCTAAATGCCCTGCTTTTCAGCACACGGGTGACTCAAGTGAAGTCCAGCTCTCTTGCGCCAAAAGCGTCTACTCTGGCCTTGGGCCCCTTGAGGTTCAGTATAGGGACATTTAGTATGTCCTCGACAGAGCTCCGGGTGCTGGACTCCCTAATTTCTTCACTGGTCAAAAGGAACNGGCCAAAGGTTGGAGAGTGGTGTCTGAGGGTGGGATGGAAAGGCAGTTCTGATCCGGAGGACAGTGGGCCTAGAGGATCCAGAGGACCCACTGCAGGATATCNGCGAGCAGCGCACAGCAATCCCTGGATAGCTACCCTAATCGCGTGGGGTCGGACAACAGTTCTCCAGCAGAGGGAGCTAAACGACTGCAAGCCGGCTTCGGGCACCGCATGGGACCTAGACTTTGCAGCATCCAACAAGCATCTCCGGGAAGCAGTAGTAAGGGATACAGGAAGACTGAACTTGGATCACTCTGAGGGCAGGTGGGGAAAGGGAGAATTGTTGTCCCGATCTCGGAGCAACAAGCAAGAGCCAAGATGTAGGTGGCTCCTGAGCTGCGACGGCGTCTAGATGCAAGCGGGCACTGGGGATGTGGGTCAGCTCTGCAGGCTTTGGGTGGGTGCTATCTCTTAGTACCAGGTTGCAGTGGGTGTTGGGGGCGGAGGACCCTCTAGATACCGCAGTATGGGGCCGCGCCTGAACTCTAGCCACGCCAGCGCAACAGGGTGAGGGAATCTTAACAGGTAAATATAAATCTCACCTTATCTGGCTTCCCTAAATTCAGCTCGGAGAAAAGATGGATCATGTGAGTGGGACTGAGAGGTTTATGGAGCCGAGCTCTTGTGGCTGTAAATCACTCTGCCCTCTCCGGTATAAAGCACTGGTCCAGCCCGGCGTGGGAGAGAGGAGACGCTCGCTGCCCCTTGACCCCCAACTTGGTGTCGGCTCCCGGTGCAGCCAGGTGCGTGCCCCTAGTCAGGGGACTGTCAGATCTGGGGAGTGAGACCTTGTGAGGGATCCGGCCTAGTGCCACTACTTCTTTCTGTACGATATTTCCGGTCCAAGTGGGAGAGTCCCCACATTCCGGGGTCCCCAAATCCAGGGATCACGTAGGAGGAAAGGAGAGCTCCCTGGGTTGACCTAGAATCCTGTCCTCCCTCCCCTGTCCCCCACAGTGATCCCTTCAACCTCCTCCAGTCGCCCCCACCATGTCGGAGGAACTGGTCCCGCACCCCAAGGAGAGCCTGCCGGGACCTCGGGCAAGCCCCCGCGAGGTGTGGAAAAAGGGCGGCCGCCTGCTGTCGGTGCTGTTGGCGGTCAACGTGCTGCTGCTCGCCTCCACTCTCATCAGCGGCGGTGCCTTCAACAAGGTGGCCGTGTATGACACCGACGTGTTCGCGTTGCTCACCACCATGATGCTCCTGGCCGTGCTGTGGATAGTCTTCTACCTCCTCCGCACTGCGCGCTGTCGGGATGCGGTGCCCTACCGGGATGCGCATGCCGGCCCCATCTGGCTCCGAGGTGCCCTGGGAGATGGGGACAAGAGTAGGGTGGGCACTGTGGGGAGCTGCAGCCTGGGGCTCATGGAGGATCTGCAGGGTGAGACTTTGGGTAGATAGGTGTAAAGTTCCCTGGGAAGAGTGATGTGGCCAGAGCTCATTGGGGTGGGATGAAGATATGAGATGGAGGGAGGGAAACGGGTCCTAGAGGGTAGAGAGAGGTGGAGGAAGCTTCTTTGCCTTGTCTAAAGATTAGACAGAGATGGTCATGCAGAGCCTTTGACTGTGAGCAAAAAAATGTAAAAGATAATAGCAGCTAGCAGGTTCTGTCTCGAGGCCTTCCCCTTCTCTGTGCAGTGGAGGGGACACATTGTCCATCCTCTTCCCACTCAATCATGCACTCATCTTCCACCCACCTATTCATCTCCCAGCCCTGCAGTTTGCCCGTGCCCTGTTCATCATCCATCACCTGTCCCTCACCCTCTTCATTAATTCTCCACCCATCCACCTGTTAATGCCCTTATCCACCCACCCAGTAATCTCTCAGTCCATCCATGAGTCCATCCATCTATTCATCCATCCATTCGTCCTCCCAACTTCTCCACTCATCCATATCCATCCACCTGTTCATTTATGCACTCANCCTTCAATCCACCCATTCATTCATCTTTCAGTCACACATTCGACCATTCATGTATTCATCCCTCCATTCACTTGTCCTCCCAACCTCTCCACTAGTCCATTCTGCCATCCAATTGTCCACCCATTCTCTCCACCCCCTCCCAACTAGCCACTCCCCTTCAGAACCCATCCTCCACCCNCCCAGCCCTCTCTCCTGCCTCTCTGATAACGGGTCTGATAACAGCTACTCTCCGGCTGGCCCTGATTCTCAGGTGGGCTTGTGCTGTTTGGGATTTGTACCCTTGTCATGGATGTCTTCAAGACTGGTTACTACTCCAGTTTCTTTGAGTGCCAGTCGGCCATCAAGATCCTGCACCCCATCATCCAAGCTGTGTTTGTCATTGTCCAGGTGGGTAGAAGGAATGTCCCCAGATGGGGAAGAGCCTGATGCTTGGCAAGAGCTCAGGAGATCTGAGCTGCACATGTACCCGCCCCCAACCCTGAGCAATTCAGTAAATGGAATCGGACTGTGGTAGGGATCATATGAGCCCATAAACAGGGAAACACTGACTCATGAAGTGGTATCTAAATGTGAGTTCCTACTTAGGGGTGCTGCAATTTTATTTCAACCTAAGTAGTGCCAGTAATTAACACCTAGGAGGTGCAAGTTGTGACAGCTGGCCCTGTCTGATAGAACCTTGGGTGTCCATGGAGGGCATCAGTCTCTGACTAGGGCTGTGCTATGGCCATGACTGTGGCTATGGCTTGTTTGATCTCAGCCATGGCTTCATGTTTGATATTTGTTTAGGAGGCAGGGCATCCCGTAACTATAATTTTTCAGACAAGTTCAAATCAATTTCTTGTCTTTTTCCTCTTGTGACTCACTTCATGCAGCCCAGACTGGCCTTGAACTCCTGCTTCCACCTCCCAAGTGCGGGTATTTCGGGAGTGTGTCACACCGGGCTCTCTAGTTTTTTTGTTTTAATGTGTTGCATAAAGACCATTTTGAAAGAGCTGACTCAGCTGAGGCAGGATTGCTCTTGCATGGTGACCAGAAGAGAAGCTCACCTTGTAGTATAAGCAAGATGACCAGGGGATGGTGCCATGCCTTGAAGCGTCCTCCCGCCACCCAGATGTCACACATATGTGACTGTGGCACTTAATGTAGCTTTTGTCTTTTACATTTTATAAGTTTGAAGAATGCTCAGGAAAAATGAAAACACAAATACCCCGACAGCAGTAAGTCCCACGGCAGGAACTCAGTGACAGTCAGATGAGGGCAAGGTCTCTCAGATCCACAAAGGAAGAAGACAGCAGGGGACGTGGACAAAGAGGCCAGAGGTGTCAATAGGACAGTCTGGAGTTCAAGACAACTCCCTGCTACATAATGAATTCAAGGCTAGCCCTTGGGAAGCAGAGGCAGACAGATACCTGTGAATTTGAGGCCAGCCTGGACTATGTATGGAGTTCCAGGTCAACCAGAGCTGCATACAGAGACCCTGTCTCAACAACAATAAAACCCAAAGACCTTTTTTACCTTGAGACCTTGAGCAAGATCCAGTCTGAGCCTGACCTGGCTCCCAGAAATACATCACTTGGTAGCCAAGACTCTACTTGCCCCTCTATCACTCAGGGCCCCCAAGTCTCATCAAGATGAAAATGTCTTACAGGTGACGTTTCCCTAATCTTTAAGAGAGACACTTTTTTTTAAACAAGCTGAAGTATAGAGTAGAAAGAGAAATTATTCCTTTTCCTTGGTAATGCTAAAATAAACTTGATCAGTCTAAGGGTTATTGGGATAGAGAAAATGTCATACCTGGGGTGGGTGGGCACTGGGTTCTGGAGATTAGCCCATGTACACGGTACTAAACCTGCCCCCCTCTCTCTGTAGACTTACTTTCTCTGGGTCTCTGCTAAAGACTGTATCCACACCCACCTGGACCTGACCCGGTAAGAACCACAGTTCGGTGTCTGTGGGCCAAGGGCTCACCTGGCATAAGAGAGGAAGCTTGTCATCCTGGGTGTGGCTCTTCTAAGTCCCGGGTGGGGTTTCAGCCATCCCTTCTTCTTTGTCATCTTACTTTCCACTGCCTGGACTGTGCCTTTTCCCCTAGTGGGGCCTGAGCCTCAGGACACCCGCTAGCCCTCTCTTATCTGGCATCCCACCAGGCTGAGTCTTGCTTCCAAGTTCAATTCCCCTGTTCATAGGGGCCCATTTGCCTTCTCATTTTATAACCCCATTTCTCAGGAGGGCTCCCGACCCTGCCTTGCTTTGCCAAGGACCCATAGTGAGTCCAAGACTCACGGGCCTTTTATTCTCCTCGTCCATCGCTCTGAAACAGGTGTGGGCTCATGTTCACCCTCACCACCAACCTAGCCATCTGGATGGCAGCCGTCGTCGATGAGTCCGTGCACCAGGCCCACTCCTACAGCGGCTCTCATGGCAACACCAGCCACACCCGCCTCGCCCCTGACCGTAAGTTCCCTGTTAGCACTGGTCCTGTGGCTGCCAGGCACTGGATGGGTGCTTTGCCTATTCATCGTCAGTCAACCATGCCTTTGCCAGGGCATCGTGGTAAAGCCGTGGGCCTCCTCCCACTCCAGGCGCTCCCTCGGAATTGTGAGTAGAGGCAACAAGGAAGAAGAGAATGTAGTATATTTCCTCACCCTTGAGGGTACAGTCTTAGCCACACTGTCAAGATCTCCATCCCACCAAGAAGGAGCCCAAGCTTCTAGAAGGGAGGACGAGAGTGATGGCGTTGAGGCAAGGGAAGGGAGACAGAGTGGTTCAGCCTTTCCAGCTTGGGGAGGAAGGAAAGGCAAGAAATCCTTCCCAGTGTTATGACATCATCATGACACCACTTGGACATATGACTGCTTTGCTTGGTACAAAATGCCTCAAATGTTCTACTTAACAACTTCCCTTTGGAGATAAATATTGCTAATGTTCCCATCTTATAGAAGCAGACACTAGGCACAGAGAGGCTAAATAGTTGCCCAAGGTCAAACAGCCTAAAATGGAAGTGTTCAAATGNACCTTTGCTTTCAGCCAGCGAGTTACCCTGAGAAAGAACATCCCTCACAGTCCACTGGTTCTAGATCTCCAAATTTCTCCCCTATCCAGGACCAAACTAGATAACTAAGACTCCCGCATATACCCACAACTCCTACTGTCACCAAAGAGGCTTCAGAAATTGGAAGCATGACCCTGGCCTGCAAAGAGACCCCAGTGTAGAAGGACTGATAAGAGCCACCTGGTGTATATGGGGAATCTTGAGACAGCCCCAGACAGGTGGTCACCTTAACAGGTGAACTCTGGAGCAGGAGAGGCTGTAGCATTAGGAGTTATGCAATCTTCCTTGGCTCACCCATTACAGTTCTCAGACCTCCCTGGGTCTCAGCTTCTTCATCCACAGATCCCACTGGGGTAGCTCTGGGGCCAAAAGAGACATTTTTAGGCATCCTAGACAGCACATTCTGAATTCCCCCTCAGTGTGGCACAAACGGAAATGATGNGAATCGTGGTGGAGGGCTGGACACAGCAGCTGGAGCTCTGAGCTGTCGAGTGTGGGGAGAGCAGTAGGGAGCTGATCTGGGGGAGAGTGCTTCCTTTTATGAGGACCAGAGCATGCCTAATTCAGGGAGTAAAGGGTCCTCATGGATCAGAAGGGACTGGAGAAATGGAGGTGTGCAGATTTGTAGTTCTCGTTTTCTTTTTTAATTTGTGTTTGAGTATGTATGTGTTCGTGTGTTTGTGTGTGTGTGTGTGTGTGTGTGTGTGTGTGTGTGTGTGTGTGTGTGTG
>LZPO01097154.1:109753-122726 GCA_001675575.1 Neotoma lepida | reverse complement strand
CACTTAGGTCATCAGTCTTGGTGGTGATTGGTGACAAGCATCTTCTTATCTGCTGAGCCATCAGGCTGGCCCTCCATCTCATTACTTTCTGAGACAAGTTATCTCACTCAACCTAGACCTCACAGCCTCAGCTAAACTGGCTGGCCAGCAAGCCTCAGGGATCCCCTGCCCCTGCCTCTCTAGCCCTGAGATTGTAGATATATACCACCATGCCAAGCTTTTTACACGGGTACTGTGGAGTCCAACTCTGGTTCTTATGCCTGCATGCCAAGTGCTTTATAAACTGAGGCTTCTCCAAGCCCCAGATTTTTATTGTTTTACTTTTTTATTTTTAGCACGGATTTGTCTTGTAGTGTCTGGCACAATAAGTAATTGTGGAATGAATAAAGACTCCAGACCCCGTGAAGTCTTTTGGGCTGCGGTGCTAACTGGAAAAGAGAACCCTCGNTCTCACTTGTCACAAACTAGAGAAGGAGGGTAGAGCCCAGCCCTGTGTCCTTCTCTCCACAGCAGAGCGTGCAGGTGGCACAGCTGGAGGAGACCCGTGCCCCTGCAGCACAGCCATCTGCCAGATCTTCCAGCAAGGCTACTTCTACCTGTATCCCTTCAACATCGAGTACAGCCTCTTTGCTTCTACCATGCTGTACGTCATGTGGAAGAATGTGGGCAGACTGCTTGCCTCCACCCATGGCCACGGCCACACACCGTCCAGGGTCAGCCTCTTCCGGGAGACCTTTTTTGCTGGTCCAATCTTGGGCCTGCTACTCTTTGTTGCGGGCCTGGCTGTCTTCATCCTCTATGAGGTCCAGGTGAGTGGAGAGAGAAGCCATACCCAGCAGGGCCTGGTCACCTACTACAGCTTCAATATCGTCTGTTTGGGGCTCATGACTTTGGTCAGCCTGAGTGGCTCAATCATCTATCGTTTTGATCGTCGGGCCATGGACCATCATAAAAACCCAACACGTACCCTGGATGTAGCCCTGCTAATGGGCGCCGCCCTGGGCCAGTACGCCATCTCCTACTACTCCATTGTGGCTGTGGTGGTGGGCTCACCCAGGGACCTGCTGGGGGCACTCAATCTGTCCCATGCTCTGCTCATGATTGCTCAGCACACCTTCCAGAATGTGTTCATCATTGAAAGCCTCCATCGGGGACCTCCTGGGGCTGAACCTTGTGAAATGCCCCCCAAGGAGCCCTGCCAAGGCATCACCTTTGCCAACCTGGATGCCATTCATACCTTGCCCTCCTGCCCACCCACCCCCAGGCTGGTCAGCCCCAACCCAGAAAGTCCTCAGGAAGCAGTGGCCATCATCTCAGCTCCCAGGTGCCACTGGCGACGTCGGTGCCTAAAAGACATCTCTCTGTTTCTCCTACTCTGCAATGTCATCGTGAGTAGTTGAGGGATGTGAGGGTGAGTGGGGTGGGGATGCCCCTGGATTGGGGGAGGATTGCTGACCACTTAACCTTCTCTGTCTTGCCAAAGGCTCATTCTAGAATTTTATATAGGAGCAGGTTCAGAGAGAGATAGCTGCAGCCTTTAGGCAAACAGCACTCCAGGGCACAGGGAGCCAGCAATCCTAGCCCTCTGGCGTATAGGCAGCTGATGAAGGGTCCCAGGGAAGGCTAACATGGGGGCTGGGTGGAAGTGAGAGGGAGCNNAGAGCTGATGTGGAGGGGTGAAGGCCCTCACCCCCAGGTGGGAGGTGTGACTGCTCCCAGGATCTTGTGACCTGCTTGCTTCTCAGAATAATTGGAACAGCCTCAGGAAGTTGCAAAGATGAGCGTAAGTGTGAGCAGTCTGTTGGCAGGCTGCAGCGGAGGGCCGACTGGGAAGAGGGGTGTGTCCAACAGCTGCCCCCTCCCAGGTGACTNGGCAAAGAGTGAGAGACTTCATCCAGTACAAGTGTGTTCTCTGGAAGGAAATACCTCAAAGCAGAAACTCTCACAGTAAGATGGTACCTCCAAAGAGAAACATTCCTAGCATAGCTACACCCAGCATGGCCATGCTCCAGTGTAGACACGATCCCCAACACAGAAGTATCTAATACAGAAACATGCACCTATGAGAACAGTCAGCCTCTGGGTCTTCAGGTCCCAGGCCCCAGGATTTGGTTGGGCAGAATTTGCCCAACTCTTAGATGGAAAATAATAGAGAAAAAATTCTGATCATATTGAACGTATTTTCCTTGTCATTATGCCCTAAACAAAACAAAGTACAAACTATTTCTATAACATTTATATATATATATTGTAAACACAGTAATTTGAAGTATACAAGATGTATGTAAGTCATTTTATGTATCATTTTATGTAAGGGAATTGAACATCCTTGTGTGCTGGTTCCCAAAATATTGCTTCCAAGGCCAGTTCTTTAACCAGTCCCCTACCTACACCAAATGATAACTGTGCATCTCATGCAGAAAAAAAAATCTCTAATGAAATCTGGCTCAATACAAAACCAGCCATTTTAACTATATCCTACAGTAGAATATCACTAATATAGAAACACCCTAATGTGGTCATATCCTGAGGCTGGGAATATGAACCCCCATGCAGACTTCCAACAGTCAATTTTGCTTTAAAGAAAAAAAAATTTCAGTCTTCAAGCTCTGGCCTTACCAGGAGAAGCAATAAGGCTCAAAACCTCACTGTATCTAGGGCCCACTTTGGTACTATGGCCTCTTTGCCTCTGCCCCTCCCCCACCTTCAGCCTGGCCTTGAGGTTGAGAGCTACCTTCCAAGAGGCTGTTCTTGCTCCAAGTATCTGAGTCCAAACCACTCTTGGCAGCATCCTCCCATCGCCCATTTTCTAGAAGAGAAAGAGACTCAGGAGAGGCTGTGATGCCCCCCGAGAATGGAGTTAATTGGCATCGGGGTTAGGCTAGCCTTGAAGACTTACTTTCCCCGTATCCCACACCCATAAGGAAGGTCTGAGTTCCTATCTGGAGGGGAAGCAGGAGTTTAGACTTTGACTTCTCCTACACATGGAAGGGACAAGGAGGAGATTGGAGGGTTGGAGTGGGGCGGCCTCCTGGCTAGGCTTTGAACCTCATCACCATTCCACCACCCCTACCCCTCCCCTAGCCCTGCCNTAGGTTTGATTGACTCTACCATCAGTACTCAAGCACACTTCTCCNCAGAGGTCCCTTCGGCTGTTTGTATCAATTCGTTACAACACCTANTGAAATGTCCATCTGATAGGGAGGCCAAGGGTGGGAAGAGTGACTTCAGGTGGGTCCCCAGTCTAGGAGTGGGCCAGTTTAGTTAGACACACTTCCCCAGCTCCTCACCCAGGTCCTGTCCTCTATGCCGNAGGTCCGCCCTGGGTGACAGTCTCTGATAGCTACCAAACTTAAAAGGCTGGGATCCCATTCTTTCATGCCCAACAAAGCCCACGGAAGTCACCAGCAGGCTCCTGATGCACCCCTCTCCCCTNACAGCTATGGATCATGCCTGCCTTCGGAGCCCGCCCGCACTTCAGCAATACCGTGGAGGTAGACTTTTATGGTTACTCCCTCTGGGCAGCCATCGTCAACATCTGTCTGCCATTCGGCATTTTCTACAGAATGCATGCTGTCTCCAGCCTGCTGGAGGTCTACGTGCTGTCCTGAAGCTCCACACAGACAAGACAGAGGAACCCCAGCGCCTCTGGGAGTGAATTGGGCTGGCGCTCACTCCCTGCCTGCCCGAAACTAGACTTTTCACCAAAGTTTATTTTTCCAGGATGAATTTTTAAATCAAAATTGAGTCGTGCCCATCTACTCCTGCATGACCCTGGAGCCTGGGGAGACCGAGGCAGGGAAACAAGTCCCTGCAGCATTCCCTAGGACCAGACAGGATCTGGAAATACGGTCTCTGGCTCTATCTCTAATCCCAGCCGTGTGGCCTGTGCACTGTCTGGAGCTAGGAACCAATAAACCTGCAACCACACTTTTGTCCCTGATTCTTGTCTCCGCTGCCTTGCCTGCAATGATCACAAGAGAGGAACCTGGAGGTCTGAGCTGGAAAGGTTCAAGGTTTTCAGACATCCACCTTTTCAGTGGGTGTGCTGAGCTGAGTCTAAGCTGCAGGCTTTCTCAACAGTGGATGACAGGGTGACTGGGAGGGACCAATGGAGCACCCATGAATGTAACTGTCTTTCTTAGGATACAGGGGAAGTTAGGGAAGACTGATTCAACCTAATGTCCATGCTTTACAAAGAAGGAAACCAAGGCTCATGGATATTATATCAACAACAATAATTTGTCAAGTGTGTGTGTGTGTGTGTGTGTGTACAGATGTGTGAGGGTGTGTATGTGAGGATATGTGTGTGTGTGTGTGTGTGTGTGTGTACCTGTGTGAGGACACATGGAGGCCTGAGGTTGGTGACAGGAATCACCCACCTTTCCACTTTCATCTTATTCTTTGAGGAAGGGCCCCTCAATCAGATTCAGAGCCCACTTCGTATGGCTAATCTTGGTAGCCCACTAACCCTAGGGATTCCATCTCTGCTTCCTAAGGCTGGAAGGACAAACAAGCCACCACAGGCACAGGGCATTTATCATTTACATGAATTCTGGAGATCTGCACAAGTGCTTTAACCTGTGAGCCAGCATTGGTTTTATCTGCCTGTATGCTATCAGATCCTTTGGGGTGGAGCTACAAACAGTTGTGAGCCACGATGTTGGTCCTCTGGACGAGCAGCCAGCGCTCTTAACTACTGAGCCATCTCTCCAGCCCCCATCATGTAAGACAGGGTTTCTCATNGGGAGCTCACCAAATCCACACAGCTACCTAGCCACTGAGCTCTAGGGATTCTCCTGTCCCTCCTCCCAACCCTTCTATTATAAATGTGTGACTACACCCAACGTTTTATGTGGTGTTGGAGAGCCAACTCAGGTCTTCACATTTGTGTGGTAAACACTTTGCTGACTGAGCTATCTCCCCAGCCCTCAAACTTCCTCCTTTTTATGAGCAGTAGAGGTTTTTGTTGTTGTTACTAGCATGCTTTTTAATTGATACGTAGTAATTGTTAAGTGTGCCATTTCAGAGTACAAGGTGTCAGGATCAGATCCGAGGACTGGCTTATTGGTTGCCTCAGATCGAGAACAGAGAACATCGTGTATATGTGTTGGGAGCTTTCAAAGTCCCCTCTATTTGCTGTTGTGAAATATGCAATGGATTGTTGCCAGCCATTGTTACCTCCTGTGCTACAGAACCACAGGAGGTAATCTTCCTGTCCCTCTGAACCTAAATCCATTAACCCTAAGCAGCAGGCATTTTTCCTTCAAACACCTCAGGAACACCAGCAGCATGAGTTCTTAGTGTAGATATGAGGTGGTTCCAGTTTAAGAGAAGCTGGGAGAATCCTCACCCCCAGGGGCCTCCCGTTACTTACTCTGCTTGTGGTCCTTTAGGAACCCCTCCAAAGCCACACGACTGCTCTGCCACCGCTGTGCACAGAGGTGAAGGAGGGAGGGTCAGAGTTGGTTTTGTGCTATGTTTCACTGAGGTTTTTTTTGAGACAGGGTCTCACGGAGTCCAGCTGGCCTCTGACTCTCTATGTAGCCAAGGATGGCCTTTAACTCCAGATGGTCATACCTCCCCACCCAAGTACTGTGATTACAAGTGTCACCACTCAGCTTGTTTATTTTTAATTTTTTATTACATTTTAATTTCTGTGTGTGTGTGTGTGTGTGTGTGTGTGTGTGTGTGTGTGTGTTCACCTGCTGTGGTGTGTGTACCAGTGGAGGTCAGAGGACAATTTGCAGACTCACTTCTCTCTGCCCACTCTATAGGTCCCAGGGATGGAACCCAGGTCCCACCGAGCCATCTCACCAGCAACAGCCTGTTTGTTTGTTTGTTTGTTTGTTTGTTTATGACAGTCAGAGATTGAATGGAGATCTCACAGCCAGAAGTGAGGGAGAGCCAGACTTGGCTTAGGCTGAGGCCTGTGCTGGGAGTGGTGGCATTTGGGGCAAGAGTGTGAGAACGGTGACCCGTAGAGCACTGGAGACATCAGAGGGAAGAGTGCCCGGCTTCTGTCATCAGCATGACATCCACAGGTCTTTGAGGCTGAGGCTGGGGATGGTGGAGGGGGAGGAGAAGGGGAGGACCAGAGAAAGCNCGAAAGACTGCCTCCCCTCCTGCCTTCTAATCCCATCTCCCACCTTGGGTCTCTTCTACCCGACTTCAGGTTTGATGTAAGGCAGAGAGATCCCGAGAGGCAGCTTTGGAGCTAGATCAGCTAGGTAGGGTGTGGAAAAGAGGCGACCTGGACCTGGAGAGAAGAGGGTCCCATTCGTAGCTCTGACGCCACAGGCAAGTGTAGCCTGAAGCAAGCAAGCTCCCAGGGCGAGTCTGAGGACAATGCACCCCAATACACCTTGGGGCTGCCCCTACTCAGACCCTGCAGTGGGCGTCTGCCCCGCCTCCTGCCACGCCCTCCCTCCCAAGCCGCCTCTCCATTGGCTGCCCGTCCTGTGCCCGAGCCCCCGGCGGAGTAATTAACGAGGGATTAATGAGATTCCCAAAGTCAACAGAAAAATCGATGGGCCTTGGAGCCCGAGCGGCGGCTGCGCAGTCTCACGGGGGGTTGGGGGGAGGAAAGGGCGTCGAGGCTCTGTCCCAGGGCTCCCGGGGCCTCACCTGGACGGAAGATACGCGCTGCAATTCGGGTGTTGGGGAGCCCGCGACGATGGCTTCGCAGACCTCAGGTAGGACTCCTCAGCTCGAGCTGGGACCCCCGAGGGCCAGGGGACAGCTGACTGAACCTTCCCCTGAAGACCATCCTCACACTCACTGCTCCAAAGTGGGGTTCATGAGCCGGGGGCTACAAGGACTGGAAAGAGAGGGGAGAGTGAGTGGGGCGGCTGAGGCTGTCTCCTCTGTATCGCTCACCCCCAACTCTGGCTCTGCGCCCACCTCCTCTTCTCTAGTTCACCCTCGGGTTCAAGGGTCCGTCCTCACAGCCCAAAGAGGGTGCCTAGGCTGGACAGAATCCAGAAATCTGGATGGATGGATGACTGGTTAAAAAAAAGAGGCTGCCTAGACCTCTCTCCCCCGGCTCAGAACGAAATCCCGAAGTTTCCGGGCCTGCGCTCCTCAGCCTTCCACCGAGTTGGCCTGCGCTATTGGCCCCGTGTCCCTGACGGTTCATCTTCTTTCGTTGCCCGCCTCTGAATGCGACACATAAACCAGTTTGGTGTCTAGAACCTCCCTTGTAATGGCGTGGTGCCGAGAGGCGTGCCAAGGGTGGCGGAGTTCTAGTTGGTTCCAAGCTCTTTAGTTCTAGCTCTTTTCCTGGACCCCTTGATGTNCACCCTAATAACTTGTCTGGCAGTGAACCATACTTGCCCCTTTGATAACCGCTGGTGGAGCACTGAACCACGGGCGTGTGGGCTGAAGAAACCAGTAGAGTGCAAGCCCTTTGAAGGGAGAAGACCTGGAACTTTGTTCTCCAGGGTCTCCACACACCCCTACTCCCAAGGCTTGCAGTCTGAGTGAAAACTCCAGTCTNTCAGTCCTTCTAGGATCTTCATCTGTAGGGAAGTTCACAAACATCTATCATGCACGGCTCTTCGTGTATTTTCATGTATCAAATTATTAAATCCTGACAAAACTCCTGAGGTAGGTATCATGTATTCATTCCTTCATTTATTCATTCCAGAACTTGTTGAGCTGGACATGTAGCTCAGTGGTACTGCACCAGCCTAGCATGCACAAGGCTCTGGGAAAGGCAGAATGACTGCTAGAAGGAGTGCAAGCCAGCGAGATTTATTGAGCACCAGAAATTACCATTCCATAGCTGGCTCATGTCAGGGATGGATGAGAACACTGACTGGAGAAACTAAGTAGCTTGGCCAAGATCACAGAGATGCTAAATGCCATCTGGGCTCTTGATCAGTAGGGAGTGGGCACGGGAGGGCAGATTGTGGGGAAGATGAGGTGGAGCCACCAGGGCTGGCAGAAAAGGAGCAGGGAGGTGTCTTGGGAGCCTTACCTTGCTCAACCTGGGAGTCGGAGGTAAAAAGATAACCATCTGGGCCACCTCCTCACCTGCACCAGGATGGAAAGGGATGNGAAGGGNTAAGGGGCAGGGTCTCTGTTCGCAGCTCTAGTGCTGAAATCCCCTTCAAGAAAAAGCCAGGGTCCAGGGCATACATTGGCTGGGTTTTAGGACTGTGCTAGATTTGGAGAGGTGAGTAGAACAGGATCCCATCTCTGNCCTGGAGGAGTCCCAGATCTTGAGAGAACCACCCTGGATGGTGCACACTCATGTTCAGCAGAGGAGTGGCCCGACAAAGTAGCCAAGTATCTGCTTGGGCAGAGGGAAGGCTTCCCCATGAAGAGGCTGGGTGAGGGTCACTGGCAGGCAAGAGAGAAAACACAGCAGAAGAGGGAGCCAAGAGACCACACAGAAAACATGGAGTCCTCTATTTGGGTTTGAATGGATCTGANGAGCCCGGGTGTGGCCAGGGGCTGGCCAGGGAGGAGGTAGAATTGTTCCCAAGGATGGACTTGTCAAAGGAGAGAAACTTGTTTATATATTCCTGAAAGGGATTAGTTTAGTACTTCACTGTCCAACAGAGAACATCAGAAGTTATCAGTTCTCAGTATTGCTCAGGGTGCATGTGGGGAAATGGGGCCTCAGAGAGGCTGTGGTGAGGGCCAGGGTGGTGAGGGTCTCCCAGGAGGGTCATGAGGGACAGACAGAGCAAAGTTCCTTCATGAAGATAGGGCATGCTAGGCGATGCACTGAGCAAGGGAAGCTGGTGTCAAGAAGGGACCCTCACCCAGCCTGGGTGAGTCCTAAAGGACCAGCTGGAGTCAGCAAAGAGCAAGAAGGAGGGAATCATAGACAAAGGATGGGGGCATGGGCAAAGGCAGGAAGGTAAGCCAGAGCATTCTGGGAACTACAGCAGGATGCTGCAGCCCCTGGGGAGAGCATGGGGGCTGGGNAGGGAAGTGAAAGCAGGAGCAGGAAGCTGCTGCTGCTGCTGCTGCTGCTGCTGCTGCTGCTGCTGCTGCTGCTGCTGCCACTCTTCCTAGAGCACTGCGTGCACCAGGCCCTCATTAGCACACTGTCTCATTTCACTCACCATGGCCCCGTAAGCCTTGGACTTTATACTGAGGGCAACTGGCTGTCTTTGCAGGACTCTCAGTAGGAGACAGGCACCAGGAGCAGGAAGGCCAGTCCAGGAGAGAATAGATGGGCTCCAGACTAAAGCAGAGGTTAATCTAAGTAGCCAGGCAGGCGCAGAGGTACAGGTATGTGCAAATATATGTAATCCCAGCNCGTGGGAGGCAGAGGCAGGAAAACTGAGAATTAAGGCCAGCTTGAGCTACAGAACCAGACTATAAAGAAAGCAAGCTAACTAGAGAGATACCAAGAGGGAGAGAAAATGAAGGAAAGGAGGAAGGCCAAAGGCAGGCAGTGTGGGAGCTGGAATGGACAGGCTTGGGGTCTGATGGCATGCATAGTCTGGACAAAAGCAAAGATGAAGTCCAGCTCTCTGCTAAAAGAAGTGGGTACAGAAACCCCCTTGGGATCATGAAAGCACATGCGTCAGTAGGAACTCAGAGCCCTGAGGTCAGAATGCCTGGAGGCAGGAGCTCTTGGAGGGCCGTTGGGGCAATGGAGTGGGGAGCATGCCTTCTCTGCTGCAACTCAGTCCTACTGGGGAGGAGCAGTGCCCAAAGTGGCCTGCCTGAAGGGACAGCTCTACAACCACTGAGTGGCCCAAGATGGGGCCCTAGCAAGTGGTGACAGTAGGTGGCCCTAGAGAAAGATTCAGATGAGCAAGGAAATGGCAAGAGACATTCAGGACAAGTGTAGGGTCCAGACAGTGTCCTCTTGTACACTCATAGGACAGCTGGAGTGGAGAGGGGCAGAGAGAAGTTGGGGCAGTTAAAGTCAAATGCATGACATTCACGCTAATCCTTACCCATCCATCCCACACACATGGCGGACTTGGCAAATCAATCACAGAGCTTTTCCTCCAAACCTTTAATGAGTTTTAAGAAACATCTTAGTGGGGCTGGAGAGATGGCTCAGTAATTAGGAACACTGGGTGCTCCTCCAGAGGTCCTGAGTTCAATTCCTAGCAACCACATGGTGGCTCCCAACCATCTTCTGGCATATGAGGGTATCATGCAGATAGAGCACTCAGAGACAATATAAATAAGTCTTTAAAAAAAAAAGAAACATTTTAGTTATACTGGTAATTTTTGATGTTGTGTTGTTTTGAGACAGGATTTCTCTGTGTAGCCTTGAATGTCCTGGAAATCACTCTGTAGATCAGGCTGGCCTTGAACTCACAGAAACCCACCTGCCTCTGCCTCTCAAGTGCTGGGATTAAAGGCATGGGCCACCACCACCTGACCACTTTTTTTATTTATTTAAGAACAGTGAAGTTAGAGGGAACTCTCTCTCTCTCTCTCTCTCTCTCTCTCTCTCTCTCTCTCTCTCTCTCTCTCTCTCTCTCTCTTCAACTCCCTTCATCCCTCCCCCAAAAGAAACTCTATTGTGAACCCACTGTGTCAACCTAACCTTGCCTGTATCTACAAATACTCCAGTGTACCCCTAAGAGTGTTATTCCAGACCACGGCATTCTTTCCCACCAAGCCCAGACTCAACCTCAGGACCCTTCTCAACACAACCCTGTATGCACTCACACCCTACCATCAGGGAGACAGCCCCTGCCCTCCTGGTTTTCGTGAGTGGAATTTCTCTATAAACTAGCAGGTTCACACTGACTTTTGCTGATGAAAATTCCAGCTCTGAAAAAATGCCCAGTGACAGGACAGTACTCAAGTGACCCTTGCTGTCTGGACAAAACCATTGTCCCACTTCAGGATGAGGCATTGAGTTGAGAAGTGAGGTGTCCCAGTCATGAGTGGGNAGGGAAAGATGGCTCTCAATGTATTCACAAAAATCCTTTATGCTCATGTGCAGCATGAAGGACTTCTGTGTCTATCTTGGTCTGTCTCAACCTTGGGTCCCATAAGGGATGTGGGGTGGCTCCGGTGTCCTGACTGGAAGGGCTCCATAGCATGCTCTCTTCACACAGACATTTGGAACTGCGATGGGCTCCAACCTGGGNGTCTCCTTGTCAGCTGATCTATTTACCGTCTCCCTCTCCAGCCCCTGCTCAGGTTGCACCCATGACATCATCTTCAGAAACAGAGACCACTGAAATAGCATCTACCTATGACCCAGCAGACATGGCAACCAAGCACACAGGGCTCCCATGCCCTCCAAAACAGAAGTCCTGGCTAGCGCGGCATTTCTCCCTGCTGTTGAGGAGAGACCGACAGGCCCAGAAGGCTGGGCAGCTTTTCTCAGGGCTCCTGGCCCTCAATGTGGTATTTCTGGGTGGGGCATTCATCTGTAGCATGATCTTCAACAATGTGGCTGTCACTCTGGGTGATGTGTGGATCCTGCTGGCCGCACTGAAGGTCCTCTCTCTGTTTTGGCTCCTCTACTACACGGTGGGTACCGCACGGAAGCCCCACGCAGTGCTGTACCGTGACCCTCACGCAGGACCCATTTGGGTGAGGGGTGAGTGCTCGGTGTTAGGAGGGTGGAGAGGGCTGGGGAAGGAGAACCTGTTNAAGAGCAGGTGTCTTTGCCCATCCTCTCCTGGCCAGGCTCCCTGGTGCTCTTTGGCAGCTGTACCATCTGCCTGAATGTATTTCGCATGGGCTATGATGTGAGCCACATTCACTGCAAGTCAGAAGTGGAACTCATCTTTCCCATCATTGAGATCATCTTCATGAGTGTCCAGGTGATGGGTCTCTCACAATCATCTTCATGAGTGTCCAGGTGATGGGTCTCTTACNATCATCTTCATGAGTGTCCAGGTGATGAGTCTCTCATATCCCCATACCTCTGGGGACACACATACCACCCAACCTATACTAAAACCAGCCACATAGGTAATGTCTCCATGCCCCACAGTGTAGACACACAACAATCATAGCCCACCCCNGTGTATCCACACCCACACAAAGCTCCTCTGCACACGTGTGTCTCCACACATACCTGTCTCCCAGATGTAGACACCTATAAACACATTTGCCTATATGCACCTGCATATTCTTAAACTCAGCTCCCAGATCCCCCTCCCTGCCTCTCTGTCTTGTTGAGCCTCTGCTGTGTTATATTTACATCACCTTCACCAAGCAGGTATCTCTCACTCCCCAAGCAGTGGTGATTGAGCCCCTTTTTACAGCTGAGCAAGCTACAACATAGAGATGTTTACCCCTGGCCCAACACCACACAGAAAAAGAAAATGGCAGGGCCAGGATTCCAACCCCAGGCTTCCTATGGGCTCCTCCATTGCAAACACACACACACAACTGAGGTACTCAAGCTATGTACCACCACACCGCTAGCACCTGGGCTCAAGACCCTCTCTCTTTCAGACATGGGTGCTCTGGAGACACTGCAAAGACTGTGTTCAGGTGCAGACCAACTTCACCAGGTAAGATGCCCCTCCCCCCACTGGAGTCTCCTGGGGCTCTCTGTTTCTACCACCCTCCAGTTTCCCCAGACAGGAGGAGCCTGAAGTTGTGGGTTAGTGTGGCATACATACCAAGTGACCCCTAAGGTTTCCTAAAATCCTACCCCCACTTGAGATCTGCTTCTAAGTCTGAGTGTTCACCCCAACGGCAGTGAATGGTGAGGATGGGGCCCTGGGAGCCACTCAGGTTGTGTAAGCTGCATGTGTGAGCAGAGTGTGGTCCTTCTTCCAGGTGTGGCCTCATGCTGACCCTGGCCACAAACCTGCTGCTGTGGATTTTGGCTGTGACCAATGACTCCATGCACCGTGAGATTGAGGCTGAGCTGGACGCCCTCATGGAAAAGTTCTCAGGTACAGAAGGGACCTCCCCCTCCCCCATCACATTTACGTGCATACACACACACACACACACACACACACACACACACACACACACACTAGGGAGGCACACACAGTTTGAAGATGGG
>LZPO01097154.1:88005-108198 GCA_001675575.1 Neotoma lepida | reverse complement strand
TCAGAGAGTTCCTTTATCAGCACTATTTGCAAAGCTTGGGAAATATTTGTGAGGCTTTTGTTTTTTTGGTTTTTTGAGACAGAGTTTTTCTGTGAAACAGTCCTGGCTGTCCTGAAACTCATTCTATAGACCAGGCTGGGCTCGAACTCACAGAGATCTGCCTGCCTCTGCCTCCCGAGTGCTGAGATTAAAGGCATGCACCACCACTGCCTGGCTAAGATTCTATTTTTTCTAACAATTTATTTTATTCTTAATTACATGTTTTTGTGTGTGGCTATGTGTGTGTGTGTGAGAGAGAGAGAGACAGAAAGAGAGAGAGAAAGACAGAAAGAGAGAGTCTGTGCACATGAGTGTGGGTGTCCGCAGAGGCAGGGGGCCATCAGATCCCTAGGAACTGGAGTTACAGGTGGTTGTGAGCACTTGATGTGGGGGATGAGAACCGAACCTGGGTCCTCTGCAGGAACAGTCCACTGAGTCATCTCTCCAGCCTCTGGTAAAGATTCTTTTTTAAAATTACCTTGAGGTTTTTCAGTTACTTCCCAGTGGTGGCATTTAGCTCCTTCCCTCTCCCCTGCTTTTTCTAGAACTGGATGTACAGCCCCAAAGTCTGACTTGGATTTAGCTCAAGCATTTTGGCACCCGTGTGCCCCAGTGAATGACACCATGCACTCCTCCACAGTCGCTGACTTCTAATTACCCCAATATGTCCTGCTGAGGCTGGTCACTGCATTTAGGTGTGGCAGCCCAATTTCTCGTTGCAAATGATGGGTTTGCTCTGCCAACCAAGCAATATGTGGAGGTGATGCTTGGGCATGTCTGAAATGTTTTACGAAAGTTTGGCACCTAGAGTCTTGAATCCCTTTGTAAAAGAGTAATCATTTCATGATTTCCAATCTCTATGCTCCAGCTTCAGACATTTCCACATCTGTAAAACAAACATCTGGCTGGGTCCTGTCTAGATCCAGTATGCTCCAGGAAGTGGGTGAGAGTGATCAGTGCCACTAGGTTTCTCAGTGCAGGGCCTGCCTGAGAAGCTGTATTTTCCTGCCCTGCCCCCTCTCAGGTAACGAGACCAACACTTGCATGTGTCTCAACGCCACGGTGTGCGAGGTCTTTCAGAAGGGCTACCTGATGCTCTACCCCTTCAGCACCGAGTACTGCCTCATCTGCTGCGCGGTGCTCTTCGTGATGTGGAAGAATGTGGGCCGCCACCTGGCAGCTCACTCAGGTGCCCATCCCAACAGNCCACCCTTCCGCCTGCACGGGGCCATCTTTGGGCCACTGCTGGGCCTTTTGGCACTTGTGGCTGGTGTGTGTGTCTTTGTGCTCTTCCAGATCGAGGCAAGTGGCCCTGACATAGCCCGCCAGTACTTTACCCTCTACTATGCATTCTATGTGGTTGTGCTGCCCGCCATGAGCCTGGCGTGCCTGGCAGGCACAGCCATGCACAGGCTGGAGGAGCGCGAACTGGACACACTCAAGAACCCCACCCGCAGCCTGGATGTGGTGCTGTTGATGGGCGCTGCGCTGGGCCAGATGGGCATCGCTTACTTCTCCATCGTGGCTATTGTGGCCACGCAGCCACACGAGCTGCTCAACCAGCTCATCCTGGCCTACTCATTGCTGCTTATTCTGCAGCATATCACCCAGAACCTCTTCATCATNGAGGGCCTGCACCGCCGCCCCCTCTGGGAGCCGGTGCTCTCTGATGTGATGGGGAAGCAGGATGCTGAGCTGCCCCGCAGAGGCTCTCTGCGGGACCTGGGCCAAGACCTACGGAGAGCCTCAAGGGCCTACATCCACTCCTACAGCCACCTCAACTGGAAACGAAGGATNCTCAAGGAGATTTCGCTCTTCCTCATCCTCTGCAATATCACGGTGAGTGTCTGGGCAGAAACTCCTGGGGCATGGGGGTGGTGTGTGGACCCAGAGCCCCTTACTTAGGAAGTCACTCATCTTTAGCTAGCTTGATGCTGCTTGAGAGACAGGAATATTTCCAGCAGCTCCCTGCAAGCTGCCTGGCATGAATTAATGTACTCAGTACACAGCAAAGCCCTCTTTACAAATGTGTGTGAAACTTTCAGTCTTGATGGGGGAGGAGCCAGGGGGCCTGTTAGAAAATGACCGCTGAAGGCGGTGGTGGTGCCTTTAATCCCAGCACTCGGGAGGCAGAGCCAGGCGGATCTCTGTGAGTTCAAGGCCAGCCTGGTCTACAGAGTGAGATCCAGGATAGCTCCAAAGCTACAAAGAGAAACCCTGACTCAAAAAAAAAAGAGAGAGAAAGGAAAAAAGAAAATGACCGCTGAACTCATCATTCGTTAAATTTAAGAGCAGCCCAGAACTATTTATTTTCTATTAATCCCTAGTGGAATTGGAGGTCGGCATTGATCTTTGAGCTTTTGNTGGCTGCTAAGTTGCAGGCCCAAAGGTCCATGCACTATCTCCACATCTCCTTTAATCATCACCGTACCTCCAAATGACAGGCAATGTCCACCACCACCCCTTGGACAAATTGAAGCATATGTCGTCTGCTCAGTCCCAGCTCTCACAGCCTGTAAGTGGCAGATGTGGGACCACTCANGGTTGTTTAGCTCCAAACCTCTAAAAGCACTGAAAACACAACCCAGATGTGAAACAGCTGGTCTAGGCAGAGAAGTGACAAATTGGCTTAAACTGCATCAGGAGTTCAGAGTCAGAAGCATGTGCCCCAAGAGCTGAGGCATGTTTCTGGAAGGTGGATAAGGTTGGTGTGGGCTTTGGCAAATGAGTAGAATTCTCACAGGAGAGCAGGAGGGGATGCAGGTGGCTGCAACTAGCAGAAATAGAAAAGCCTGAGCTCGGGGCTTAGGGCACAAACCGTCCAACTTGCTCTGAAAGCCCCAGGATGATGGAGTGTGAGCAGTGCTGGAGGAACTGCTGGTTCTAGGTCAGCCTCCTATGAGCTGAGCATCTTAAGATTTGGGAGAGCCCGCCTCCCTCACCCAGCAGCCTCCTCTCTCTCCCCAGCTGTGGATGATGCCTGCATTTGGCATACACCCTGAGTTTGAGAATGGGCTGGAGAAGGACTTTTACGGCTACAGGACNTGGTTCACCATTGTCAACTTCGGCCTGCCTCTGGGGGTCTTCTATCGAATGCACTCGGTTGGGGGACTGGTGGAGGTCTACCTGGGGGCCTGAGTGCCCAGTGAAATCAGCCACAGCGGAACCCCCAGAGTGCCAAGGCAGAAAAGGAAGCATGGCCTATCTGGGCAGACACATCACATCACATCACAGAGGTGCAGAAACCTGCCTGGGGTTCCTAAAGTGGCCTTTCCTCAACCTGACTGAGAGGGGAGGGTACTGCCTGGAGCTCAAAACTAAAGGCAGGGCTTGGAAGAGGAGGCTGAGCACGAGCCTGCACAGAGCCTCTTCACAATAGTCCGTGTAATTAAGGATGTACCCAGGTGACTGGCAAAGGCTACTTACTATCTGTGAGGGTCAGTATGAAATCATGGAGTCTGGGGGCTGGAAGGGGATTGATCCCTCCTGTGGAAGGGACTGCTGGANGCCCTGGAGGCTCAGAACTCCTACTGGGAGCTCAGAACCCAGCACTCCCAGCTTGGCAGGCAACCCTGCCCCTCTCCCCACACACCCCAGCTCCTAATGAGCTCATTAATTAGCTGCCAGGCAGGGCTCAACAGCTCTTTCCTGCTTCNATAAACCCTGTTTGTTTGATCGATTCCATTCGGCCTTTGTGGCATTTGTTCCTGGGGACAGAACTGCCACTCCAGGTGTGGTGAGAAGAATGGTCCTCTCAAGCAAGACAGTCCCATTNCTCAGCCAGGAGTGGTCCACACCAGATATTCTCTGTCTGATCCATAGACAGAGGCAGGAAGAGATGAGTCTAGGCTTGTATGGCCCTGACCTCCACCCTTTGCCAGCACCCTCAGGGACATTTTTGCAACTGGCTCACTATGGGTGGTCACTGTGGCCTCTGCCTGCCCAGTGCCCAGGCCTGCCTGGTCCTTAGAGCCACTGGGTGGGGCAGGAAAGTGAGCAAGCAGGCAACACCAGCACTCCATCCATCTCTCTGAGCCCAGAACAAATATGTCCAGGGCGAGGCCCAAAGAGTATGGCCCTGGCCCTGCAACTAAGACTCTGCCCTTCCCGGAATCCCCTTGCTCCCATGAAGCCAAACACTGTTAAGCCACACACTGTCAAGCCACACACTGTCAAACCACACACTGTCAAANGAGGCCCCCTCAACACTGATTCTGGCTACCTGAGGCCATCCAAGAACTTAGTCAGGCCTTGGCCTTTCCTGTGTGGGCTTTACTCTGAGTAGCCACGATCAAACACTGGGTGANAGAGCCCAATCCTGCAGTCCTACACCCCCTCCCCCAAGTGACAGATGATGGCTCAGTCANAGGGCAAGAGCCCTCAGGGGATTAACTCTGGGGTGTAGAGTCCCCAACTGCTCTGAAGATAAAAGACCCAGCCAGGCACCTCCCTCAACTCCAGGCACAGAGGCACAGCACAGAGAGGGACATTTTATTGTGTAAAGTGGCCGATTGTACAGAGCAAAGATTGTACTGACATATTGGGGCAAGGGAGACCCAGAGGCCAGAGCTGGGGACAGTAGAGTACCTACCCCACCACCCAGGCAATAGGGAGGGCAGGGACACTGACATCCTTCAGGCCCAAAGATGGCAACAGTGGACCCTCTATACCCCACTCCAAGTCCCTAAAGCACATTCACCAGTCTTGCTTTCTAAGCTACCAGCCCCCAGCCTCCCTGGCCAGCAAACAGCTCAGCCATTCTTTACCCAAAGGGCCCTGGCAGGGAGAGGGCCTGGAACAGTAGTCTCAGGCTNGGTAGCCAGGACTTCCTTCATATGACCAGGTGCCTCAAGGGACAGCATATGGCTCCTTTTTGGGAAAATCTATTAGGGCATAGTGACCTGGCAGCTTCTAGGAGCAGACGGCACAAGGGCAGGTCTTGAAGGAGGAGCCAGAGTGGGGCTTGTATCTCTGGAGACAAAAGGCTCCTAGAACAGCCTAGAGGGCAGAGGGGCACTTTTTTTTTTCTTCCTGTTATCTCCAGCCACAACGGGCACCTGAGACCTGCCATCCAGGAGCAACCACTCTACTTGCCCCACGCCCTGATAACGATCCTTTAAAGCTTGGAACAATGTGTTGGGAAGCACTGGGGTCTAGGACCAGCCCTCCTGGTCCTATTCCCTCAGGTCTCCATCCTCACACCCGCTGGATCTCAAACAGCTTCACATCTGTGTCATACCAGACGGGTGGGTCCACATTCCTATAGAGGGAGTGGGCTGTCACCTTCTAGAAGAGGGTACCTCGGAGCAAAANAGCTAAGTAGCTACAAGACCCCACCCATCCTGATGCCACCACTCTGGGTGAAGAGTGCCCACCCTCAACCAGATTGGTTNGACATTAGTCCCACTCTGGATGGGAAGGACCCAGAGCTAAATCCCTGGAGGGCAGTCCTCAGGGAGNCATCCATATCCACCCCAGGATGTAACTTCCCTACCCCTCACAGGGCCCACCTCAAATAGATGACACCCCACATGTAGGTGCGGAACCACATGGCGGTGCCTGAGTTCGCCTGGTACTTCCGGATAAGGATGGGGTGGGGTACAGGCAGAAGCCCCACTAGGGTGCCATGCTGCAGGAACCTCAGGATCTCAGATTCATCCGTCAGGCCCCTAGAGAAAAAGGTGGGGTCTCCAGCATGTTCGTGGAGACTGCACACGGGACCCTGAGGTGTGTGCTCCCCGTTATATCTACCCCAAGCCTGGGCCAGCCCCTCTCCAGGACCACCTCCCCACCCAGCTTCTGGACTCACTTGTCAATACAGATCTTCTCCACCTGGGGGACCAGCACCTGCAGCAGGCGCATGATGGTCTGCAGCGGCAGCTTTGACTTCCAGGACAAAATCTGCAAGAGCCACACCCAGAGCTATAGGACAAGCTTGACCTTGACCCAGAGCCACAGACTCCCCAGGACAGGAAGTGTGATACTTCACACAGCATGGCCTGCATCAAGCAGGGCCTGTGAAGGGGAACCGTTGCTAATGGGAAGAGCCGTGCTGAGCAGTGCCACAGGCCAGCTGCTATGTCTCGTGCCTTCCGGAAGACTGTCCCCTTTAATCCTCACAATGGCTGGATAGCACGATCATAAGGATGTTTATTATCCCATCCAGAGCAATCAGTGGGGCTCACAGGAAANACACAGGGAGTGGAAGCGATTTGGGGAGGAACAAGCAAGGGTGATTGACAAAGGACTCAGTCATATGGGCAACTGCTGAAAGGTCAGACAGGAGACGAGGTCATGTAACTGGAAGGTCTGTCCCTCAGCCTGGCTTCTAGGCCAAAGGTCTTTGGTCTTCTTACCCCAGACCTTCCAGGGCTGGGACCCTAACAGACAGACCCTGTTCTGTGCCATCCACCCAAACCCCAGCTTCCAGATCCTCCAGCTGTNTCCCTCACCCAATCTGATGTTGGACTCCACTGGCCACTGGCTGATGTACTGGACAATCGCCGCTGATCTCTCCATGTTTGGCTGGGCTCCTGGTTCCCAGAAAGGAATGGAAGTGACCAGGGAAGGAATGGGTACAGGGTGCAGTCACAGAGCAACAACACGTCTCCTCTGACCCCACTACAGGGAGGTTGGCTGCACCAGAGAGGTGGGTCCAGTCCTGTACCCTTTGCCCTGGACCCAAGGCCCGGCCCAGCCCAGCCCAGCCCAGCTCAGTGACAGATTTAGGACCAGGGGCTGACAGAGAAGGCAGGGAAAGGCTGGACCCAGATAAGGCTGATGGATGAGGAACCCGAAGGTCACAGGGCTTTGCTGTGACCAGTAAACAAGAGAGAGATCTATAGACAGCCCCCTCCCCTGGTACATCAGTGTCAGCCCTGATTCCCTTGTTCTTATGCTACAACCTCAGAGTGTCCTGGCCTTGCCTGCTCCTACACTTCAGGGTTCAGAGAGAAAGGCAATGAAATGACGCTCAACACCATCCTCCGGGGGTCCCCAGTACCTACCCCCTCAGACGGGCTGCCTTCTGCTGAGCTTGGCTGGGATTCAGGCTCTAGGGATCTCAAGGTACCATCCTCTGAAACCTGGGATTTCTCTGTCAGCTTGTCAATGCCTGGGTAGGACACAGGGGGGAGAGGGGACATGCCACAGTGCCCCCTTCTGGCCCCAGAGGTTATGTGCTACCATTCACCACAGACGTACTGTGTCTATCGTGGTCCCTGTCTATATCCCTTCCCCAACCCCCATCAAGCTACCTTCCTAGCCCACCCAATACTTCCACCCCCACATGCTGTGGAATTCCTTTTCCTCAGCTTTCTAGACAGGAATGACACCCCAGAGATCACACCCACTCCCTAACAATGCCATCTCCAACCAAGTCCCACACTGTCCTAGCCTGAAAGCATCCAGACCTGGAGTGGCCACCAGGCTGGTCTTAAGGGTGCCTGGTTCTGCAGGGGCGGCAGGGCGGGAACCCTCCATGGAAGCCCCCTCCTGGGAGCCAGCACGGGACAGGGGCTCTGGTGTCCTCCGCCGCCGCTGAAGGGCCTTGTGGATGGAGGGTGGGTCAGTAGGCAGGTTGGCCAGCTGGTGGAAGACTCCACGCTTACGGATGATGGCATAGACCAGGTTGGAATTGCCTGTGGGAGGAACAAGTCTATCCTTACTTTGCTTCCCAGTTTACATCTGGGATGGCTTCCAGGACTAGAGGGCAGATTGTAAGACAGGAAAGGCTCTTCCTCAGGGATAAGAACTGGTACAGGGTGTACAGAGAAGGACAGGCCCAGCTACATGGGTGTCAGTGACCACAGTAGATATGGGAGATACCAAAAAGTGAGGTTGTGGAGATGCCTGGTGTTAGGCTGTGGGGGATGCCAAGAAGTTAGGTTTTAGGTAGCCAAGAAGTTAGGGTTTTTTCAGAGGGGAGAAGTTAGGTTGTTGGGGTGCCCAGATGTNAGGCTCTAGGGAAACAGCTGTGCCCTGAGCTCCCTCAGTATCCTTCTGGTATCTTGAAATCCCCCTGCAGCCCAGTACTAAGGGGGTGTCATCTGGCATGGTGGGACAATCTGAGCTATTCTCCCTGCACCAACCCGACGTTAACTATGTAACCCTCTCAGGAACACTTAGAGAAGTCCAGGAGGACACTGTTGTATACGCCTGTCCTCCCTCATCTACCTCTGAGTTCCCACAGCTACCAGGGGAAGGTGCAAAGGCTTTCCAGAGCCCCCAGTGCCGCCATCTACTTCTCTGGTCCTGGGTTGTACCACACTGCTTTCAGCACGACACCCACCCCAGGGCCTTTTCACATCTCCCTCCGTGCAATGCTTCTCTGCCCACCTTACTCCCATTCATCACTCATANAGACCTCTAAATTTTACTTATTTTGGAAATAGTAACAATAATCGCTAATATTTGAGTGGCTAGATGCTGTGCCGAGTATTGTTTCTGTGAATTACTAATCCCCCCAAAATCTCTAAGACAGGGTCTTTTTTTGTTGTTTGTTTTTGTTTTGTTTTGTTTTGTTTTTTGAGACAGGGTTTCTCTGTGTAGCCCTGGCTGTCCTGGAACTCACTCTGTAGTCCAGGCTGGCCTTGAACTCACAGAGATCCACCTGTCTCTGTCTCCCAAGCGCTGGGACTAAAGGTGTGCNCTCTGTGAGAGGGACTTACAGCAGTATCTTACGAGCATCTTACAGATGGGGGACCAAGGCTCAGAGACTGACATACTCATGGCCACAGAACACACAGGTGGCAAGGTCTGNATTGGCACCTGTGATACTGGTCAGGCACCTGTTGTGACAGCCAGCAGGCTCTTGTCACTTTGAACTTTCCAGCCACTAAATTCTAAACGAACCCTTTAGGGTCAGGTTGTCAGCCTAAAGCCTTCCTCTGTGACTCCATACCCCAGCTGTGAGCTCCAGCAGGGATGAAGAACATCTTTTTTGATTCCCCACTGCATCTTCCTATACCCAGGTACGCTGTAAGTGCTTAATAAGTGCACACTGAAGGAAGGAGCTAACAGGCAAGATGCCTAGGCTAGGGCTTCCCCTAAGCTAAGCCANGGGCTCAGNTCAGGCCTCACCATCAAACTGGTACTGAATAATGTTGTTGAAGACCTCCAGGAGGAAAAAGACCAAATGGTGGTTCTGGGATGCGGAGAAGAGGAACCAGGTGGTNGAGAAGGCCTCCAGCAGGTGTAGCAGCTTGTTGGCAGTCACCATGGACAGGCTCTTGAGGTAGGGTGACACTGCAAGGGAGGAACCAGCTAGTGCTCCCAGGCCAGGGCATAACAGCTCACCTCAACTGATCCCCTCTGTCCTCAGCTCCCTGCAGAGCCCCCTAAAGACTATGAGGCCCCAGTGGCCCCACCACTCCGCAACCTCAAAGGCACACTCAGNTCATTTCTCCCAGGCATCTCCCCAACACAGAGAGAGGAAGGACAGGGACAGGAATGTAGATAAAGGAACTGGGGTTTAGAGAGGGTTATAAACTGAGCCCAAGTTTCCCAGCAATAAAATGACAGGGCAAGGGTGCTAACACAGGNCATGATATATTTCAAGAGTGACAAGTCATTAGATATGTATTCCTCGGGACAGTTTNGTGAGTAGGAGTCAGAGAGGAAACCACACAGCTTGACCTGTGTGTGTCCTTGTCGCCTGCCTTTTCCCCTGGCTCCACTGAAGTCCCCAGAGGGTGGGAACAGAGACGGTCTTGGTCACAAAGGCATCCTCAGAGCTGCCCTTGCTTGTTGGGCACGCAGTTAGGATGTGTAAAATAGAATCAGCGGCTCAACTAAGGAAAGGTGCAGGGCTCTTAGCCCCACTCGAGACCTTAGGACCCACTGTGCCACCCCAGACACTCGGAGGTACAAAGCACAGCATGGTCAGCGTGTTGGCCAGTTTTTACAGTCAACCTGACACAACTTAGTCACCTGGGAAGAGAGCTCAACAAGGAACTNTCTAGATCACGTTCAAGTGTGGGCCTGTCTTTGGGGGATTGTCTTAATTGTCAATTAAGGTGGGAAGAACCACTACAAATGTGGCTGGGCCCTGAACAGTAAAGAGTAAAGGAAGCTAGCTGCCTATGCAGCCAGGCAGCAAGCAATGATCTGCTAGTTTCTTTGTTCCTGGCTGTGGATGTCATGTGACCAGCTGCTTCAGTTCCTGCCTTGACTTCCCCTCAATGATAGGCTGTAACCTGGAATTATAGGCCAAATAAACTTAAGGGTACTTGTTACAGCAACAGGAATGTAAACTAGGCCTATCAATGAACCACACTGGCCAAAAGACATCCACAAAAGTCATTCTGCTCTAGCCTACTGCTACTCACCTTGCTGGACCCCCAACTAGCCTGAGCCCTCCTGCCTCCATTCCCAGAGAGCAGCCCGCAGCCCTTGAAGATGCTGTTGAAATCCCCACACTGTAACTCCAACAGCCCAAACCTTTACTACCCAATAAATAGCCAGCAGTCATATGTGCCCATTAAATGTCTGCAATACAGCCAGGCTCAACTGAGATTTCCTGCATGAACAGAACACACACAAAACTTTGAAGACTGGATATGAAACAGAACATAAACTGTCTCAATGATTTTTATAGTTTCCTCATATCTAAGAGATGGTATTTTGAATTTAGGAGATTAGATGAAATGTATACTAAAACTTTTTAGAAATTTTATTTATTATTGTGTGCATGGTGTGTGTGTGTGTGTGTGTGTGTGTGTGTGTGTGTGTGTGTGTGTGTGTGTGAAGGTCAGAGGACAACTTTGTAGTATCAATTCTCTCCTTCCACTTTTACGCCTGACTTGCATGGCAAGAGCTTTTACCTGCTGAGCCGTTTCACAGACTCTCTGAAGCTTTTATCACCTGTCTTGTTGCCCCTTATCCTGTACTAGAAAAACTAGCAGTAACATGGCTAGCTATTCCAGGCAATAAAGCCAGGGGAGTGATTGCTGGTTGGCTTGTGGCCTGGCGCCACCTGCTGGTGAGAATGGGGAAGTTAGGCTCCAGGCCCCTACCGTTGACCACAATGGTGAGCAGGCAGTCAAAGAGAGGTTGCAGCCGCTGGTGACCACTGGTGATGATTTTGTGGAATACCTATGCAGGGAGGGAGAGGGACGGTGTGAATTACCCACCATCTCCAGACTCAGGCAAGAGGAGAATGTTGCCCCCACACCCCCGAGGCTGACCATGCACACCCCCTTACCACGATGAGCAAATCTGCGTGTGTGCCGGTGAAGACAGGGATGTCCATGGGCACTCGCACTGAGTAGGGCTTGTTCAGTCGTACCCCAAAGTTCCTCTCCCCACTCAGAAGCAGCAGGATGAAGACCCCGATGTGCATCAGGCCCACCCGAGCTGAGGTACACAACACAGGAGGTGTCAGGTGAGCAGGGAGAGGAGAACTCAGCAAAGACCCATCTCNGGGGGCTCAAGGGAGNCCCTATGGAAGGTTAGGACACCAGACTCAAGTTCTGGGAGGCANGACAGACTGGCTGGACCCCACCCGAAATCAAGACCCCATATCTACCCCAGGTTCACAGGTCCACTACTGTCATACATTGATCTGCCCGGGCGTCATTGAGAAAATAGAGGATAGGGACCAGGATATCCAGCACATCGCTGCTCTTCAGTACAAAGAAGAGGAATTTCTGGGAATGAGAGAGGGGACAGGTGGGCTGGTCAGTGAGAGGACTAGCTCTANCCCACCCTCTCCCACCTACGCTGGGGAGACCCAGATACCATGCCAGTCCTTGGACTCCGTGGACCCTGCCAACGATGTCCCTCCATGTCTGTTGCCCTTGGGCTGGGCCCTGAAGTCCACTAACCTTGTTGAAGTCACAGAGTTTCCAGAAGAGAACGAGCAGTTCCTGATGGAACTGGATTTTCTTTGTGGAGTTGGGAAGGTAGGTCTGGAGCAGGGGGTTAGACAGTAGCCGAGCTATCCCCTTGAGGATGAACTGGAAGTCCTGGGAGGGCAGAGCAGGGTTCCTTCCAACCCAGCTGCCTACAGCTCTGGATACCCTGCAAATGCCTCCTCATTCTCCCATATCAATCTCCCATAACCTTAAAATCTCCAGTTGAGGGGCCCGGGTTTGGACATTACTGCTAGCACACTGGAAAGCTGAGCCNCTGCCTTCCCACCAGCAAGTCAAAGGANCCCCTATGTAAGGCTGNAGCTCCCGGTAACCCCAAGATGGACCCCTGAACCAGGCTCCCTGACCACCTGGATTCCTTGTTGACAGGGACTGTCCTTCACCCTGCGCCTAGCATCCCCACCCCTTTCCCCTCATCACACACGAGAAGTACTCCCCCGTTCTCATAGAGCTGTCACTTACTGGGCACACACCACAAGCTAGGCTATGCTCCACTTTGACCTTGGGGTGGGGGTAGGGGGCTGGCTCAACTACAGTCCCTCACTGTGCATCTGCGGAAGTTAGAGTCCCAGGAACGGTAGCACCTCCCCTCTGCTTGAGGCCACCTCTGAACCCCAACATCACAGCAACCCTCCTCCTTTGAGAAGCCTTCTTGGTTACCCTGGCCCAGCTGGGGCTATGAGTCCTTTGTTTTGTTTTGTTTTCCTTCTTTCTTTTATTTATTTACTTGTTTTTTTTTCTGAGACAGAGTTTCTCTGTTTAACAGTCGTGGCTGTCCTGGAACTCACTTTGTAGACCAGGCTGGCCTCAAACTCACAGATATCCGCCTGCCTCTGTCTCTTGAGTGCTAGGATTAAAGACGTGTGCCACTATGCCTGAAGTATCTTTACTTTTAAAGACAGGGTCTCCTGTAGTCCAGGCTAGCCAAGAATGACTCTAAACTTTTAAACCTCCTGCCTCCACTTCCCAGATGCTGGCTTTACAGTCCTACACCACCATGGCCTGAGTGTGCAATGCTGGAGGTTGAAGTCAGGGCTTTGTGCCTGGTAGGCAAGTGCTCTACCATTGAGCCACACACCCCCAACTCCCATCAACCCTTTCTGTGCCTCAAACTCTCCCAAGTATTGCCATCACTATTTTACTTAGGGTGACCATGTTCTCTCATGCAGGGGGACAGGACTTCTCTATCCCCACAAAGCCACAGCCATTGGAGAAGGTGGGCAGTTAGATTCCCCCACTATGCCTGACTCACCTCCTCACGATGAATGCGGGACAGGTAGTTCACAAACAGGTTTTCAGGCCCCGGAGACTGCCAAAGGGAGGAGCTATGGTGAGCAGATCCTCCACTCTGGTCTGCCTGGGTAGTGGCAGTGGAACACCTCCAGGCACACCATGGGGTCCCACCCATGGTGTGCCTCTTGCCCAGGGCCTCTGCTTAAGGAGATACCATCTGCCCACAGCCCTCCCTCCATCCGGTCCTTACATCAGCATCATCCATGGCAGTGCCCGTGGTGGTGCCATCTACAGTGGGGGTGGTGCTGGTGGCACTGTCATGGTCCAAGGTGACAATCAGCACCTGAGCAGCCTCCTCCACCAAGGGCTCCCGGTAGTCCGAGAAGAGCAGGTGGTTGTAGGGGATCCCGTAGCCCACAGGGTCATAGGCACACACGGTGTTGAGGAGGGANGTGAANAGAGGCAGTGCATGTCTGCAGGGGAGAGCAGAGCAGGGCTGCAGGGATGCTCCCTTGNGCACACATCTCCNGNCACAGAAGGAGCTGCTGNGCTATTGGGCTCCAGGNTGGGACCTGGGAGGCAGAAGTGNGAGCTTACCCCTGCCTGAGCAGATAAGGCCCTCCCTATCCATGNATGTGGCTGACTNTGACCAGGGCNAGGCTGGGCCAAGAGCAGAGNAATCTATCANGGTGAGGGACCTCCTTNTNGAGAACATGCTCACANCCTTTTCAGTTCTCAGGGGCTTCAGACAAGGGGTTAGAGATGCAGGGGAATGCAGCTTCCCCTTAGGGAGCAGAACCCAGTTCCNTCCCCCAGGTCCCAAGCCANAGGATGACTTGAATCAGAAGATGTTAGGGTTCNAGTTCCTCCTCTTGCAGGTGAGGAGACTGAGATCCAGCAGTTCAGTGAGCAACACAGGGTGGCAGTTTGCCTGATGTAGCTATGAGAAGAAACTCTGGCCCAGCCTCTGATTGTGACTGGTGTTGAGGGGTCACTTGGGAGCCCTTCACTTCTGGGGAGAAAAAGAAATCCAGCAGGAAGCCAGCGAAGCACAGAGGAGGGGAGCCACACTATTCAGNGATCAGAGTCCAGAAGCTGGAAGGTTAAAAGTTTTCNAATGCCNANGTCTGTGCCAGCATTGTAGCCACGCTAGAGCTGGGCGGGCACAGCTGGNATGTATGNTTCAAATACTGTGTCCCACTGATGACTGTGTGACACCCACATGTACTTGTAAGTGTCCCCATATTCCTTGAGTGCCTCCCATGGTCCAGACCTCTCCATCCATCAGGGTGGTCCGCGGACCCTCCTCTCCACCCACTGACCCAAAGGACAGCCCCAGGCCACATGTGGCTGGCTACTGAGTACTANTGAGTGGTTGGTCCAGATGAAGCATGCTGGAGATAGAAACTGCACACTGGATTTGGGGGGAGAAAGCATGAGAGAAGGAAATGCAAAGGATCTTGATAGATCTGTAAACTCATTACAAACTTAATGCTCACTTTTTAAAACATACTGAGCTAAAAATATATATAAATTANGTTTCTTTCTTTTTGCTTTTGATTCAGGGTCTTATGTACCCCAGGCTAGCCTAAAACTCACTAGTAGCCAAGGATGACCCTAAACTTCTTGCTTCTTCTGCTAGAATGTTGGGATTATAGTTGTACACCACCANACCCAGTTAACACAGTGCTGGTGGTCAAACCCAGGGCTCCAAGAATACTAGGCAAGTACTCTACACACAGAGATACANCTATCAAATTCCTCACATTATATTTTTAATGAACAATATGGTTCCAGATGGAAGACCTGGACCTGGGCCACCNAGGGGTTCCCAGAAGGTTTGGGGCCTTGATGGTTCAAAGGTGTAGCTAAATTATGGTTTCTTGCCACCAGGGGGCAGCACCTCTCCTCAAATAAAGCCAACAGGGCTGGCATTCATCTTAACTCATGAGTGCCTAGCAAGATTAGCAGCTTCTCACCTGTTTTCTGTGGAACAAAAGAACTGAACCCAGGGGTTGGTGCTGCCACTTTCTGGAGATGGGGGCAGGTACATGGCCTCTGAGAAGCATGTTAACAGCAGCTTCAGTAGCTCCATCCTGCAGGAAGGACCAGAAACAGTACATTAGGACCTGCCTCCCTCTAGGAGGAAGCTACCAATGCTACCCACCACCCTGACCAAGGTCCATGGAAAAAGTGACCCCTGTTCCTCTCTGTAAAGCCGAGGTTCGATGATAAATGGGCTGGGTCTTTTGGAAGACCCTGTGGGTCTCTGAGCTATGCAAAGCCCAGCCTGGGTCCAGCTCACCGGTTCATGTCGTGGATATAGTTGGGCTGTGGGGAGTGAGCAAAGCCCACACCAGCCTCCCAGATGTATTCACAGCTGTCCAGGGAATGGACATCTTCTGCTGAGTCCTGGGAAGAGGGAGTGATTGCGGCGGGGGGGGCAAAATAAATAGCCACATGAGGCAGGCCCAGACTACCCAAGCTTCCCACGGTCCCTAGTTGCAGCAACATACTCCGGGATTCTCCTAAAGACAGTCCCCCACCATGCCCTAGGTCCTAATGTACAAGGAGAGAAACAAATGTTGTTGGGTTTCTTTAAGAGCTCACTTTTCTACAATCTTATGTTGATTATTTTACTTTCTGAGTCCAGTCTAAGGCAGGGAAAGGAGGGAGGGGCACATTAGGGGAATGGGGTGTGGCAAGTTGAGGGGAGAAAGCATTCCTGGTGGAGTCCCTGAGTAAAAAGTCAGGTTTCCTGGTTCCAACCCTGCACCCCTCCCACCTCAGGCAGANAGGACAATGGGTGCTTGTGCACGGCTGCCTGGGAGACAAGGACAGGCTGGTCACCAGCTGGCTTCTCTCCAGCTGTTACCCCCCCCCAACCCCACCCAGGATATGTATACCTAACAGCCTTGCTCTCTGAGCCACCCCTGCTTCTGCACCCTGTATCTATCTCCTGGCCCCAAGAGCCCAGCCTGGGGGTGGCTCACCACATTGTTCCTCCGGTGGCTCTGCACAGTGAAGTCTGGGCAGAAGAGCAAGTCAGCGATGGCCAGGAGCAAGGACTCGGCCAAGGGTCGAGCATTCTCATCCTCTTCTTCACCCTGCTAGGAGAGATACAGGCTGCTCAGTGGAGNCTGGCCAAGGAGAGGTGGCCCCCNGGCTTGGCAGTGTAGAGGACAGGGACTGGGTCTCAGCAGGCATGCGTGGACAGAGGNAGGAAGAGGAAGTGGAAGGAAGAGGAAATGAATTCCTGCTTACCCCAAACCTCCCTTAACCAGAAGAGAGCAGAGCAGACACAGGAATTAGGGAACAGTGAGGAATCGCCCCCCTCACCAGGGGTGCCAGGCACCAAGCTCAAGTGTCTCAGCCCTCTTGGGGATCATGGGGTCTCAACCCTTGGCACTTGCCTGGAGATAAGCCCAGAGCAGACGAGGTCTGGGAGAAGGCAATAAGGTCCTTCTGGACCTTCTAAAGACAGTCACTGGGCCCTATCCCTGTACCCCTGCTCCAGGATATAGGGGCAAAGGGCCCTTGGGAAGAAAACTGAGGGTTGGAAAAGTTGGTACCCGCTCCTTCCCCTTCAGTGGCACCCTACCCCTAGTCCCCATCCCACACTTCCTAAAGAGCAGGTGGCCCTGCCAGGGTCCTCCCACCCGCCCTGGCCAGGCCCACAGACCCCTCCACGCCCTGCCCCGGGCACTGTGGACCAGAAGAAGCCCCTCCAGTCGGGGTCCTCGAAGATGTAAGGCAGCACTCGGGTGAGCAGCCGGCTGCAGTTCAGGACGACCTGTTTCTCCTTCTCCGAGTGGCAGCCACTCTCTGCTCCTTGTACCAGTTTCTCCACAGCCTGTGAGGACAGGCAGGGAAGGAACATGTGAAGTGGTCCTTTGGGTTCAGGCCACCCAGGCTGCAGAGCTAGTTCATGGGGGTTGAGATGTGGTTAAAACTCAAGCCTTTAATCCCAGCACTTAGGAGGCAGAGGCAGGCGGATCTCTGTGAGTTNGAGGNCAGCCTGGTCTACAGAGCGAGTTCCAGGACAGCCAGAGCTGTTACGTGAGAAACGCTGTCTCAAAAAAGAAACAAACAAAAAAACCAACCCAGAGCATCAGGATAGCCAAGTCTAGTTCCCTGGATGAACAAGACCTCATCTGTGGCATCCCTTCCTTGAAGAGTGTGTACCCACACTTAGGTACATCTTATTTTCTTCTGAGGGCCTCTTTTTCTCCTAATCCTTTTGTTTAACCCTATATAAAAGTAACTTTTTTAAAAGTTAAAAAAAAAAAAGACAGGGGCTGGAGAGCTGGCTCTGAAGTTAAGAATATGTGTTGTTTAACCAGATATAGTGGTGCACACCTTTAAGTCCAGCACTCAGGAGGCAGAGGCAGGTAGATCTGAGTTCAAGGCCAGCCTGGTCTACATAGTGAGTTCTAGAACAGCCAGGGGTACACAGAGAAACTCTGCCTCAACAAAACTTGTCCTTGCAGAGGACCCAAGTTCAGTTCCCAGTACCTATATGGTGGCACACAACCATTCATTACTCCAGTTCCAGGGAATCCAATTCCTTCCTTGGATCTCCACAGGCATCACACATGCATAGGAAACATATACATAAGAAACATATACATACATGCAGGCAAAACACTCACACACATAAAATAAATAAATCTAAACATTTTTTAGATTTGCAATAGAGAAAATAACAACAGCACCATATGGGGAAAGCAAAGTGAGCTAGTGTGTGGAAAGTACCAAGGAGAGATAAAGCACTCCTAAACAATGGCCATGATTACTTTCCCCTCAACCCTACCAAGGAGAACTTGAAGCGAAGAGACTGGTCCTCCAGGACCTGGAGATGGAATGTTGCAAATNTGTGCCCTGTCCTACTGCAGACTGGGCCACTCAACCACTCTGGGGAGGGAGGAAGCAGGGAAGCAGCAGGGAAAGGCCAGATAGGCCTTACCTTGTAGCACAAAGTGGCCAGGTTAGAGGGTGACTCCTCTCGCACAGCCCGGATCTCTGCTGCTGGCACCAATGCAAAGACATCTTGCACCGAGGTGGCTGTGTCTGCCCAGAACTGGTCCCAAAAAGCATCATCGGTGGCTTCTACAGGCTATGGGGGGAATCCAGTATTCAGAGTTATACAACTCCTTCCCGATAGTCACCAACAAACCCTGGCAGGGAGACCATAGCCACTATCCCAGCCATCACCTCCATCCCAGCCAGTACCCAGGAGCCTCCAATCTGGATGAAAGGCTTATTCAGCTGCCACAAGACAGGGTCAGCAGTGAGATAGATGTGTATGGCCAAGGGGGTCAGCGAGGTACTAAAGCCAACTGAGTCCCCAAGGGTTTGTGTATCCCCAACAAAGTCCCCATTCACCTCTGAAAGAGATGCTGACATCCTCACCAGGCCATATCCCAAGGCCACACCAGGAGGTTAAGTGTCTAGGCTCTAGACCAGGGCTTTCCCAAAGGAAGCTAATAAAGGATATATGCACTCCATATACAGTCACCAATGCTGTCTTCGCACCCTCAACCCTTTCTCAGCACATCTACCAAGCGCCAACCCCAATGAGCTCACTGACCCCTCCCCACATCCTCCTCTTAGCCCACTGCTGATCCATGCTGCAGGTCCACTCACTTTCTGGGAGCTCCAGCCTCCAAAGCTACCCCTCTTGGTGCTGTTTGTACACTGTCCCCCAAGCCATGCACCAAAGCAAATGGCCAAAGTCACATACAAGCCTTTGGGATCTCCACTGCCTGCTGAATAAAGTCTATANATCAGCTCAACTCTGTTGATAGAGCGCTTGTGTAGTGTGCACAAAGCCCTGGAATGGATTTCCAGGACTGCACACCTTACAATTGGTGGTGAGGGCCTGTAATCCCAGAGCTTGGAAAGATTAGAAGTTCAAGGCCATCCTCAACTACATTGTGAGTGAGTTCAAGGACAGCTTGGGATTCAACAGACCATGTCTCAAAACAGCACAGACAAGCCAGGCAATGGTGGCATACACCTTTAATCTCAGCACTGGAGAGGCAGAGGCAGGCAGATTTCTGTGAGTTCAAGGCCAGCCAGAGCTACACAGAGGAAACCAAACCAAATTTTTGCTCAGGCTGTCCCCATTTCCCAGCATAAGCTTCTCATTTCAACAATAATTACAAAGTCCTACAGGTTTGGGGCTTGAGAGATGGCTCAGCTGGTAAAGGGGCTTGCCACCAAACCAGATGACCTGAGTATTGAACTCACAATCTACTTATCAAAAGGAGTAAACCAACTCCCACAAGTTGTCCTCTGACCACCACACATGTGACTTTGCACAAATGTAAACCTTCCTCATAGACACACACACACACACACACACACACACACACAGGTGGGTTTTTGTTTGTTTGTTTGTTTGTTTTAACACACAACTTTAATTCCAACAGCAGGGAGGCAGAGGCAGGCATATCTCTGTGAGTTTGAGGCCAGCCAGGTCTACATAGAGTTCCAGGATAGCCAGAGCTACATAGTGAGACCCTATCTCAAAAACAAACAAATAAACAAAATCCCAAAGGTCCCATTGAGACAAGCCTTAAAAAAGATATATGCTCATGGGGGCTGGAGGGATTAAGAGAGCTCAGAGGTTATGAGTGCATGCTGTTCTTCCATGGGATTCAGGTTTTGTTCCCTGTAACTCCAGTTCCAGGGGATCTGATGCCCTCTTCTGGCCTCTGTAGACACATGCACATTTGTGGCATACACAAAGAAATACACATAAATAAAAATAAAAATTTTGAGTGTAAAATCTGTGGTCTTTGAATTATATGGACAGTCACACAAGTAAATGACCAAGGCAACCAGTTTAGATGATAAATTTCATTTATAGAATGTCCACCCCTCACCCANTCCACCCCATGCTCGATAGTTTTGTGTCAGTTTGATGCAGACTGGGATCATTTGACTGGAGGGAATCCCAATTAAGAAAATGCCTCCAGCTGGGCATAGTGGGGCACACCTTTAATCTCAGCATTTGGGAGGCAGATCTCTGAATTTGAGGCCA
>LZPO01097154.1:70741-87896 GCA_001675575.1 Neotoma lepida | reverse complement strand
AGAGAGAGAGAGAGAAAGAAAGAAAGAAAGAAAGAAAGAAAGAAAGAAAGAAAGAAAGAAAGAAAGAAAGAAAGAGAATTCCTCTATAAGATCAGGTTGTAGGCCTGGAGGACGTTTTCTTAATTAGTGACTTTTGAGGGAGGGCCCAGCCCAGCTATCACTAGGCTGGTGGTCCTGGGTTCTATAAGAAAGCAAGCTAAGCAGCCATGGGGAGAAAGCCAGTGAGCAGCACCCTCCATGGCCTCTGCATCAGCTCCTGCCTCCAGGTTCCTGCTCTGTTTGAGTTCCTGTCCTGACTTTCTTTGATGATGAACAGTGATGTGGAAATGTAAGCCACATAAACCCTTTCCTCCCGAAGCTGCTTTGGTCATGGTGTTTCATCTCCATGCACAGGCATGCTCCCACCTGGGAACCTCCAGCCCCAATCTCCACTCATCACATTTTTTGTTTTGTTTTGTTGTTTTTCCAGACCGAGTTTCTCTGTGTAGCCCTGGATGTCCTGGAACTCAGTCTGTAAATCAGGCTGCCCTCTTACAGAGGATCTCTTACAGAGATCTTACAGAGATCCACTTGCCTCTGCCTCCTGAGTGCTGGGATTCAAGGCCTGTGCCATCACCACCTGGCCAAGTCATCACATTCTTTACTCAGGCCTAGATGTGCTTGCCCCAGCCTGGCAGCCCAACAGCCCTTTATCCCTGATCTTGCAGTTGAGGCAGATGACAGGTGTGCTGAAGTTGTCATGAATCTTGACAAGGCTGAGTGCCAGGGGGCTNCCCAAACCCAAAGCTGGGACTGTGTGCTTCACCAAAGTGCCCACTCCCCGAACAAAAATCCCCCCATTACACTCTGGGGAGCCCTAAGGTAACTTGTGGCTGCAGCCTCAGTCCCAGAACTGGTAGAGCAAGTTAGCTGCAGGTAAACAAAGGCCAAGGGAGAGGCCCTGGAGCTGGGGTTTGCTGGACCTCAGCTCCACGGTCATCTGATACACATGGGGGGTGGGGGCGGGTAGGAGCTGGGGACCCCAGTCCTAGAGGCCTGGAGCCAAGGTGGAGTGGGAAGTCATCCTCAGAAGGCCTGTGGAGCTCCNCTCACAGGGAGCATGTCTGGAAATCTGTCAACCCTGATACTCAGCCCACCTCCCTGGTAGGCCCCACCCTTAAAGGGGCAGAAGGCCAGCTGAGCACAGATGGACCTGCCCTCTGACCTCGTTCATTAGGCAAGCATCATGGACTGAAATCCAAATGAAGACTAAAGAGGGGCCTTAGAGGTCAAATCTAGAAGCAGAGGGGAAAGAAGCTATTATCTTCCTGCCCACCCCAACCTTTTGCATGTAGCCAGGGCTAGCCTGGAATTCTCTCTGTAGACCATCTCTCTGGCCTTACAACCATAACCCTCCAGCCTCAACACTCCAGACTGAACACGGGACCTCATGACCGTTCATCTCAGCTTGCAACTCCTCCCCTGATCTCACTGTGCCTTAGGCATTTGCATAGGCTTGAGGGAACCACATGTAGTTTTAAAAAATCATTTTATTTTTTATTTATGAGTGTGTTTCTGTGTGTGTGTGTGTGTGTGTGTGTGTGTGTGTATGCACATGCATGAGGGTGCCCCACAGAGGCTAGAAGAAGGCATTGGCTATTCCACAGCTGGAGTGATAGGCAGTTCCGAGCCACCTGATATGGGTGTTGGGAACCACCTTTCATCTGAAAGAGTAGTAAGCCCTTGTAACCACTGAGCCATCTCCCCAGCCCCCAAGCTGTGGCTTTAACAGTCTCCTTCTAGGGTGGGGGTGGCAAGGGGGCAAAACCAGCTGTGATCTAGCCTGAGGAGGATGATCTGTCCTGACAGGTGATCAAAGTGTTCTAGGCACACATGTGTGTTCATGTGAACATATGCCTATCAGCTTTTACCCTGGCCTGCAGCAGAGCATCCTCAAATAGGCAGGATCTGGGGAGGTGGGGATCTCTGATCCTGGAATGCCCCACTCTGGGGCTCCAGCCAAGTAAGGAGACAGGAAGCACAGCCAATCTTGCTGGCCTCAGAGTTAGGGTTAAGCCCAGCCCAGGACTGGCCACCAGGGCAGGAAGAAAACAGGATGCAGGGCAGGAAGGCAGGGAAAGCTGACCTGTAAGTNCTCAGGCCTGGGCTACAGGAAAGAGTCCACTGTCTACTGCCCAAAGCACAGCCTCTGAGGGCCTGGAAGTAAGGTCGTCCTGTGATGGACAACACATCTGAAGCACCTTGGGGATACTGAGTGTAGGTCCAGGAAGATCATCTCAGACTCCTGAATCCCAGCTGCCCAACACTGATTACTGCTGAGTCCAAGGCTTTGGCCCCCTCCCACCTGTGAGAGTCCCATGCTTACAAAAAGGCCCATGGGCTGGTGAGATGGCTCAGCAGGAAAGGCTCTTGGTAAAAATGCTTGGTAAAGGCACTTCATGCTTGCTGATATGCAAGGCTAATAACCTAAATTCAATCCTTAGGGTCCATGTGGTAAAGAAGAGAACTGTCTCCCACAAGTCGGCCTCTGACCTCCACACATACACCATGGTGCACATGTATACACACCTACACGCACATATACACACACACCAAAAATAAATAAAAACTATAAATTGAAGAGGAGGGGGAAGGGGTAGGAGAGGAGGAGGGAAAGAGAAGGGGAGGAGGAGAGGGAGGGGGAAGAAGGAGGGGAAGGGGAAGCAGCCCAGACTGGGTCTCCAGCATACTCTAGGCCCTGGTCCAAGCAACTGTCTTCAGCTAAGGAGGACAGACCATCTCAGCCAGGAAAACAGAGACGGATGTAGTATTTGGGGGTTGGAGGGGCCAAAGCGGGTCACTGCCCACCTTCCTAGATCTGCCTGAGTTCATCCTGCTCCCAAAAGACCNGCTGAGCCCACCACACCTTCCAGCAAGGCATTAAACATGGGAGACACCATCCCTCCTCCCTGTCACCCTATACTGTGCAAGGTGCCCCACACACCACCCTTTTCTGCTGCCCACAGACCTAGAGTCTTATCTCAGAGGTTCTGGAACAAGTCATGGGGAGCAAAGGGAAGTTCTAGTTTTCATCAAGTGCCTCTCAGCTGGAAAAGGGCTCTCTAGATAGAAGCCCTGGCATTTTTTAGTCCCTGACCTTTCCAAGGGTGGGTAGCAGAGTGTGGGAGTAGAGGTTTGCCCTCTGAGGCTATGACTGGCTGGCTGTGGGAAGATGGCTCTCCTGATCCCACTCAGACTGGCCAAGAACAATCTAGAGCTCTGAGAACAGCAGGGTGGGGGTGGGGTTCCAGATGGCAGGAGGTCCAGAGCCCTTTGACAGTCAGGGCCCCGAGAGGTATGGCTGAGTATCTCCATGATCATAGTACCCTGGTTCCGGGGAGGGCAAAGAAGGAACCTTGCTGGGTCAAGAGGTGTGTGCTGGGTTTAGGAGGAGGCTTCTGTGACACTTGTGGACTCGGGGAAATGTGGGAGCATGGATTGGGCTGGAGGTACCTATGGCTCCCTCTCCAACAGACTAAAGACAATCTGGGAGTCTCTCGTCATGCCCGAACCCGGAATTCCCATTTCGGGTACCAGAAAGCACAGCCAATCAGCTCCACCGGGCCTGGAGAAGCCCCTGGAGCATCCCTAGCTGAAAAGCTGGTTTCCCTAGGCCTGAGGACAGCTCCTCTTACCCGGCTGCCGCCGCCTGCTACTCTGGAAGCTCCTAGGAAGACCTAGGCCTTCCCTGCCTCCAGGCATCAACCAGGGCCCAGAGAGGCCGCCTCTGCCACCGCACACCAGCTGTTTTCCCCGACCCCAGCAGGCGCCGGCCCGGCTTTGTTTGCATTGAGTCAGCCCGGGTTGTGCGTCCGGGACCGTGGGCACTGAGGGCAGGGAGGAGAGCAGGGCGATGGATGGGTAGGTGGGAGCGGGAAGAGGCTGGCTGTGCGAGGTTGCCGGCACTGGGGGGCGGGACAGGGGGCGGATAGCGTTGTCGCCGCCGGCTTCAGNAGTAGGCACACGTCAGCCTAAGGTGGCAGCAGCAGTGCCCGGGAGAGTGTTCCCAGGGGAGAGAGGAGGCTTAGGGTGGGCTCCCAGAGGTAGAGATGGAGCCCTGAGGTCCAGAGGGAAGATCTCGTTCTGGTGCTGGTCTCAGCATCCCCCTCTGGACTAGCCGGTCACCCTACGGTCTAGTGAGCCAAGTTCACCCAGCCCCCGTCACTGCCCTGCCCCCAAGCCGGGCAGGTGGATGAAGAGGCTGGGCCCCCGGGCGCACCTGCGTCTTGGTGGTCAGCTGGATCACCGCCTTCCGGAAGTTCAGCTTGGAGTCTGCAGACCCCATGTCGATGGAGCCCGCTCCTGCCCAGCCCGGGTTCCGACACTGCCGCGGACTCGGGCTCTGGCTCTAGCTCCAGCTCCGCGGCCCCAGCTGCTCTCGGAGGAGCAGAGCTGCGAACCCCGCCCGCCGCAGGCGTCGGCCCCGCCTCTTGTGGCCCCGCCCTTAGATCCGCCCCCACGAGGCCCCGCCTCTGCACCTGCCGTTCAGGCCTCGGGAGCCGAGGTCCAGAGCTCTCTGTGGAACCCAACTCCCGGTCCTTCGGTCTTCGTTCTACAACCGAGTGTTGTCCCCATTCCATCTCCTCCTTCTGTCACTCAGTCCCCAAGACCGAAATCCTCCTGNCATCGCATCCCCTGCCTCCACTTTCACTCTTCATTCCCGCTCTGTCCTGGGGCCTGCAGTTTCTCCTCCAGCCATTTCTGACTTTCCTGCTTTCCTATTACTACTATTGTTGCTGTTGTTGTTTGAGCATTTGGTTTTTTGTTTTCTTTTTTTTCTTTTCTTTTTGTTTGTTTGTTTGTTTGTTTCTCTTTCTGACCTGTCCAANCATTGGTCCAGCCTTGCAGTTACTCTAACCACAGCTGCAGGCTTAGCCCTTGCTTGTGTGGAAAAAGGGGCTGACTCAGTGTCTCTGTTTCAGGAATGCAGCTCAGCACCTAACTGACAGTGAAAGAGCCCTNGGGTCTTGACCCCTTTCTGGTCCCCTCGCTTCCCAGGGAACTCCTTGGAGTGCAGAGGAGCTGGCATACAACACTGTGTATAGTGGCCCTGTAGGACCACATCACAGAACCTGTTCTTAGGAGAAGAAAGGAGTTACCCATGGTATAGCCCAGTACACTTTGTTTTGAGAGTTTATCTTTGGCTGGCCTGAAACTCACTGTTACTGATTATGAACTTTTGTGCCAGGATCACAGGTGTGCAAACCATCCTTGGTCTTATGAGGTGCTGGAGATGGAACCCAGGGCTTTGTGCATGCTAGGCAAGCACTCTAATTATTAAATTAAGAATAACAGATGGATACATAATAATAATAACTGGCATACACACCTGAAATCTCAGAACCCAGGAGGTGAAGACAGGAGGAGCAGAAACCCACTGTCNTCCTTGGTACATAGTGAGTTTGAGGCCAGCCTTGGAAAAAAAACTAAATCAAGTCCAGATCCCCTCCCCCCAAAAAGTGATGCTTGGTCTACATAACAAGCCAGGACAGCCAGGGCTATGTAGGAAAAAAAAGTGATATTTCCCCACACCATCATCTTACTGCATCTGGAAGCTTCTTGGAATCCTGGATACTTCAAAACAAGGTGACTTTATCCCAAACAGGAATCCTGAAGTTGGAGCAGGTGTGGAGGCAGTGAGAGGGGGCACAGTGTCACCCCTTCACAGAACAGGCCACAGCACTGCATAGTTCTAGCTTTTCTTCAAAGGTGTGTTATTCCTGCCCTGAACAAAATCCTGGGCATGCCCCAGGGCTTTTCTTTATCACTTCAAAATAATATTTCTTTATTAGGGAAAAANAATCCAGACAATCCAAACTACCTAGCCAAGTATGGTAGCAAAGGACATTATTCCCAGNACNTAAAAGGGGGAGGCAGGTGGATCTCCTTGAGTTCAAAGTCATCCTCTTTTACATAGTTGGCTCCAGGCTAGCCAGAGCTACAGAGTGGGACCCTGTCTCAAACAAACAAACAAANAAATACCTGGGAACATTCCACANCACTNGGCACCAACNCCACCACCCTGTGGGCTTCTCAAGAGACTCCCAATCAGGCTGTCAAATTTTAATTTTCCAGCTTGCCCTAAGATAGTAGGAAATTAATCTGCCTCTGTGGCTTAGTTGGTTAGTGGGACCAGCTATTAACTGATTAACCGAAAGTAGATTATTTTTGCTTCTTTGTTTTTGTGTTTATTTGGAGACAGGNTCTCATGTAACTCAGGCTAGCCTGGGACTCCTTATGTACCNGAGACTGGCCTTGAATTTCTGATCTTCCTGCTTCCACCCGCTGCATGTAGAGATTACAACGTGTGCTGCCCTTCCTGGCTACGATATACTACATTACCATTTATAGATGTTCTGGAAAGAGTGGAGCCGTGAGAGCAGAAAACAAACCAGTGGTTGCCAGGAGCTAGAAGTGAGGTGAGTGGCCTAAGACAGGTAACAAAGGAACTTTGTGGGGCAGTGAAAACCTTCGGTTTGATTGTTCCCATAACTGTATGCCTCAAGAGAGTGANNTTTACTGTATGTAAATTGTACCTCAATAAACTTGACTTTAAAAAGGAAGGGCAATGAACGTGGGATCTAGCATTGTTGGTAGTCTGCTTGCTTAGCATGCTGGAGACCCATTCCCAGCCCTACAAAAAAATANAGAAAAATAAAAAGCCNTTGCAGCAAAGAAATTAACTCAACACACTAGTCTCTCTGCTGTTGTACACATGTAAAGTTTTTATGGTAAACAGTTTAAGAAAATTATCTGTGTGCATACACATACCATCGGTAAATAAAATAGCACTTTTGAACACTCACAGAAATTACTCTTTCTTTATTAATGTGACAATCTTCTAGAAGTTTCTTGGCTATGAGAAAGTGTGTTATGTACTTTTTTTTGCCCAGGATAAAAGACTCATTGGTCTATGGCTCCTGTGGCCCTTTCTGGAGTCCTTTCTCTAAGTTCAATCATCATTCACCCAACAAACATTGACTTAGAACCTGCTAGGTACCAGCCACCATTGAAGGGTCTAGGACCTAAGCTATGCATGTTTCTACTGCTAAGGGAACAAGACACAAAGGGCAATGTCACAGGCCAGAGAGCTATGACATGGAAAGTAAATGTCTGGTGGAAACAGGTAAGGAAAAACTGGACGGAGGAGGGGATNACTGAGTGTGTTAGGGCCCCAGCTGGAAACAGACAGAAGACAGGATACTCAAAGAGTGCTCAAGGGGCTATTCACAGGGAAGCGTTATGGGGGCAGAATGGGTCACTGAGACCCCTCAGGGGCAGGGAAAGAAATAGTTTCCGGCATCCAGGGAAAGGGAGCCCACCATAGGAAAATTCCAATGGAAGCTGTAGTCTCCCAGAAGAGAACAAGATAACGAATGGACACCCCACTTCATTCCTCTTTTGCTTCAACTTCCTGCCAATCAGGTGAACCCATAGAAAACAGAAGGGTAAGAGAACCCATTGATGGAGCCCAGGAAAGCTCAGCCATCCAGATATGGAACAAAGTGGAGGAGACGGAAGGAAATCTACAGAAGCAAGTGGAAAATTTTCAGCATCCAGCTGTGAGGGGAGAGCAAGCAAAAGGAAGGCCTGGAGCATAGAGAGCCTGGTAGTCACATCCAGAGACCTGGGGGTGGGGGCGATGAGAGATAACATTTGAGNTACCCCAGGAGCGGACTATAGAGAGCTACATACAACCTGATGAGCTTTAATTTCATTGCAGGGCCAATAAAAAGCCTTTGAAGTAGAGAAATGATGTCACCAGATGGCATTAGGTCTTAGTGAATTGTCCTGGCTGAAGCAGGAGGAACAAAGTGACCTGAATGCTGAGAGTAAGTAGGGAGGTGGGTTGATAGGGCTGAGCCAAAGCAGTGGAAGGGAGGATGGAGGTGAAGAATGCATTTGGAATCCTGGAATTTGATGGGCATTTTAAAGGAGCATTTCCACAAAACAACTTCCCCGCCAAATGGCATAAAACAATACCCATTTTGCTGTCTCTTAAATTTCCCTGGGTTAGAGATTTAATTGGGATGCTGCTGGTCTCCATTCCACAGTCTGGGTCTCAGCTGGGATGACTGGTATGGCTGGAGCTGAGTTATCTCAGAACAACTGAGGGATGGAACCACCTGGGAACTTCTACATTCACACATCCAGGCTGGGGTGGGGAGAATCACCAAGACTGGGCTCAGCTGAGTCTGAAGATAAAATACAGACGTGTGGCNCTGAAGANATGGCTCAGTAGCTAAGAGTGCACCCATGTCCAGCAGCACACACACAGCCAGCTCCAGGAGATCCAACACCCTCTTCTAGCTTACATACACAACATACACCCACACAGAGACATACATAAATAAAATAATTTTTAAAAATATNCTGACATGTGGCCTTGCTTTGTGACTTGGGCCCCTGCAGCTAGGACATTGAACTGAAAAGAGACACCCCAAAGGTGTGTATGACAANAGGGTTTTCCCAAAGAACAGGGGAAGCNACAAGGCCCATTAGGACCAAGCCTGGGAAATAACACACAAAATTACTGTACCATGCCANACTGCCTAGATCAATAGTCACAGCCCACTGGATTCAAGGGAAGGGAACCTAGAGCCCGCCTCTCTATGGAGGAGCAACAAACTTAGCACCATACAAATGAATTAGTCATTTAATTACTCCAATCTGGTCATCTTGTCAAAGTAAAATAAGTCAAAGATTGATAAAGTTCACCAGGGCAGGCCTCTTCCAGGCATAAGCTCCAAGAGCTGGAGGGGCTGGTGGGGTGAGTAGGACACCATGTACTCAGAAGTCAGGCTGGTCATCTATCCTCCAACAGGAAAAAAAAAAGTAGCCAAGTTGGGGATGACCTTGGTCCTAATCCTACCTCCATCTCCCAAGTGCTAAGATTACAGAATGTGCCACCATGCCCCAACTCTTAGCTCCACATTTAAACTACCACATTGCTGCCAGTTTGGTGGCACACACCTTTAATCCAAGCACTCAGGTGGCAGAGGTAGGTGGATCTCTGTGAATTCAGGGTCAGCCTGTCTACATAGCAATTCCAGGCCAAGTAGGGCTACATAGTGAGACCCTGTCTTTAAAAACACACAGACACAGACTCAGACCCCCACATACACACACACACACACACACACACACACACTGAACACTGAACTCTTCCTTTGGAACAGCCTTGTCAGGGCCCCACCACAATCTCTCGGCCTGAGCAAACAGTCCGAGTCCTTCTCCTTCCCTCTGAGCTACTGGTTCCCCAACCCCACACCCTCCTCTTGCACAGGCCTCTGTGCAGGTTACCCCTAATGCCTCTTACATCCCTCCTTCCTCTGTTCCTGTGTCTGCCCCTTCCTCATCTTTTGGCATCTCATCCTAAAAGTCATTTTTCCCTGAGAGATTGCCCATCCTTACATGTTATTTCATTCACTCCTAGTATCTTCTCTAAAACTTTAGCCACCATTTTTATTTTGTTTTGCTTTTAAAGAAATATCCATATGAGTGTTTTGCCTATATGTATGTCTGCACACCAGTGCCTGCAGGAGCCGGAAGAGGGCATCAGATACTGTGGCCATGTGGGTACTGAGAATCAAACCTGGATCCTCTGGAAGAGTAGCCAGCATTCTTAACCACTGAGCCAGTTCTCAGCCCTTATTTCTTGTTTTTATTTGTTTATTGTTTTTGAAACATAGTCTCCTGTAGCCCAGACTGGCCTCAAACTCACTATATAACCAAGGCTGGACTTGAATTCCTGGTTCTCCTGTCTCAGTTTCCCAATTATGTGGAGGTATGCACTAGGACACCTGGGTATGCATTAGAAGCATATGTTTTGGATGCTGTTTTGTTTTATCTAAGATTTATTTCCTTTTTAGTTATATATATATGTGTATGCCTGTGTGATGGTATATGCATATGTGGGTACAGTACTTACAGAGTATAGAAGAGGATATGGGATTCCTAAGAGCTGGAATTACACAGATTGCTGTGAACTGACCAACAAGAAACTGAACTCAGGCCTGGAAACTGAACTCAGGTCCTCTGCAAGAGTAATATGCATTCTTAACCCTGAGCCACATAGGCATGCACCACTACTTTCAATATATATGCATATATATGTATGTATGTATGTATGTATGTATGTATGTATGCATTTTGTTTCATGCCTGTCCCTGTCTCTACTTCTCTACTTCTGTCTCTAATTTAAGGGTCTTTTTTAAAAAGATTTATTTATTTATTATGTATACAGTGTTCTATCTGCATGCATGAGGAAGGCGTCAGATCCCATTATAGATGGTTGTGAGCCACCAAGTGGTTGCTAGGAATTGAACTCAGGTCCTCTGGAAGAACAGGCAGTGCTCTTAATCTCTGAGCCATCTCTCCAACCCCTCTCATTTAAGTTTTGCACGAGCAGGGACTGCACCTGTCTTGTTCCCTGCATCTGCTCTCAGCACATGGAGAGGTATTTATCACCTAGAGGAAGGTAACGCCAGATTTTATGAAGTCTTGGGTAATGTGCATTACCCAATCAAGGCCACGGGAATGACACATTTTGACCAACTGTTTTCAAAGTCATCTCTTGCTCTTTTCAGAGTTTTTCAGGGGCCTGGGGGTGAAGCAATAAGGAGAGCTGTGATGTGTAGAGGGTTACAGGGGAAAGGGTGGAGAAAGCCAAGGAATTTGGTTCTGCCATGATTTTTAGAATGCTTGTTCTGACGAGGTACCAGCCACGTGCCATCAAAGGCTCTTCCCTCAAGGAGTCCTCAGGCATCTCAGGCAATGGTACAACATGCTTTGATGTGACTGGGTACGATACAGTTTGAGCAGGAGCAGCCAGAGTGAAACTGTGCCATGGGGCTTCTCCACAGTTCTCTCCTTCAGAAGCCCAGTGTCTGACTCTTTACCCCACACACCCCCAAGNCCCCAGCCAGGAGGCAAGGTTCCTGTACAAGCCTCCCCAGCCAGCTGCCTCAGGAGTCCTACCAGTGAGGGGACAAGAACAGCTTTAAAAGTGTATTAATTAACTGGGCATGGTGGCTCAAATCTGTAATTCCAGCCCTTGGGAGGTGAATGAATGAAGGAGGATTAGGAATTTAAGGTCATCCTCAACTACACAGTGAGTTGGAAGACAACCTGGGCTACAAAACAAACCATACACAAAAAAGACTGAGAGTTAGCTCAGTTGGTACAATGTTGCATTCACAAAGCCCCATCTGTGAAGCCCCAGACCCCAGCACTGCATACATCAGGAGTGATGGCATATGCCTGTAATCTCAGTACTTGGAAAGTAGAGACTCATGGATCAAGAAGTTCAGGGTTGGGGCTGGAGAGATGGCTCAGGGGTTAGGATCACTGGCTGCTCTTCCAGAGGACCAGGTGTTCGATTCCCAGCACCCACATGGCAGTTTACAACTAACTGTCTGTAACTCCAGTTCCAGGAGATCTGACACCTTTACACCAATGCACATAAAATAAAGTTAAATAAAAATATTTTCTAAAAAAAAGAAGAAAGTTCAGGGTCGTCCTTCACTACACTTTGAGGCTAGCCTAGGATACACAAAAACCTGTCTCCCAAAAAGATAAGTAGAGCCAGACCAGGTGTCCCACACCTTTACTCCCAGCACTCAGGAAGCAGAGGCAGGCATATCTCTGTGAGTTTGATGCCAAGCTGGTCTATATATTCAGTGTCAGGCCAGCCAGGGATATGCCTGCCATATGAGACTATGACTCAAAACAAAATATAGATGGAAGATAGATACAGGTGTTATATATATTTGTAAGATGCTAATACCAAACACTTACTTCCGGTAGTCCCGTGGCTCCGACCTGGCTCTAAGCACTTGGCCTCAAACTAACTCTTTGAATTCTCTCATTAACCTCTGAGTAAGGATGGACACCGTCTGCATTAGCACCCCAAAAGTCACTGTGCTCGTGAGAAGCCTGGAGGGTTTGAGCTTTAGGAACCTGAGGCACACACGTGGAAGCACTCCTTTCCAGAAGGACTATGAGAATCTAAAATTCCTCTTTGAGAGCAGTTGTCTGGGACAAATTCAAATGGTGTATGGGGGAGGGAGGAGGGACACCAGATGACCTCACCCATTCAGACGTATCGAGTGCTTTACTCTGCCAGGCGCTGACCTCATACTGGTAGAAAGGGCAGATAGAGAGAGATTATTGGGTGCCATTTGTCCCTTAGAATGATCGGGAACGGGGACAGGGAGGGAGCACCGCCTGCAGAAGAGGTGAAAACCCCAAAGAAAGATCCCTAGTGTCAAAGATCCCTAGTGTCGCCTCTTTCACTTTAATCCAAGATACATCGCGTCTGATTGCACAGGGGGGCACAGAGATGCTAATGAGACGCCTTTATCCTCCTCCAAAGAGGCTGGTGTGACTACAAGCACCAGACCGCCAACGTCAGCGCTGCCAGAGTGCTCGCCGTCATTTCCGGCCAGCTGTTTTGGGCTGGATGCGGAGGTGGCGGACAGAGGCTAAGGGCTGGGCGACTGTGCGACTCCAAGCCATCAAATATGCTTCCAGAGCCTCACCCCAGTCGGAGCTTAGCTGGCAGCCAGGGAGTTCCGCTCTAGCGGGCTCCGAGGTCAGTCGCGGATTGGTGTTGGTGGCCCATTCCGCTATCAGAGCAGATCTGGGCTCGCCTCCCCAGGACCTGGGCTTGCATCTTCAGGATCAGAACTTGGGTCCTCAGATTTCTGGGCATCCAGGGTGGGCCCAGAGAAGTACATTTTGCTGTTAGGAGTCAACATAGACCTGTAAGAAATTCTATTGCTCAAGATTTGGGAAGACATCGAGTCTACCAACGGCTCCAGCTATCAGTGCTGTACTTTGATGCCCCCAGGCATGGGTTTTTCTGACCCAAATGTGAGATACACNGTTCAGAGGGTTTGTTATCTGGGTCTGGAGATTTATTTGTCCCACCTCGGGCACTGGTATCCACCTGGTTTTGACTACATGACAGGGGCATGTCTGAAGTTGATCCCTGAGCCTAATGGCCGGTAGCTAAGGGAGACAGAGGAACTTTCTGTCTCCCTTACTGGAAGACAGATCTATCTCCTCATGGACTAGCTTAGAATAGGAAGTGGCACCACCGTACACTGCCAGGAGCCTGAGGCCTGTGAGCCAGAGCAGACAACGGANATATCACAGGCTTGGCACACATCTGTATTACCATTCCCCCAGCCAACTCACATCTCCGAGTGTCCTATGCTGGTATCCTCTGTGATCTGCAGAAGGGCCCAAGAGGTTCCATCACTCTGGCCAGGTCAGTGGCCCAGCTTCAGCCTTATCCTCACACTCAGCTCTGGATGGCATGACCACCGCCCAGTTACAGGAGCTAAGTTGGTATGAGNATCACTTGGTGCACCAGTTGACTCATGTGCCTGTTCTGTTAGTCATGGACCACCTCCACCACCATCATCTCTCTCCATTTCCCTCCCCACAATCTTGCCCATCCCACAGTTACCACCACTCTAGGCTGGTGCAAAAGTCCCTGTGCCTATCTTGCTTCTCTGCAACCCCATGATCCCAAATTACCAGGCTGATATTTCACAAATGAAAATAAAAGACTTTTCATTGGTTCGTTTAGGGATANATTCTGACTGCTTCCTACAATTCTGACTCTAACCTCATTCCTCTACTCACTCCATGCCAGCTGTGCATGGAGTAAGTCAAGCTCTTCTGTGCCTAGGAGCCTTTGATCTTGCTGTCTCCTGTACCTGGAGCATTCTCCTGAAGTGTGTAGCACGGCTGTCACCTTATTCTGAGGGTGGCACCTCTGCAGGCTGGATCTAAGTATCTCCCAGACTCTCGACATCCCACCAACTCCTCCCTAACTCACACTGTAGTTTGTAGCTACACAAGAGCAGAAATGGCCTTTCAGTCACAGGGTATTTTCTTCCTCCTCCTCCTCTTCTTCTTTGTCCTCTGTAGATGGGAACAACCTCAGAGTCTGCTTTCAGGGTCTTGCCATGTCACCCTGGCTGGCCTTGAACTCACTATGTAGACCATACTGGTCTCAAACTTGCAGCAATCCACCTGCCTTGACCTGTGAGTATGGAGATTTCAGATGTGGATCACCATACCCTTTTCTTTTTCTTTCTTTCTTTCTTTTTTTTTTTTTTTTTTTTTTTTTTTTGGTTTTTCGAGACAGGGTTTTGCTGTGTAGCTTTGGCGTCTTTCCTGGCACTCACTCGGTAGCCCAGGCTGGCCTCGAACTCACAATGCTCCACCTGCCTCTGCCTCCCGAGTGCTGGGATTAAAGGCGAGGGCCACCACCTCCCGGCCCCTGTTCTTTTTGTATTCTTTACTTTTATTTTATGTGTATGGGTGTTTTGCTTGCACGTATGTCTGTGCACCATGTGCATGCAGTATCCTCGGAGGCCAGAAGAATGTGATGGATTCCCTGGAACTGCAGATATAGAAAGTTGTGAGTCATTATGTGGGTGCTAGGGATCAAACCTGGGTCCTCTGGAAAAGCAGCCAGTGTCCTTAACCATGAAGCCACCTCTCCAGCCCCAACTTTTTTTTCTCAAGTAAGCTATTTTGTACATATAAGATGTCTTCATAAAAAATGCATACATCTCAAGTGTTCAAGTATGTTGTGTGATATTTTGTTTGTGTTCTGACAAATAAAGCTGGCCTGGAGATCATAGGGTGGAGCTAGCCACTAGTTAACCATAGAAGCTGGGCAGTGGTAGCTCACAACCTTAATCTAAGCACTTGGGAGGCTCATGCCTTTAATCCCAGCACTCGGGAGGCAGAGACAGGCAGTGATCAGGCAGGGTGGAGACAGGATCTCAACCCTTTGGGTCGGAGGATCCGGAGAGGTAAGAAGTCACTGATGGGTGCTCCTCTGCTTCTCTGATCTTTCAGGTTATTACTCCAATATTTGACTCCTGGTTTTTATTGATAAGACCAGTTAGGTTCACAATTCACAAGTATTTTCACAAAATGACCCATGCAACCAGCACGCAGAATGAAAAACAAAACATCCCTACTGCACAGTGAGTGAGCAATACAGAGTTTTGGTTTCACAGTAAGCAAAGTGTTCGGTAAATGGATGGTGCTGATGCTGCACAGCATCATGAATGATGATGGTGGTGGTGATGCTGCACAGCATCATGAATGATAGTGGTGATGCTGCACAGCATCATGAATGATGGTGGTGATGCTGCACAGCATCATGAATGATGGTGGTGCTGATGCTGCACAGCATCATGAATGATGGTGGTGCTGATGCTGCACAGCATCATGAGTATGTTTAACACTGCAGANCTCTATGCTTAAAACAGTTAAGCTCAAGCCAGCCAGATGGCTCAGCAGGAAAAGCACTTGCTGACAGGCCTGACAGCCAGAGATTGATCCCAGGATCCCACAGTGGAAGGAGAGAGCAGACTCCTGTAAGTTGTCCTCTGATCTCCACAGTCATGCATGGCATGTGTACATGCGTGCGCACATGCACACACACACATAATAAAAATTAAATTTAAAAAGTGGTTAAGTTAGCCAGGCATGATGATGCATGCATTTATTGTTAGCACCCAGGAGGCAAAGGCAGGCAGATCTCTGCAAGTCTGAGGCCAATTTAGTCTACTTAGTGAGTTGTAGGACATNCNGGGCTACGTAGGGAGACTATTTAAAAAGAAATAAAAAGGGCTGGGAGCAGGTGGTAGTGGCGCACACTTATAATCCCAGCACTTAAGAAGCTGAAGCAGGCAGATCTCTGAGTTCCAGGACAGCCAGAGCTACACAGAGAAACCTTGTCTCAAACAACGACAACAACAACAAAACACTATTCTGGTTGATTTTGCTAGGTTTGGACATCAATTTTTTTCATTTTAATTTTATATGTATAGGTGTATACCTACACACCACATGTGTGCCTGGTATCCATGAAGGCTAGAAGGATGAATCTGATCCCCTAGAACTGGAATTACAGACCATGATCTGCCCTGTAGGTACTGGAAGACCCCTATGCGTGCACGCACACAAGCACACACACAGGCACATGCACGAACANGTGCTCACAATAGGCTCCATATCTCAAACATTTTACACTTTCCAACAACACCACTCTGGGAGTCAAGCCTTTAACACATGGCCTTGGGGGACAGTTAAGGTCCCAAGTACATGGTAATAGTGGTACCTCACTGTGATTTAATTTGTATTCCCTTGACTAAAGAAACTGAGTCACATGTTGACTGGGCCGTTTGGATATTTTTCCTGGGAATTGTCTAGTTAGGTCTTTTACACATTTTTCTCCTGTCCATATGCCTTTTTCCTTTGGATTTTCAGGTTTTGCTGTATTCTGGATATAGGTCCTTTATGGGGTGTATCACAACATATATTCAGAGTGCTTCAACAATGCCCACACATGGTGGGTCTAATGAAAACAAGCTGCATGAATGCTTGAATATGAAAATTCCTTTAAGGAAAAAATGCTTGGATGGATTAAACTGTCGCTTTTAAGGGTGTAACTGGATATAAGATTTGGGTCTTACGCAATAAGAAACAGAACCTTAAAGGAGAAATGCCAGAATACAAGAAAACATCCTCAAATTTCATTCCTTCCAGCTTGTTTCTAGATATGCAGGTTTTTAAACATTCTGGCTCTTTTTTTTAAAGGTGTTAAATTTCTACCAGGCTGCGGTGCACACACCTTTAATCTCAGCACTTGGGAGGTGGAAGCAGGTAGATATCTGTGAGTTCAAGGCCAGCCTGGTCTACAGAGCAAGTTCCAGGACAGCCAAGAACAGCTAAGGTTACACAGAGAAGCCCTGTCTCAAACCCCTCCCCCAAAGGTGTTATATGTTTGTATTTATTTATTTATTCCATGCTTATATGTATGAGTGTCTGCTTGCATGTGTGTATCTACACCATGTGCATGCCTGGTGCCCAAGGAGGTCAGAAGAAAAGAATGGATCCCGTGGAACCAGAGTTACAGATGTTTCTGGACTATCATATGGCTCCTGGGAATGTATTCCCAAGTCTTCTGAAAGAGCAACAAGTGCTCTAAACTGTTGAGCTACCTCCAGTTCAAATCTCAGATTCTTAAAGGTTTTGTGTGTGTATGCATGTGCGTGTTTATGTGTGTGCATGTGTG
>LZPO01097154.1:11610-28650 GCA_001675575.1 Neotoma lepida | reverse complement strand
GTTTTTGGTTTTTGAAGACAGAATTTCTCGTGTAGTCCTGGCTGTCCTGGAACTTTCTTTGTAGACCAGGCTGGCCTTGAACTCACAGAGATCCACCTGCCTCTGCCTCCTTAGTGGTGGGATTAAAGGTGTGTGCCACCACTGCCGCCACCGCCACCACCACCACTGGCAAAATGCAGTTCTTTGCAAGCCTTGTCTTGCTGTTTTCGCTGTGAGCTCACACATCTCTGACTTCAGTCTGGTCCTTGTTGTAGGTGTGCTGGAAGAAGCAGAGTTTTACAATATCGCATCTCTCGTGCGGCTGGTTAAGGAAAGGATACGAGACAATGAGAACAGAACTTCACAAGTAAGGTGTCTGCAACTGCTAAGGGCAAACCTCTCCANTGCTCTCTCTCTCTCTGTATGATGTGGAAAGGGTGCCTTTCTCCTCAGAGCTGGAGGGCCAGAATGGCTCAGAGTGAGGACGTTGAAGAGAAATAACAGAGAAAGCAGAGCAGCCCCACCCCTTAGGACAGAGTGTTAGTGTTCACCATGTGCTGGTGGGAAGACCCCAAGACCCCAAGCCACTGTAGATCCAACGCCTGTTTTCCAGGTTGTAGCCCAGGCTGGTCTCGTACTCTCCTGCCTCAGCTTTCCTAGCGCTGGAATTCCCAGGCCCAGCAAAGCCTGTTTTTGCCAGTGGAGCACCTGCCTCCCACAGTGTAAAAGCCATGGTCTCACCTGCTCCTGTGCTGTGCTAGGACCATTTTTAAGCTCTGATCACCTCACATCAGGTTATGCAAGCCACTTGAAAAATATGTGTGAATCGTGCTACTGAGAAGATGATATCCAGCCTCTTCTTACCACAATATCTGGATTATTATATTAACTCAGTAGATGTGATAACAGAAATGCCTCCTGTTGGGAGAGGGCAGATGGTAGGGCAGACTTAGCCTGCTTCCCATGTCATTCATCATGTGGGTGAGCAGCTACTGTAGTGTGTGAAGCCCTTGCGATTCTGTAACAGGANAAGGTGCTTGTGGAGNCTAGCAGAAGAGACTAGACTCTCCTTTTCTTGTGTGTAAGAAACGGCAGCTCCAGATCTACNGAACCAGGCAGGTTGTGCTCCTCCATGGACANCTGTCTGAATGGCATGGTTGCTTCTTACACCACCTTATTCCAGCGGTGGCTCTTTTTCCCTTACTCTGTCATAACCTTGGCTGTTACTACTAAAGAAAAGGCCATCAGAGTTGCTGAACCACTTTTCTCCAGGCGTTTGCAGAGATAGACTTCTTCTGGCCCGTGCTTAGAAGGCTTCTTGTTGATGTTTACAGGTAGATTTANACTTGGTAGACATCAAACAGGACCCTGTGTTCTCTAGTCTCTGCCATCCTACATTTCCATGGCATCTTTTGCTTTGTAGATATTTAATAAATAGCTTAGATGTTTCAGAAGTCTCNCTTTATCCCCAGTTTCCCACATTCTAAAATAAACTTGATTGCTTAGTAGAAATTTTGATGGTACCCTGAATTGCATAATCTGAAACCATCCAAATCATAGAACCTGAATGTTNTGCATTCTTTGCCATTAGTTGATTCTTTAAGAGCATNCTAAGATTTCTTTTTGATGGCAGCAATTAACTTAATTAGTCCTCTAGATTCTGAAGGCTTGAGAACTCATATCCAGTTGGTAGCTTTTTTGTTCCAGGAATGTCAAGATCTTTTGATGTTGATTGATCTTTCTTCTGTCCTTTTTATGTAGTGACCTCTGAGAGTTGGGTTGATATTCAAAGACTCCATCTTCCTGTGTCCTCATGCTTCTAAGATATACTTGGCTGTGTAGATTTCCAGATATACCTCCTTGAATGTGTGCACTGTCAGTTGTGCATAGCAGGCATTCAGGCAGAGCCTAAATTGTGGGGGCCTAAGCCCCCATTTGCTGTGGTCTCTTGTCTCTTTTAGTAGCTGACATGTTCTAAGTATTTTTCTGTTATATATGATTAGTATATATTTGTGATTAGTCTTGGTTCTTTTTGGAGCACTGGTAGGCTGACTCTGGAAGAGAAAAAAAGGGTTAATGGCAGCTTAACTACTAGGGACTTTGGCTACTCTGACCAATATCACAGATCTTTTGGGATGCTCTAAATTTTATAGTATAAACCTGATTGTTTCTAAAATGTGTAGGTAAATGTATGGAGAGAACCAAAGGGAATTGTCAGGGAATTTGTCTGTATTTTCAAAGAAGGGTGTGTTCCCTCTTAGAACTGTGTAGTGGTTGTTCTTTAGTTTATTGTCATTTTGTTTTGTTTTGTTTTCCAAGACAGGGTTTCTCTTTTTAGCCCTGGCTATCCTGGAACTCACTCTGTAGACCAGACTGGCCTCAAATTTAGAGATCCCCTGCCTCTGCCTCCTGAGTGCTGGGATTAAAGGCGTGTGCCACCACCGCTGCCAGGCTTATCATTTTATCTTTTAAGGTGCCTGGCGTGGATCCCAGGACTTCACAAATACTAGACAGTGACTCTGCTGCTAAGCCACATCCCCAGCCCCAAAAGATACTTTTTTGTTTCTCAGTGTTTTGCCATCCAGCGTCTTTGTGCAGTCCCAGCTGGGCCTGGACTCTCAGTCCTCCTGCTTTAGCCTTCTGAGTGCTAGGACTACAAATGTGCTCCANGCCTACCACAGCTACTCAGGAGATCCTAAGGTTGGNAAGCTCTGCCAGGAGTGCAGGCAAAAGAGAAATGTTTCTTTTTCTATTATCACACACCTCTGTTACAGGAGTGCACTGTTAAACATTGCCAGCTTCCTGGTAGCATCAGCAAAGGAGAAACTAATGAGTATTTGTACAATATGTGTTTTCTTCTTGATATGATAATAGGTTAATATGCAATTCCCATTGCCAGGTGGCNTGCCATAATCCCAGCACATGGGAAACTGAGCCAGGGGCAAAATCAGGACTTTGAGACCAGGTTGGGATAAATAGTAAATTCCAGGACATCTTGAACAAACTTGCGAGACGTGGTGGTGCATGCCATTATCCCAGCACTTGGGAGGCAGAGGAAGATGGATCTGAGTTCAAGACCAGTCCGCTATACATAATGAATTCCAGGACAGCTAGGACTAAATAATGAGACCCTTTCTCCAAAAGTAAAAAGGGCGAGGCTAAGGATGGCTAAGAGTGCGTGCTGGTCTGGCAGAGGACTAGAGTTCAGTTCCCAGCACCTGGGTTGGGTGACTCACAGCCACCTGTAACTTCAGCTCCAAGGGATCCTACATCTTCCTTTGGCTTCCTTGGGCATCCAGAAACAAGTGGTATACACATTCATACTCATAAATAAAAATGTTTTTTAATTTCAAAAAGGTCATTCCCATAATCATTTATATCCAGTTTAGACCATCAAAATATNGTCTATATCTTAGCATCCAAATCACATATAAACCACTTGACAACAACATGGCTTTCCTGCTCAGAGTGACTGGGGAGTGGTTGCTCTACGTGTGTCAGCAGCAGAGCTGCTCACATGAACTGTCGTCCTCTGGAGTTCAGGGTTAGTGTACACACAGTGTACACGTTGATTCCTGCCCTTGGGCTTGCTTTCTGTTCTTATAGCTGATGGGTTTTCATTGAACCCACAGTGCTGTTTGGAGAGAGAGGTACTGGTTGGTCCCACAACCCCCAAGGCAGCTGCGGGTGGTGGGGTCCTGGTGGGGCCCCCGTGTTGCTATTCTAGTCTGCCTGTTGTTACAGGGCCCCGTGAAGCACGTGTACAGGGTCCTGCAGTGTCAAGAGGAAGAGCTCACTCAAATGGTCTCCACCATGTCTGATGGCTGGAAATTCGAACAGGTATATTTCTCAAAGAGCAGCGCCTCCTCCCAGGGAGCCACAGCCAGCCAGTTAGTAGCCCTGGGAGTGGGAGTGGGTGAGGCNGGTGCAACCAACCCCATTTCAAAATTAGGAAAGAGCTCCTTGGTGTGCATTACTTGCTCAGCAGCATGTGATGGTTGTGAAGGGTTGGGAGGAGGACCACATTTCTTGGTTTGACATCCAGAGTTTGGACTTGACAGTGCCCAAGGTCACGGNGCTTATAGACCTGAAGCNCCTCCCTTTGCTTTTCTTTACCTCGAACANTCCTTCAGAAGTGCTCTGCTGACNCCATTCTGTGAGCCCTAAAGAAGGCTGGCTTCAACAGGAACTTAAGAGTTCTNATGTATGGCTCTCAGGTGTGCTNGAAGGGGACCAGACACAGATGTGTGTCACAGTCATTTCCCAACATTCTCTCCCTTCATGTCTTTTGGCTTTGTGCTTAGAATTAAGGTTATGAAAACAAAGCCCCCGAGGATCTGGATTTTACCATTTTCTTCCATTAGATGGCAGCCTAGTTCATTTTCNGTTGCCTCAGCTCAGGAAGCTGAGCTGGCACACAGGGAGAGAATTTGTGTGGAGGTGACTATTTATGTAGAGTCACAGAGGCCAGCTGAACTGTCACCAGAAGCTCATTTACATAGCAAAAGCTACAGCTTGTGTAAACACTGTTAGGTTATAGCTAGAGGCAGAGATGCCTCTGTCTCCACTGCNGAACCAGTCCCGTCACATGGGTCCCTAGTGCCCAGTCAGCTGTGGGTGGCCAAATACTGCAGGGTTTTTGTTACAACTCTTTTCCCTGATAGATAATCTTAAGCAGAGGTTATTTAAAACAATATATAAATATTCTTTGTGAAGGTAATGGNNAATTTTAAATGTTACTTATTAATGTTATCACAGTCCTAGTGCTTGAACCCATAGCCTCACACAGTCTAGGCGAGTACCCTACCAACGAGCTGCATCTCTAGTCCTCATATAGAATCTTTCTAATGTCCTGGCTAATGTCCTGAAGGAGGATGAGCTCTATTCTTANTGCCTCCAAGGTGTGGATGAGGAAGTTAGACATGGGGGCACCCAGTCTTGCAGCAGGAGTGCCCCAACTTCAGGCCTGTGCTTGTGAGGCTACACTCACTCTCTGCCAAGCTTCTCTATGTGCAGATTTCCAATTTAGAGTTAAATGCTGAATTTGTTTCTCCCAAAGCGTTAAAGTACCATGGCAAATAGCTTTTGGTAGCTGCAGAGTGGTTGGCTTGGTACTTCCAGGTCTCTCTGGGTTCTAGTCTCTGGTCTGGAGAAAAAGCCAGTGGGAGCAGGTGGGNCTGAAGGGAGTGCTTGCAGAAGTACTCATCTTACCTCAGGTTGATACAGGAGTGACCATGTTGAGCTCCTGATGCCTTTGGGATGGCATTAGGTGCTTGGGTGAGGGGACAAGATGGAACTCCGTGGTGATACCTGGATTAGGATCCACTTAATTTCCCTGGACCTTGGTTGTCCCCGAGAATTGTTATCCTTTGAGGCATAAAGCTGCATAGTCCAGTTGGGGAGGGTGTGACTCATGTGGCACTGGGGTGCTTTTTTGTTTGGTTTGATTGTTTTTGTTTTTGTTTTGTTTTTTGAGACAGGGTCTCACTAAATAGCCCTGGCTTTCCTGAAACTATGTAGATCAGGCTAGCCTGGAACTCAGAGAGATCTGCTTAATTCTGCATCCTGAGTGCTGGGATTAAAGGTGTGTGCAACCATGCCTGGCCCAGGACTTGAGTGTTTTAAGCACCTGCATGTATGGGTGTACAGTCACCACCTCCTGTTTTGCCAGCTGATCAGCATTGGCTCCTCCTACAACTATGGAAATGAAGACCAGGCAGAGTTCCTCTGTGTTGTCTCCAGAGAACTAAATAATTCTACCAACGGCATCGTCATAGAGCCGAGCGAAAAGGCCAAGGTAAGACATGGCTTCCCCAGGTTATCCTCTGTCTCCTTTGTGCCCAGCCTCTCTCCAGNTTGGCCCAAGCTGTCACTGGGTTCCTTTTACTCCTTCTCTAACTACAAGTTTTCTCTCATGCGCTCTTGGTCGCTGGATTTGAACCAGCATTTGCAGTGCCTCGGGAAATGGTGAGCAGAGTCAAATTGGTNAGCTCGGGCTTCAGTGCAAGACCTTGTCTCCAAAAAGAAAACAAAATGAGGTGGAGAGTAATAAAGATGCCCAGCTTAGACCTCTAACNGCCACACAAACATGCACCCCCACAAACACACANACACTTTTATCACACACACATATAAAAGCAATCAGTCAGAATTCAGAAATCAGTGATAGGAACTATGCCTAGACAAGGGTAGTTTTTGCATCCTGTCAAGATGGTGAAGAAGCTGGGTTTTTCTCACTGGTGGCACTTCTCAGTGTTGCTAGATGCAATCAGGCGGTGTCTGCCTTACTCCTCGACAGCCCATTATTTCCTTCTCTTCCCTCACTGTGCCCTACAAACACACACTTCCCACTTCTGAAGAGCCTGAGTGTATGGTGACCGTGAACTGCTTTCTTTAACTTAGAAAACTTTGATCCAACAGCACAGAACCTTCTGCTCCACAACAACCTCCCTGTACTTGGCAAGAGAGCTCTTTGCACTCAGGCACCCAATGAGGTTGAGGCTCCAAGCCTGCCTGCCTTGCTACATGGGCTGACAACAGATTGTGAGCTGCCCACAGGGCCAGAGGAAGCAGCTGCAGGATTTTAAAACTCTTTTTAAAATCGTTATGATATCTAACCTACTTCACTGTCATCAGCTATATCCTGTGTTTCAGTGCCAGCACCCCATGCTTTTGCTGGAGACCCAGCATTCCCTGTATGGAGCACATGCTGTACCCTGAGCCTCACCCCAGCCCTCAGGTCTCTTGTTCCCTCAGCAGTTGCTCAGCTGACTGTCTTCTGCCATCTTCTACTTTTAGATTCTTCAGGAGAGAGGCTCTCGGATGTAAACAGAGAAGCTGAAGTTCCAGAACCCTGAAGGCAAGAGAGTGATCGACCAAGCAGCTGTGAAGGGAAATCCCGCACCTGTACAGTAACTGAGCTACTGCAGAGCNAAGCTGCGCCTGGTCCCGGAGAAGTGGTGTCCGCTCAAACCAGAGAAGCCCCGCCTGCCTTGGACGAAGACAGTGCGCCTCTGGCCGCACAGCCCCTTTTCAGAAACCTGCTTTTGTTTTCTAGCCAGTGTTATGACAGGACCTTCACAACAGCATCTAGGATGGGTCCCTGGCTGGAGCCTTGTGGGGAGCTGAGGAGAAAGGAGGGGGGTCTAGCTCCCTGAAAACGGTTGTAGACACCAAGGAAGCTAGAGCAGAGGAAGGAGGCTTGTCCTGAGCTGTGCCCTGGTCCCAGCCTGCGTGTGCCATGATGGACGTTGGCAGCTGCTGTGACCGTTCTTCCCTGACCGAGGCATTCTTTGAGGTTGGCAGGATGCAGGGGAATCCAGCCTTGGTGCATTGAGTGGAGGTTTTGGGTACAGAATAGAGTTGCCAGAGGACCCACAATCCTATGAACAGAGCCTCAGAGGCAGGAGGATGAGGTGTCCTGTGCTGTGCTTGGAGGGGGGTAGTTGCTATTCCTGATTCTGAGCACTGCCTGTCCCCANGAGTGGCTTTGTCGGGTGTCTGTCCCACAGTAGGGCCCCACGTGGCCCAGCCTCAAGCAGGAGGTTAGAGGCTGTGGCACCCTGAGCAGCACTGGACTGACATCAGTACTAAGTGGTTGCTGTAACGCCTCTGCATTTCTTATCTGGTTGGCCCCGTCTTCCTCCCCCAGCTTCTTGAACTGGACCAAAGAGAAAGGACTTTGTGGCCCCTCTGTATGGCTTGGGGGGAGGAAGGCTNTTTCTGTGGAAGCTGCCAAATGTGTCATGTTGTCCTAGCTTAAAAGTGGTGGTGTTTTTGTGATTGTCTATTGAACATGCACTGACTGATAGGTGATACTTGTGTCTCTCCTTGATTTCTAACTGTGGCAAAGCAGCCCTGCAGCAGCATCCCCAGCTCCTGTCTCTTATACACATCTAGATGTGTATAAGAGACAGGTTCACATGCATGGTGGCAGTCTAAACTCCCTGCATTTCTGACCCCCCCCCACACACACACACACACTTTCACCTGGGCATGCAATGTTGGCAGCAAGGATTCAGTACTTGTGCAATGGGGCGCTGCAAAGCCTCTTGAAGCTGTCAGCCTACAGCTGACGTGGTCCTGCTTGTCTGAGCTTTGGAATCTAAGCATTCATGGAAGACGGGACCAGGGTGTCCTTTGTTTTTCCTAGACAATTGAACTGTGACATGGTATAAAACAGGGAATGCTCCCTCAGGATTGACCCAGGCCCAGCACCCATGAGTGCTTTCAACACCACGATTCTCTGCATTCACTGGGTGTGGTGGCGCACGCTTTTCATCCGAGTATCTGGGAGACAGAGGCAGGCGGATCTCTGTAAGTTCAAGGACAGCCTGGTCTACCGAGTAAGTTCCAGGACAGCCAAGGCTACATAGTGAGANCCTATCTCAAAAAAAAAAAAAAAATCTCTACATCCTATAGCACAGCTACTTACCGAGGGCTTGAGGGTAGAGACTTGTAGAACAGCAGCATTCTGTGCCAGCTATCTCATCATGTGGCTCACGATGCCCAGCTGGCCTCACTGCTCCCTAGGAGTCTTCCCTTGGTATCTGCAAGCATAGCATTGAGGTGCACCTGTCCAAGGCCCCTGCATGTCAACTAGCCAGTCCAGCTGGCTGTGCCACTGTTTGACAGCTATACCACGTTAGATGGCCTGCCTTCAGGAAAAGTGGTCTCCCTTCCAGAGGGTCCCAGGCATCCATTGTCTCTTTAAAAAAAAAAGNTATGTATATTCAAGGAAAACCAGAGGGTGTGGGTGATCTGCCCAGATAGCTAGAACTTAGAAAAGGGACCTTTGATCAAATCATCAAGTGGTATCAAGCTGGGAGAAGCAGCATTTGGAGCCCCTGTTCATTCACCCTGTGAAGCCCCCTGTCCTCAGGCACACCAGGTGGTCTGTTGAGACCAGGACTCTGGACAGGCCTGGTGCCACTAGCCCCAAGTTCAGCAAGGAGTAAGGAATATGGGGAGTGGGGACATTAGTCAATTACCTGGAAAGCATTATCCTCATTCCAGAGAGCCCCGGCTAGTCCTGTACAAGAATACCACCAAGCATCAAGCCTAAGCCCAGAGACAGGCATTAATGGTCCTCCTGTCCTAGAGAGCAAGTGTCGATGGCTCCCTCGCTGTAGCCTGGAGTTATTTTAACAAACAGCCTTGTGCTCTAGGCAGCAGAGGATACTCACCGCTTGCCTTTTTTTTCCAAACCTTGCTGGAGAGTATGGCTGACCACTGCAGATAGAGGGGTCTCTGTCAGCTGGGGATGTCTGTGACCACATGCCACTGCTCCCCAGGACTGCCAAATGGGAGTGTCTGTGCGCATTTTCCTTTGTCCCAGGTCTTCTCCTTGGTGGTGATGGGACCAGCCTCCTCTCAGGTGACTTCATCTCCACAGTCACTTCTGGGCTGTCAGCAAGGTGTGGGGAGGGAGTGATAAGGTGCTAAGGGGCACCTACACCCTTCAGCATGGCCTTTGCTCCATGGCCACCTACACCCTTCAGCATGGCCTTTGCTCCACGGCTCCAGGACCATGCCAGTAGGCCGAGTGCTGTCCTTTGTGACTGTTCATGTGTCTGAACAAAGTCTGAAATGGGACTTTTTTGTCAANAAAGACAAGAAACAAGNACTGGGTCTTGGACCATGTGTGCATTTGCTAGCTCCTGGCTGCTATAGCCATTTCATGATCATCTGGCTGCTTTCAGGGGTCAGGGCTTCTGTACCTGCTCTTCAGTGCTCCTTAGAGCACTGCTCATTCCGACTGCTAAAACTGCCAGAGGCACTGGGCCTTTTCCCTCCTCCCTTTCATGACACTGGAATGGAAAAGCNGGAGAGTGCTGAGAGCAGAGGCCAGAGCTGGAGGAACAGGGGAGTTGCTGAAGAAAAGTGACCAGGTGCCCGTTTTCTACCAGGCAGAGGAAGGGTGAGGAGTAGGTGGTGAGAATCGAGGAACCAAGTGACAGGTGTTGATCACAGGCCTGGGTAAGGGGAACCTCTAAAGGCCCTGTGGGCTNCAGCTGGGAAGAGATCACACAGATGAATGGACAGGCGGGCAGTGTTGCAGGGTCACTCCAGAGGCAACTGGTTAGTGCAATTACTGGGAGTGANGGGGAGGGCCTGAGCGCCACAGCTGCAGGGATGGGGGGGTCAGATGCCCTTCCTGGACAGAAGCAGAGGGAAGAGGCTGGATTAGCAACATGTCAAGAGGTGCTGTGGAGGAGATGCTGGCACTGCTGTCCCAGGGCTCAATAAAGCTGGAAATACAGTGAGCCAACCCTGCTTCCAAACTAGCTGTTGACATCAGAGCAGGAGATGTTGTTGCTGTTTGTCAATGATGAGAAGCAAACAGGAACTCACTTTCCAGCACCCAAGGCAGGAGGCTGAGAACTCCCTGGCGTCCAACACCCTCTTCTGACCTCTGGGTACCAGCACACACACACACACACACACACACACACACACACACATACACACACACACCCCAAATATATATAAAAATGTGGACAGATACTGAACATGTGCCTACCATCTAATGGGACTCAACCATTAATGTCTGTCTTTGCTTTATACACACATTATTGGGGTGTTTTTGTCTAAAGTAATTGTAGACCTTGTCTCACTTCAACCTTAAGTACTTCAGCCAGCATCTTTTAAGAATAAAAATATTCTTCCCCACAAATGCAGTAGCAATACCACAGCTATAAAAATAAAAATTCCACAATATCTGGGCCTGGGGATGTAGCTCAGTTAGACNGCTTGCCTAGTATGCAGGAAGCCCTGGGTTGTTTCCCAGCAATGCAAAACTGAGCTCAGTAGCACAAGCCTGTCATCCCAGCTCTTGGGAAATGGAGGCAGAAAGATTGGTAGTTCAAGTTCATTCTCAGTCACATAGTGAGTTAGAACCAGCCTCGGATATATCAAACCCTGTCTTAAACAAATCCACAAAGGAACTGAAATGTTAATGTGTTTGAATTTGTAAAGACTGTGAGACTTTTAAAGTTAAGATCTTGAGGATGAATAATATATGTAGTGATGTTTGTGTGTCAAATTGACAAAGGGTAAGTTGTACTGGGTGCTTTTGTGTGCCAACTTGACACACACTATAGAGTCATCAGAGGAAGGAGCCTCAGTTGAGGAAATGCCTCCATGAGATCCAGCTGTAAGGCATTTTCTCATTTAGTGATCCATGGGGGAGGGCCCAGTCCATTGTGGGTGGTGTCATCCCTGGGCTGCTGGTCCTGAGTTCTATAAAAAGGTGGGCTGAGCAAGCCATGGGAAGCAAGCCAGTAAGCAGCACTCCTCTATGGCCTCTGCCTTAGCTCCTGTCTCCAGGATCCTGCCCTATTAGAGTTTTTGTCCTGTCTTCCTTCAGTGATGGACAGCAAAGTTGAAGTGTAAGCCTAATAAACCTTTTCCTCCCCCCCCCAAAAAAAAAGAAAAAAGAAAGAAAATCCACAATATCACCTAAATATCTACTTCTTACTCAACTTTCCCCAATTGTCCAAACGTTTAGGTTCTTTTTAATATATTTTGTTTTTATGTGCATGAGTGTTTTGACTGAATGTATGTTGGTCCACCACATGTGTGTCTGGTGCCCAATTAAGTCAGAAGAGGGTATCAGATTCCCTGGGACTGGAGTTACAGACAGTTGTGAGCTGCCATATGGGTGCTAGAAATTGAACCCAGGTCATCTAGAAGAACAGCCAGTGCTCTTAACTACTGACTGAGCCATCTCTCCAGCCCCATAGATGCTGCTTTTCTTTTTTAAGCCAAAATCCAATCAATGTTCNCACATCAAATTCCACTTTAAATCTTTTTTCTTGACATTGTATGTATTTTATGGGTGTGCAGGTACAAGTGCCATGGCACACATGAGCTGTTTCTTGACTACTACCATCTGTGGGATCCAGTGATGAATTCAGGTCATCGGGCAGGTATACTACACACCTTTACCCACCATCCATCTCACAGGTCCTCACGATATAATTCTAGTCCCTTAACAGCTCTAGCTAGACATGATGGCACATGCCTGTGATCTCTACCCTTAAGAAAGAGAGGCAGGAGGATTAGGAGATCAAGCTCCCCTACACAGCAGATTTGAGGCCAACCTGAGCTACATGAGCCCATGCCACTAAATTTAAAAAAATCTTAACTTTGGGGACTCGCAGATTGCACATAGTAAGGCTGAGCACAGCTTGCTAGTTGTTTGTTTAGAAAGTGTTATTTATAGGGGAATCACTCGTGCCACAGTACCCACGTGAGGTCACAGGACCCTGCAGGAATCAGCTCTCTCTTTCCCCCATGAAGGTTCCCAGAATCCAACTCAGATCATCAGGCTTGGCTGCAAGGGCCTTTAACCTCTGAGCTGCCTCACCAGCCCCCAAGTAGCACTTTCTTAAGCCTTTGGGTTGCTATTCAGCTGAGATATGAGTTCTGCTGCCTTTATTTCTCTTTTAGCATTCACCACAGCCATGCCAAGGTGCTATGGCGGCTCTACTGAAAAGGGTGAGTCCTCTTAGGCTGTGCCACCTTCAAACACAGCGTCCACCTGTGACAGACAGGTCCATGTCCTTCCTGCTGGGTCGAGTTGCATCCAGCAGGGAGGAGGAAGAGAGGGAGAGGGTGCTTTGCTTAGTCACACAGCCAGACCTTCAACAGAGGCTGGCTCAGTGGCATACGTGATATTACCGAATCTATTATTAAAGGGCCGGGGTACAATGGATGTCATTCACATTTCTCTGCACAGTGATATGGCGCATGTCAGGTGCTCTGCGTCCTGCTGCAGTTCTCTCTCAGCTTCTTGAGTTGGGAGGGTTTGAAATCCTCAGCCCTGCACCAACCCGATCACACAGACTGGCACCATCAGGGGAGATGCCTTGGCAGTATGGGTAAATTTCCCTAGGATGGAANTCTTAAGAGGACAGAAACCCGTAAAAGGTGAGGAAAGGAGGAAGTGGCAACGGGAGTCTGAGAAGTGGTAGGGAACGGAAAACAAACAGTAAACCAAGGGATGGCAGGATCCAAAGAGACGTGACACTCTGCTGGAGACACCCGGCTCCCAGCGGGAGGGACAAGCCATCTGCTTTCATGCAGAGCCTCGCTTCTGTGAAGCTCTCCGTGTGGGCATTTAAACAGGCAGTGGTGGAATAGAGGAAACCCGGCCAGTGGGGAGATAGTAAATACCCAGGTTATTCTGACCAGCATTCACTCTGAAAATAATGTGTGTTGGGCGGGGGGGGGGGGGGGTGCTGTGTACTCAAGCACCTGATCCAGCAAAGAAAGGGCCTCAATCCGGGAGAAGGAAACTCAAAGAGGCACACCCTGTGTTTTGAACCCAGGTTTCTGGTAGTATGTGCTAATTCTGACAGAAAGGCTCACAAAGCTCTCTTAGCTCCCAGGGGTGTAGGGAGGGAAGCTGGAGAGCCAGGTATGCCAGGTAAGGGCCTCTGGTGAAAGCCCTCTGCAATGGACTGAGAGCATAGCTGAACAGGATGAGACAGAAGCNGATGAGGCCTCTGCCGGGACTGAAGGGAGGCTTGGGGTTCTACCGATCTCTAATTGGACCAAGGTGCCTCAGGAATTCCAGTTCCCATGGCCTCTGGTTATAGTTTTTTAATTTTTATTTATTTATTTTTTATTTTGTATGAGTGTTTGCTCGTATATATATGTCTGTGCACCACATGTGTGCTTGGTGCCCATACTGGCCAAAGAGAGTATTGGGATCACTAAGGACTGGAGTTACAGGTGGTTGTGAGCAGCCTAATGTGGGTGCTAGGAATTGAATCTGGGTCCTCTGGAAGAGCAGCCAATGCTCTTAACCACTGAGCCATCTCTCCAGTTCCCCAGAAATCTGTTCTGAAGGAATATGGCATTCCTCTTGGCCTCAAGATTGCCTCTTCATTTCTCCTCTCCCATGCTCAGTACATGACTATGACCCAGGCAGAGCCAGCCAACCACTGTGGGCCTCCTGCAGCCTAGCAATAGGAACAACATAGCACTGTCTGAGAGATTTGCTGAAATATGAACCTAAATTTTTTTTTCTCTTTTTCCTGTGGTGATGGGAAACCTAGGTCCTCACATANACTGGCTAAGTACTTGTACGTATACTTCCATCCCTTTGAAACTTTTTAATCATTTTGAGACAGAGTTTCACTATGTAGCCCTGGCTGTCCTGGGACTTGCTAGACCATGCTGGCCTTGAACTTGGAGATCTGCCTGCATCTGCCTCCCGAGTGCTGGGATTAAAGTCTCCACGCTCTGCTGAAGTGTGTGTGTGTGTGTGTGTGTGTGTGTGTGTGCTTGTGCATGTCTGTGTATGAGGCAGTCAGAGAGGCGTTGGATCCCTACAACTTAAGTTACAGGCAGTTGTGAGCTGCTTGATGGGGGCTGGGAACCAAAATTAGGCCCTCTGCAAGAGCAGTATGCACTCTTAATCACTGAGCCATCTCTCCAGCCCATGATTTGGATTTTTTTGTTTGTTGCTTTTGCCTTTTGTAAATCTATAGTGAGGGCTGGAGAGATGGCTCAGCGCTTCAGAGCATTGGTCGCTCTTCCACTGGACCTGTGTTTGATTTCCACCACGCACGCAGTACCTCACAACCATCTGTAATTCCAGTTACAGGGAATCTCATGTCCTCTTCTGGTCTCTACAAGCATGTGGTGTATAGACATACAGGCAGGCAAAACACACATACACATTAAAAAAAATTTTTTTTTAAATCTGTAGTGGTTGTTGACTTTTTCCCCTTGGGCAGCATTTCACTTGTGGCCAAGACTGGCTTGCGATTCTAGCAGCCTATTACAGTTTTTTGTTTGTTTTTGGTTTTTTATAATTATTTATTTACTACATATACAGTGTTCTACCTGTATGTTTGCCTGCATGCCAGAAGAGGGCACCAGATCTCATTATGGAGGTTGTGAGCTGCCATGTAGTTGCTAGGCACTGAACTCAGGTCCTCTGGAAGAGCAGCCAGTGCTCTTAACCACTGAACCATCTCTCCAGCCCAAGTTTTGTTTAAGATTTGTTTTATATATATGAGTGTTTTGCTGTGTGCATGTGTGCCATGTGCATTCCTAGTCCCCTAGGAAGTCAGAAGAGGGAGTTGGATTCCCTGGAACTGGAATTATGGATGGCTGTGAGCCACGTGGATGCTAGGAATCGAACCTGGGTCCTCTGTGAGAACAACAAATGCTCCCAACCACAAAGCCATCTCTCTAGCCCCCTATAGAGTTTCAAAAAGTAAAAACAACAAGCAAAAAAACTAAAGCTGAGACTAGAGAGATGGCTCAGCAGTTAACATCACTTACTGCTCTTCTGAAGACCCAAGTTCAGTTCCCAGCACCCACTTGGCAGCTCAGACTTGCCTGTAACTCCAGTTCCANGGGATCTGACTCCTTCTGTCCTCTGTAGGAACCAGGCACACACACATGTGGCACACAGACGTACATGCAGGCAAAACATTTTTATGCATAAAAATAAATGCAATCTTTTATTTTAATCCCCTTGGAAAACAAAACAAAAACACTAAGGCAGCCATATCTGTCCATGCCTGGAGTGCCAGACACTGGAAACCAAGGCAGGATGATGATTGCCAGATAACACAGTGAAACATACTCTGAGGTGGGGGGTGAGGCCCAAGACTAGCATACCCCAAGTGCCATCTACTTGGGAAGCTAAAGCAGGAAGAAGGATTGGGAACTAGCACTATTTTTAGATATGTCATGTGTTCAAGGCCAGTCTGGGCAACTTCACCCTTATACAAAATAGAAACTAAAAAGAGTGCTGAGGAGATACCTCAGCTGATGGGGGCTTACTTGGCATGCACAGGATCACCGTTTCAAACTTCAACACCACGCTCTAATGGTATTCTGATTTGATACATGCTGAGGAATGCAGTAGTAAAATTTTGTATTTTTGTAATTAAACCATGATGTTTCCATAAGAGTAGAACAACGTCATATGTACAGTCAAAACACTGCAGTTCACAACATACAACAGTACCCAATCGGAGCCGAGGTGTGTGAGGCAGTGTTTGTGGTTCTGTGGGGCGATGACAGGCATCGCGCAAACTGCACGTGGTGGGTGTGCAGTGAAGTTGCGTAAGGCAAGGCAGCTGAGCGTGCCACAAGGTCCTGAACACATGCTGCATCTTTAGTCAGTGGGAGTCCAGAAACTTTTCAAGGCCCAGCGTGTGAAAAGTTGGGGTCCAATATACACCAGGCCCTGGGCTTGATGCTTAGCACCCCAGAGGAAAAAAACTCCATTGGTCTCACGGAAGATTTCTACAAAGAACTTGCAGCAGGCACTGTAATTAGGAGAAGATGCTGAAATGCTTCCTCTGAAGCCCTACAGTGAGGAGAGGCTGCCTCTGTTCCCCGCTTCTACACAACAAGAGGAGTCAGGCTGGTGTTCTAAGGCAGATAGACAGACCAAAACTTCTTAGAGGCTTTTTCCTGTGGAGTTCAGAAAGACAGGAAATAAGACTCAAGAGACGCCAGTGAACCAGGATGATGGCAGCTCTCTTCAGCTTCTGAATCCCTGATTTCTCCTTCCCAGGTTGGAAACAAAGTAAAAGCAGACAGAATCTCTCATCAAGATAATGCTTGGGGCTAGGCTGGGGACGTAACTCCATGGTACAGCANTTGCCTAGCGTGTGTAAGGCCCTGATTATCAGCCTGGAGAAATAGGAGAAGAGGAAAGGGGGAGGCTGGAGAGATGGCTCAATGGTTAAGAGCATTAGCTGCTCTTGCAAAGGACCTGGGTTCAGTTCCCAACACCCACACAGTGACTCACAATATTTGTAACTCCAGTTCCAGGGGATCTGACGCCCTCTTCTGGCCACCTCGGGAACTGCATGCATGTGGTGCACATACACATATGCAGACAAAACACTCATACGTATAAAAACAAATAAATCTTTGAAGAAGAGAGGAGGAGGAAGAATACCATAATAATGCTTGGCTTGCATGTTAGAGCAAAACGAGGCCTTGTCCTTTCCACTCACTGTGTGAAACAGCGCTCAAGAGGCCTTGGCAGGTTTGAGTCAAGGAGACATGCCATGTGAG
>LZPO01097153.1:401640-419253 GCA_001675575.1 Neotoma lepida | reverse complement strand
CCNTNTNTCTCCCATCATTCTCAGTTTGGTTTTCCTGCCTAACTTTATCCTGTTCAGCTATTGGCCAGTCAGCTTGTTTATTAAACCAATCATAGCGACATATATTCACACAGTATACAGAAGGATTATTTCACAGCGGCAGCCCATCCCTCATTGTGTGGTCTTGGTGCCTGGTCATTTGGCTGTAAACGGGAGGGTCTCACCTGTGAAGCTTGTTGTTGATAGAGCGTGATTGCATCAAATCTGTAGATTGCTTGGGTAGCATAGACATTTTAACTATTTATTCTAACTATCCATGAGCGCAAGGCATCTTTGTAGTTATTTGTTTCTTGAATTCTTTTATTGGTGCTTTTTGATTTCTGTACAGTGATCATTTGCTGCTTTCATTTTTTTTTTCAAGATTCTGTGTGGTTTTTGTAACTANTTGCAAATGGGATTATTTTCATGACTTTTTTAGATAGCCCAAAAGCTACTGATAGTGTATAGGAATGCCTGCTGAGTTTTGTATGTTGATTGCTATTTTTATATCCTGCAGTGTGACCAAATTTATTTACTTGTAATAATGTAATAACAGTTTTTGTTATTCTTGAGTTTTATTTCCAAAATAGGGACTCAGCAGGAGCCCTGGATGAGCTAGAACTCCGTAGCTGAGAATGGCCTTGAACTTCTTATTCTCCTGTCTTTATCTCCTGGGTGCTGGGATTAGAGGTGTGTGCCACCATACCTGATTTCAAGAAGAGCTAGGGAGCCAACCAAGGCCTTCATGCATGTTAGGCAAGCATTTTACCAACTGAGCCTCGTCTCCAACCTATATCATAATCATTTTTTGATGGAGTCTTCATTGTTATAGCTGGTCACTTTGTATCTGCAGTGGGGAAGCAGAGAGAGAGATGAAAGCTGGACCCAAGTGTTTTCTTTATTCAGTTTGGGATATCTCCCATCATTTGTGCTGCCCACATTTAAGATGGGTCTTCTGTCTTTAGTTACATCATTCTCAAAGTACCACCACAGACATACCCAGAGANTGTGTTTCCATGGTGATTCCAAGTCTAATCAAGTTGACAATGGAATATTAATCATCACAATGATCATGCCATCTGCAAACAAAAAATTTAAAATTTTTTTTCTGTTGTAATGGTGGTGTCATCTCTTAATTGGGCTTTCTTTTGTTTTCTTTTAGTGTGACTAAGGGTTTGTCAATCTTATTTATCTTTGCAGAGAATTAACAAAATTAATTAATTTTGTTTCATTGACTCTTTGTATTTATTTGAAGGACTTATTGCTTTTAGTCATAAAATAGAAATGTTATAATTTTTCAAACATTAGTTCTTTTTGCTAAAATACTGATCATTAAAATGATAGATTGTTAGAATTTGCACAGAATTAGTGTTTGACCTTCTGAGCCAAGTAATCAAAATTCTATTTTATATCATTATAGTTTATTTGTAAAGGATTCCATTATGGGACATCTAATCTTAAGCTTTATGGTTCTGGCCTCTTATTAAATTATATTTGGCCTAAAATATTAGAATTTAAATCATTGATGTTTTTACAAGGGTAAGAATTTAGAATGAAGTTATTGCTCACTAATGGGAAGACAGGTGCCAAGAAGGACCCTTGTGAGGCTTGGTTTAGATGATACCATTGAAGTCTTGCTCTCTTAGTCTGTAAAGTCATGTGTTTCAGGGTTTCGTTTGTTTTACAGGAAGTAGGATATGTAAACCATTTTCACATACTAGCACATAATAAGCACCATTAATGTTAGCTGTCATGCATGCATACAAATTTGTTTGACAGATGGTGACAGACTAAAAGATGGTGAAAACTCAGAGCACAGAATTTCCTGTTTCTACAAGTCCATCTGCACAAAGCTAAAGGGAAAATAATGACTGACACCTGTCTGGGAAAGAAGGGGCCTTTTGTGATTTACATAAAAATGCCAAATAGATTAGAATGTCCTGGTAGTCCACCACTTCTGGCTGTTACAAACTGGGCTTCGTTATCTTCCTACAAAAATGAAAGACTTGTGGCNGGGGTGGACGGACGGACTTGAAAAGTAATTTTTCACATAATGTCTGATTATTTGCTTTGGTCCATTTGGGTTCTGAATACCTACACATTTTGCTATGTATGTTTTCATTTACACATAGTTGAGAAAAATTATTCATTTTTTTGTATTTTCAGAGTTATTGGCATCACTAGAGTAGTGATTGTGTAAGGTGATTTTAATAGACAACTATGTCATTTATTGGTGGTTTGATGGCTNCTAAAACCCTTATTGGCCCTTTTAGTAACAACAGTTGACTATGAAGTTTTTAAGGTTTCAGTAATTGTTTTCCTTCCTTACAGACGAACCAACCAGTCCTAGCATTGATCATGACATCGCGCACATCCCTGCGTCTGCTGTCATCTCGGCCTCTACCTCCCAAGTCCCCTCCATAGCAACAGTTCCTCCCAGCCTCGCAACTTCTGCTCCTTTGATTCGACGTCAGCTCTCCCATGACCAAGGTATGTTTAAAGTGATTCTGCACACNGAACCTCACAATGCATGGCAAACTGATCTTTTTACCATTGAGAGAATCTGGAAAACCACTTGAAAAGTATGAATGCTGGGTTTTAATTGCAGAATCTGTTGGACCTCCCAGCTTGGATGGCCAGCACAACTCAAAGACAGAAAGATCAAAATCCTATGATGAAGGGCTGGATGATTATAGAGAAGATGCAAAATTGTAAGTCTCAGATGTATTATTTTAAATGTTTTTATATGAATGATATTCATTATGAGTTTAGCCTTTAAGGTTTCTCATTTTTAACTCTGACATTAGAAATGTAAATCAAATAGTATCAAAGTAACATCCACTTGATTTTAGAAGTAATATTTTTATTTATATATAGCAATATGCTTTTTATAAGTTATAGATTTAAGATGTTTTTCCTCCCCTAGACTTGTAGCTACTTTTAGTGGTTTTATAATGTCTTTATAATGAGGGAGTGCTATTACTCATCATTATGCTGTGTTCTTTCAAAATTCTGCTGGTTGTTTTTCTTTCCTGACCTTCCAACATGATTTTCTAGTTCTTTTCATGTGGATATTTTCATTGACACACTGTCTGGTTCGTAGATTAGCTTAGGAAATGTTGACAGCTTTCATAACATTGACCCTTTTATCAGTGACCAATTCTTACNTCACCTTTNTTAATACCCTCTTACACTTTCATCAGATTGTCATTTATATTCTAATTCAATTAGTTCTTCTAGGACTAGTCACTTAAGAGTGGTTCCTGTGAGATACGGCCAGGGTACAGTGTTCCAGCTCAGTAGGAATTGTCCTAACGATACCAGGTTGGATATGTGAGCTTTTGAGCCTTTCCCTAAAACGTGTCAGTCACTGCCACACTCCAGGCTCCTCCCCACACAGGCTGTGCACAGCTTTCTTCCAAATGGCAGCACTGTGTGTTTCCTCATTTACTTAATACATGTACAATGTCTTAGACAATATTAATACCNCGTTGCCTTCTCTTGTCCCCTCCACCTCCTGCTAAACTTCCTCTCAACTAGACCACCCTACTTCCATGTCTGTGTCCATGTGTCCCACTGAGTTAATTAAGGAAGATGGCATGAGCATGTGTGGAGTTATTTACCATAGCATGATCAGCTTACCAGTGGCCACACTCATGAAGAAAATGTCTCTCGTCACTTTTCTCCCCTCACTGGTGCTAGGTGGTGGCTGGTGAGTTTGTCACAGCTCTACCTTGTGTCCCATGTGTGAATGGGGGAGGGGGTTGGCTTTGATCTCAGAGGACAGTGAACTGCGATGGTATTGGAATTGTGCAGCTAACAGTGTCCTCTCTGTTGGCTTTTAGCTGCTCTTTGTTCATACACATTTTTACCTTTTCTTGAGAGTAGTTAGTTAGTATAGTTTGCATTGATTCTTTGATAATTCCAGTGTCCCAACTCATTTTTGTGTCTAGTTTTATAATCTTCCATATCTTGAAACTGGGTTCCCTTTTCTTTTGAATTGTCTTTATTATTACCACTGCTATTTTTTATTGAAAGCTAGACACTACAGATACAAAAATTGGGGTTAATGTCACCGCATTTGTTCCCAGAGGTGGGCATAAATTGTGAGACAGGCCTTCTCCAGGAGTTTAACCCTCTCTTTCTATCCTACTGGTTAAACAGTTTCAGTGTCTCCTGGTACTTTTCAGGATGGAGTTTGTATACCTGTTTCTAATTACCTTCTTGTTTGAGGTGGTTTTTGAGACAACAGTGATATATTATGTCACATCTTTAATTATTTTGAGGAATTAATACAGGCCTGCCTTCTGAAGCCTTTTCACTGACAGCCTTTGTTTCTCCCCTTCTTGAAAGCACTCAGAGTGTGGTTGGCTGAGTGTGTGCACGGGGTGGGTTAAGGGGCTGTCTCTGGCCTTCACGGGCCTGCCGAGAGATGATCCATAGGCAAGAAGTCCTGGTTCAGCGTAACTCAGTAGACAGTTGTTGGTTCAGACTTTTGGAGTCTGACTCCGAGTAGTTTATTTTAGGCATGTTTAAGCACAGCGCAATTTACTGAAAACTTTTCTGGTGATAATACATTTTAGTGAAAACTTTTCTGGTGGTAATCAACTCAGTTCTGCAAGCATACATATATCTCTTTGAGAAACAAAGTAAGCTAAATAGAAGTCGGAAGTGACTACATTGAAACTCTTTGTTAAAGTACAATAGGACACCTTCCATAAGGGTAGGTTCTATAGATAAACTGAAAGTTTACAAGGGTCCAGAGGAGGGAGGGTCCAGTGCTGGAAAGTCTCAGACTTCACAGAGAGTACAAAGGTCAGCAGGCTAGAAAGCACATCTGCTTCAGTCTTCTGGGCAAAAAACAGGTTTTACATTCCTTCTCTTGAAGGAATGACCCTGTGTTCTTCACATTCCAGGTTTTCCCAGTGCTTATCTGTACACACTAAGACCTCCTGCCTCCTANAGTGGAGGGCACAGGATGTAGCTGGCATCACCTGACAGCTCGCTGACCACTGCATTCAAAGCCCAGGGTTTTCACTAGGTGCAGAGAGCGGATGAGCTGCAGTTGCCTGCCAGCGTTAGGTAAAANGCTCAGTGGTTAGCCCAAGTAGCTTTTCCTTTGAAAGGCAGAAACACTGACCAGGCAAATTAAAGCTAAAAAAGTTGCTATCAATGAATTGAAAATGTACTATTATAACTTAGCTGTTCTTACTTACATTGAACAATGAACATACCGATCACATGGTAAGGATGAAATGTGAATCCATTAATGAAAATTTAGTTGTTGTAGTCAATTCTTACATCAAGAGTTTTTTATATTTATTACACATATTTATATACTTTCCCAACAGGTCCTTTAAGCACGTGTCTAGCCTGAAGGGAATCAAGGTCAGTATTTAATATTTTTAAGATACCAAGTAAATGATAAATGTTTTATTTACCGTAGTTTACTTTAGCCCGGCAAAGAAAAGTATGCATTTTNTCTTTCGAATATTTTGTATTTAAATGATGTAACTTTTTAATCCATGTCCTCTGCATTTAAAAGGACATGAATAATGTTTTTAATATTATTAATANCATGAATAAATGTTNTTAATTTCTAAACATTTTCATCAAGTATGTAATGCCTTATAAACATTGAGCTGATTTTTCTCATTAACAACTCAAGGCCCAAATCAAACTGCCCAGCAGTCCTGTGTTTCTCTACTCAAAATATACCTGCTGCTTGTAGCCACATCTGTATTATCTCCTTTACCCTTGCTTGTACTTCACTGAAAAGTTAGGAATGACTAGACAGGAATGTTCTTATTTACCGCCCCGGAAGTGGCTGTGGCTGCGTAGTTCTTTCCTGTCTTGTTCTTACTTTAAAGTCTTTGTGCTTGGAACACAGCCCTGCCGAAAGCTAGCGAGCACACAGACTTCTGTGGTGCNCATCAGCAATTGCTCTCTCTAGCCCCATCCTCTTCTGCAAAGACAGTCTTCCCCGTGCGTGTTCACTGTCATGCAGGCATCATCTACTATCTTTGTTAAACAGAAAACTTCCGGAATCTGTGTTTCTCTCTACTCCTCCTGTTTTGTACTTTTTATACTAAATCTTCTTGAGAACCATGNACACAGTCTATCCTCCTTAGTTCACACACACGAGAATCATCTGTAAGTGTGCCGAGGTTGCTAGTGACACTCAGCTTCACAGAGGCTGCTGTCGTGGGTTTTTAACCTAATGNAGCTTTTCAGGAATAGTTAACACAGTTCCCGTCCCCATGGTGAAGTCCCTCCACTTCATCATCTCTTCCTTCAACTTCTAAGAGTACATCTGAGTCTTCTTTGCTGGGTCTTCTGCAGTTAAAATTTTGGAATGCCTACAGCTAGTTTCAACCCGTTTCTGTACACTGATTTCCTCGTTGATTAATTCAGAGGCTTCGCAGAGTTTCTTTGCTGACCTTGGCTTCCTCCCAGACAGCAGCCTGTGTAAGCCGCTGCCTCACCTGNCATCTTCATCCGCATGGTTAGTAAGCAGCTCTAGGTTCGAATAGCTCTTGATAANCCTTAGATGGTTTGTCCCTTCTCTCCAGCTCATTAATTCCACTTCTTTTCTCCCATTTGCTCAAGCCACACAGTTTCCTCTGTCTCACTCTCAGAGGTCAGGCCGGTCTACTGTGTCTCTAAGCCATTTCCTGAGTGTTTCATTCCTCCTCATCTTCACTTACGGCCTCAGTCCCATTCTCTCCCGTCCCTCGTCTCCTCATGCTTGTCCCTTTAGAAACCATTCTCCATGTCACAGGGTGGTCTCATTCATCACTTTCAGGTTTTCCTTCCCCTTCCACCACAGACAAAGGACCAGAACACCCTTTCCTTAGCTCTTGCACTTCCATGGACTGTAAATTATTAAAATGATAAATCTGTGTTCATGTTTCTCCCTGAACTTTTCATCTCTCTGATAGTTTATGGCTGCCTCCTCCCCTGTGAGAGGCATTGCTGTGGTTCCACCAGTTCAGCCACTGTGCTCCTTCTCCAGAAGCACACATCACAAATGGCTGATTTCCTCACTTCTATCTCCAAGTTTTCATTTCATTTTGTTTTAAAGCAGGATCTCATTGTGTAGAATAGGCCAGCTCTGAACTCACTTTGTACCCCAGGCTGGTCCCAAACTCTGTNTTCTAGACAGATTCATTACTTATACATACCTTGAAATCCTCCCATTGCAGCCTCTTGAGTGTTGAGGTTACAGAGATGGACTGCTATACCTTGTTTGTCATCTCATCTGTCCGTCCGTCTGTGTGTGTGTGTGTGTGTGTGTGTCTGTCCAGCCCATTATCTTTTTCTGCCAAAATAGAGATCAGGAAAGTTAGACTGTTATGTAGATGGCTTTTGAAAAACAATGAAGCCAATTCACCTAAAAAAAAAAAGGTAGAAATGTTTCTAGTGTGACTTCTAACCCCAGTGTGACTTCTAACCCCAGAACTTGTTTTGCTTAGAACATTAAATACGACATTTGCCAATGCAGTTTCCATGTATAAATACTTAGAAAAGGAAAAGCTGACGTTTTACTGTTTTCTTGACCCGTTCTGTAGATCACAGACAGCCAGAAGTCATCAGAAGACTCTGGATCCAGAAAGGGTTCTTCCTCCGAGGTCTTCAGTGATGCTGCCAAAGAAGGGTGGCTGCAGTTCCGACCCCTCATCACAGATAAGGGCAAGGTAGTGCACTTTCCTAGTCACGTGATGTCAGTACCGAGGCCTGATAAGAAAAGCTCATGCATGTGAGGTTGTGAGGCGCCCACACATTCCCAAGAAAAGAAAATCTGCTCAGTGGGGTACTTTGCTTCTCACCTTGAACGCCAGCTACATGTGGAGTATACTGCCTTACAGTGTGCCAGTGTGAACAGGAAATTAGGGTCTAAGGAGGAGCCCATTTTTATTTACCAGGATTGGTTATCACTAAATAACAGTTCTCCTTATTAGTCATTAAAAATACTTAGTCTAGTTCTTTTCAATTTCCTTTCTAATTTTTGTTTCATTTTATTTTAAACACTGAATTATGTAAATGAGTATAATGGTATCAGCATGTGCTTCAGTAAGTAGAATCCCACAAAATAAAATCTTTGCATTAAGAATTACTTTAGTGTTGCCAAAGAATTTAAATTAGCAAACATGCTTGGATATGGACACTCCTGCTTTACCATGCAGATCTGATGACTTTGGTGATGTCATTTCCTGTCAGTACATATTATTTCGGGAACACTCCTTCTGGGGTGTTTATCATGCCCCTGTTGTAAAACTTGGTTTTTACTTGTATTGTGGTTTTTGTCTTTCCTTTGGTTGGTTTTTGGTTTTTGGTTTTTGGTTTTTTTTGTTTTTGTTTTTGTTTTTTTGTTTTTTTTTCTGGCCAGAGATACAGCTCAATGGCAGCTCAATGGTAAAGTACTTGAACAATACTCTGGATTCTATCCCCCAGTACCAGAAGGAAAAAAAAGAATATTAATGGATTTCTTCTTTTAATTGTGAAAATTTGGTTGGTTTTTGGTTTTTGGTTTTTGGTTTTTTTTGTTTTTGTTTTTGTTTTTTTGTTTTTTTTTCTGGCCAGAGATACAGCTCAATGGCAGNTTTAAAGCAAACAGTTAATGACCACTTTTAATGCATTTCTGTAATGTGTATTTTATTGGGTTTAGTTGTTCATTTTTGTCTTCCCATCTGAATTTGGTGTAGATACATTTCCTAATTGGTGTATATGTGATATTTTTTAAAAAGTACTACTTTTTTGTTGTTTTTACTTTTTATTGATTCTTTGTGGATTTCACATTATGCATCCGGACCCTATTCATTTGTGCCCACCCTCTATCCTTGCAACTCCCCTTACCCTAATAAAACTTAAGGGAAAAGGAAAGAAAAAGAAAAATCTTGGCGTGGAAGCTGTAGTGTGACACGGTGAGTCACACAGCTTACCCTTTAGTCCATAACTTTACTTGCAAGTGTTCACTGCAGAGAGTCATATAGGTCTGACTCAAGGCCTCTGGTTTCTGCTACGCTATCGACACTGGGGCTCCTCATAGATATTCTGTTGTTGCCCTGCTGCATGGAGATCCTGCAGCTTTGGATCTGCAGGTCTGGCCCCTTCACATGCTCCGGGGTTCATAGATGAGGTGGATGTTGGGGTGGGCCAACTCACAGCCCTGGTTCTGGGCCTGGGTGGTAGCTGGGTTGGTCAGCCTGCCAGCTTTTCCTCCTCATTACCCCCAGGGTGAGCTCTTCAGCACTGCCTTGGCCAGCTCACCCATTGCATCAGGCAGCAAGGGGCGGGGCCAATTCTCCTGCTCTCGAGTCCTTGAGGCCGGCTAACTGGCACCTATACCACCAGGGCCAACTCTACTGTTTTTGAAAAAGTACTACATTCAAATTATTTATTTATTTATTTAGATAGGATCTCAGTGTGTAGCTTTGCTAAGTAGACTAGGCTGTCCTCACACTCAGAGCCTTTGCCTCTTGTATGCTGGGACATGAGTCACCATGCCCAGTTACACCTTTAAATTTATCTCTGTATGTATTGGGTGATTGTCTTTATGCCATAGCAAGCATGAGTAGGTCAGAAGACAGAGTGTGGGAGTCAGTTCTCTTGTACCATGTAGGTCTCTTGAATAGAACTCATATCAGGCTGATAGGAGCTGCTGGGTAGCAGGCTCCTTTTCCCACTGAGCCAACCTGACATTTTTTTTATCTTTCCTCTCTCTCTCTCACGTGTATTCAAGTAAATGAGACATCTGCTATGACAGGTACATAAGTATGCATCTGAAAGGCGTTACTTAGTCCTGATCCCGTCACAGAGTTCTAGCCTTGTAGTGCTTATTCATGGACCACTTACTGTTTTGTAGCGTGTTGGTGGCAGCATTAGGCCGTGGAAACAGATGTATGTTGTACTTCGGGGCCATTCACTTTACTTGTACAAAGACAGAAGAGAGCAGACAACGCCATCAGAGGAAGAACAGCCCATCAGTGTCAATGCTTGCCTGATAGACATCTCGTACAGTGAGACCAAGAGGAGGAATGTGTTTCGACTTACCACATCCGACTGTGAATGCCTGTTCCAGGCTGAAGACAGAGACGACATGTTAGCATGGATCAAGACTATCCAGGAAAGTAGCAACCTAAATGAAGAGGTATGTTTTTCAAAGGATATGGGTGAAATTTGACACTTAGTAAAAGCATTGGATAGATTATTTTTATAAAAAATAAGATACACGATTTTCAGTCATTAAAAAGAAAAACTCAAGTATACTTGCATTATTTTTAGTTACTGAAAAAGTGCTATTACTAAACAAGAAAAATAGGATACTCATATTCTTCATATCTTTTCAGATACAACAAACCATAGGCAGGAGCCCCATGTTGTCTTCTGATCATTAGTGTTGTTCNCGAGGAAGGTCAGGACACCCTCTATGGATCCCAATGTCTGTGGGTGCTTCAGCTCCTTACATATGTGCAGGAACCTTTTGACCAAATTATTACAAGCAATTAGTATTGTTGCAGGCTAGGCTACAGTAAAAACATTTACAAAAACAAGTTATTATGTAAAGGTAAAGAAATGATTTTTTTATGGACTTGTAGAGGTAAAAATATATCTTGGTGTGCTCATGGGTTTCTAAGGGAGCATGCGTTATGAAAAATCATGTTATAAGCCAGTTTTGTTTGTTTTAGTAAGGAATAATGCTTTACATTTTTGAGAGTCTCTGACATGCACCATCAAGGAGTTGCTTTTGCAGTAAGAATTTTAGTAGTCAAGGTATTTTTCAATACAATGGAGGTCAAACTTTTGCTCAATGTCCCCAGCCCCCAGTCTCATTAACACAATTTTCCTTGCACATTCTCCATGCTCCTTGTGCCTATTGCTCACAGTACTCATGAACACCTGCATCAACTCTGCAGCTACACATAAGATTTTCCTCCATTGATTTTCATCGTCCAGTTTACACTGAAAGGCTCACACCATGAGGACAGCTTCTCTGTGCTGCTTTGCTCCTGCGCTGTAGCTGCTCACTGCAAAGTGTCAGCATCAGCATACAAAGTAATAGGCTACATTACGGCATTTTCTTCTTTTTGTTTTTTGTTTTGTTTTTTGAGATAGGGTTTCTCTGTGTAGCCCTGACTGTCCTGGAACTCTCTGTAGATCAGGCTAGCCTCGAACTCAAGAGATCTGCCTGTCTCTGCTTCCCAAGTGCTGAGATTAAAGGCATGGGCCACCACTGCCCAGCTGTATTGTGATATTTTCATATGGACTCTTTCTTTGTTGATCTCTCTCTCTCTCTGACCCCCTTTATTCCTGGTCCCCTTCTTTCTCCAAGTAGCTTGCATTCTGCTTTGATGTCACACGTATTCTCTTGCCTTTTCATTTCTTCCTTTTTTCCTACTCATGGTCCTGTTTATAATTCCATGATCTGTACCCACACTCATATATGCACACATATGAAAATTAAAATCCAGGGTCTGCATAGGAAAGAAAACGTGCAGTTTGTCTTGCTAAGCCTAGGCACGGTAATAGTGAAAAGCAGAGAAGAGATTCATTCAATGTGGGTATGTTGAGAGAAGGAACAAAGATGCCCAGTGATGTCCAGTCCATCCTTGGGAATCCTGCATGAGGGTTGGGTTTAAATAGAGGATAGAAAGGTGTGCATAGCTAAGCAGTCCTGATCAGGGTGTGGTCCTGCCCATCATCATTGTGGCTCAGGTTTTACAATTTACAAAAGTGAGTGAAGTCTTTCTGGGAGACATGCCCCCTCTTACTGACACGAAGCATGATGTTAGGCTTTCCTTCTTCTAGCATGAGATTTCGGGAAAATTCCAACTTTTTGAGAACCATTGTTTCAATAATTTGATAGCCAAAAAGAACACAGTCTCTTCAAGTACCTTCATTCCTGCCTGTGTGGCTACATGTATTTCATTACACTCAATATAAGACGTATTTTAAGAAATGTTTGCAGATACATGCCGGTATATAATTGCAATTGCTACAAATAGAGTTGTTCCTGTTTGTTCAGTTCTGGGTTCACCTTGGNGCATAGGACAAAGCAGGTCCTTGATCATCTGCCCCTTTTGATGCCATCTGACTCCTAATTCACTATTCCTACAAGTTAATTATTAATAAATTCTGGTATATTTTTCCGTCTTTGACTCAATGGTATTATTATTGAATGCTGATCATTCGTTCTGGTATTAGAGAAGAAGCTAGCTTTGTGCTCTCTAATCATGCATTTTATATAGCATATTAATTCAGTACATACTGAATCATTGTTACTTAAAAACTATCCTAGGTATTGCATATATACAGAAAATACACAGCAAACTCACTTGCAGGAAGGAGTAGGAGGCACTTGGACCATATGTCACATGGTGACCGCTCCACTGAGAATGTCATAGCATTTGTATTGTTAAACAAAGTGATAAAATAGCAAGCCTCAAACCCAGGGGTCACCCTCTGCCTCTAATAGTCTAATAACATACTTTCTAATGTCGCCTTCTGCTCGTTCTGTAGGACACTGGAGTTACCAACAGAGATCTAATTAGTCGAAGAATCAAAGAATATAACAGTCTGATGAGGTGAGAATCCCGCCATGCCTAGGGTTAATTTAGATGTCAAATATGCAGTTGTTAAGAAGTGTTCATTTCTTCCAGCAGCAAAACAGAACAGTTGCCAAAAACACCTCGCCAGAGTCTTAGCATCAGGCAGACTTTGCTTGGGGCTAAATCAGAGCCAAAGACTCAAAGCCCACATTCTCCAAAGGAGGAGTCAGAGAGGAAGCTTCTCAGCAGAGGTAACTAACTGTAACATGGGTTAAGTTGGGTTGGCAGTGTATGTTGCTGCTTCACAATGCTGACTTTTACCAGCAGACTCAGGGTCAGCCAGCTTGAAGCTCATGGTAAACATGGTACCAGCTCATTGGGCCTTTTCCTTACGGTGAGGACCAAGGCATCCATGTCTGTGATCAAGAGAAAGGGGAGGAGAGCACACAGTCACATCTTTACAGATGTGAATGGCCAGATGTATCACTGNAAGACAAAGGCGAGGACACGCTGGTTCTGCTGCTTTCTTAAAGGGTGAAGGAGTATAACTATATCTGATAAGTTACATGGATGGGTTGGAGGCATAACAGAGTAGGAAGAGAATAATGCGNTAAATGTAGATTGTTGTATAAGACTGCAGTTAATGAAAGCATTGATGAATTAGACTTTTAAAGTGATTTGAACAGTCTTCTTTCCATTTCTTATAATGTCATTTTATTTTCAATAACAATCAAAAGATGATACCAGTCCACCCAAAGACAAAGGCACTTGGAGAAGAGGCATTCCAAGCATTGTGAGGAAGACATTTGAGAAAAAGCCAGCTGCCACAGGAACCTTCGGAGTTAGGCTGGATGACTGCCCGCCTGCCCACACCAACCGGGTAGGAGATCCCAACCATCTGGACTAGTCAGTGGCTGTCATAGCAGGGCCTGAGTTCATAGCCCTTTAGATAAACTGGCTGCCTGCTCATCTAGTCTGCGCTTTCCTCCCTTAATATGACTGTCTGTTGAGTAATTTTTATCTTTAAACTTTTTATCTAACATTAACTCTGAACTATAGTAGTGATCTAATCAGAAATAGTCAGTAGGAATTCATTTCAAACTTTTGTGCTGTGTTAAATAAAATGCTGGTTTCTTGTTTTGCAGTATATTCCATTAATCGTTGACATATGTTGCAAATTAGTTGAAGAAAGGGGTCTTGAATATACAGGTATTTACAGAGTTCCTGGGAACAACGCAGCCATTTCAAGCATGCAGGAAGAGCTCAACAAGGGGATGGCTGACATTGATATACAAGATGATGTAAGTTCATTTCTGTTTGAATAACTGATCCTTTTTTCCCCCCTTTCATAATATTGACCACAAAAAAACTATATTTCTGTTTTGCATATCCAGAAATGGCGAGATCTGAATGTGATAAGCAGTTTACTAAAATCCTTCTTCAGGAAGCTCCCTGAGCCTCTCTTCACAAATGGTGAGTTAGCTCCCTAGACCGTGCCAGAGGAAAAGGCTCACAGCCTGTGCTAGAAACCAGAGCATAATACATCAAACCAGGAAGACAATACAGGGGATGAAGGAAATGGCATTCATCTCAGGTCTAAATTTAATGAAAAGCATAATGAAGAACTGGTTTTGTTCATTTGTAGTCTCATAAATTTTGGTGAAAACTCATTTGTGAAAAGTTGATACACTTCAGTAAAATGAAAATAAGATCTATATTGACCTAAGTTTGTTATCAAGCTAAAAATGTTATTATTGTTTCAGTCAAAATTCTTTGGACATAAGGTGTAGTTAAAAGACCCTGTGCTAGATACTGTTCTAAGGTGGGGATAATGGACAGGCTGAGTGAATGCCGGACAGCAGCTTCAAAGAAGTCCCATTGNGAGAACGCTCCTCTGTTGGAAAGGCTTGGAGATTATTAAAAACCATCTCTAGCATGTAAATTTCAGAGATTTATATTTCAAAATAGACAAAACTCTTATGCATTTTAAATCGTGGCTTAAAATTAAGCCCTGAAGGGAANGGACTGCAGTTCACCTAAGCAGTTTAACTTGTTCTCTTGTTCCTGTGGCTGCCAGATAAATATGCCGACTTCATTGAGGCCAATCGTAAGGAAGACCCTCTCGATCGGCTGAGAACGTTAAAAAGACTAGTAGGTATTCCTTTTTATTTGGGGCGGGGGGTTGCAATTCAAATACAGCATTTAAATCCATTCTGAAAATAATATGTTCCAGATTCATGATCTGCCTGAACATCATTACGAAACACTTAAGTTTCTTTCGGCTCATCTAAAGACGGTGGCAGAAAATTCAGAAAAAAATAAGGTGCGTAAGGTACAGCCTCAGTACCTTTCATGGCTGTGTGCTGAGTACTCAAAGGAAGGCCTTTTTTCCACAGAAACCTAAGAATGCATCAGACTGGACTGGCTGGGTCCTTGAGAAGATCACTCAAAAGCAAAGGCTCCACAAACAGCAGTGGTCACTCTTGAGAAGGGGCATTTCATTTAGAAATGTTTCATTTTACATTCATCCAGCAAGAAAAATAGAAGAGTCAGTTTTATTTTGTTTTCAGCTTTATGTTGCTACATTAAGTAGGTGGCATATATGCCTGGTAAACCAGCCAAAGGGTACCAGATGACACACACTGAAAAGTCATGTTTTCTTTAGTTTCCTGTTAAACAGGTATGATGCCTTTCTTCCTTTTAATACCTTATCACCACACACCCACAATTAGCTGTCCTAAGTATTATCAAATATTCAGTTTATGTTCAAGTTTTCTTGATCAATTTTTTTAAAGGTCTTTACAGTTATTTGTTTAAATAACTAGATAAGATCCACATTATATTTCACTGGTCCATTTTAGTTTTAATTTTTCATCCTTTTGCTTAGTCAATGAATGATTGTTACCCAAGTCCATTATATCAGGAGGTTGCAAATGGTTCTTCTTCTAACTCAGGTCATTCTTTAAAGTTCTGTGATGATCCTGTTGAGTTACAGAGGAAAAAATGAAAGAGAAAGCTAAGGAGTAATGATAACACCCCTAAGACTGCTTTGTGCCTAAGAGAGCAGAGCTCAGTGGTACAGGATTGGCTCATGAGTGCATCATCACCCAGTTACCCGCAAGTGAAGAAGACTACAGCACTGCCTCAGCACCTTCCACGTGCTCTTTGTCTTCAGTTGAGAGAGTTGTGAAAGGTTTAAACAAAAGGGGGAAAAAAGGGACCAAAGTTTACTGAGCTGTCTCCAAAAGTGTGTACAATAAGCCAGAGTTTTCCCAATATAATTCTAGCTGAAATATTTTCTAGTTGATTTCCCTGAAGGATGTGTGTTTCAGTTTTACTGGATGCTAGTGCTTCTCGGAAAGAGTGTCTAATTCCTTAGAGAAGACTTAACATTGCTAAACATGTTCAGCAAGTGGCATGATAGAAAATTCAATCACTTTCCTATGTACCAATGTCAGTCATACTAAAGAAGAAACCAGAGAAACAATCCCATTCACCATAGCCTCAGAACTGGATCTGTTAGCAGGTGTCTGTGCTGTACAATTTCTTTTTTTTTATTTTTTTTTTAATTTTTGTTTTGATATAGGGTCTCTATGTAGTGTAGCTGTCCTGGAATTTGCTATGTAGACCCAGGCTAGCCTCAAACTCAGAAATCCTATCTCTGCCTCCTGAGTGCTGGAATTAAAAGCGTGAGCTACCACACCTGGTACCTGGCTCAGTTTTTTTCTTTTAGAAGTCGATTCTGTCTTAAAGTCTTGCTTATTTAGAGATTTTTTTTTTTTTTGAGAAGGATCTCCAGTAGCTCAGCTGGCCTTACACTCAGCTATGGAGCCTATGTGTCCTTAAACACCTAATCCTCCTGCCAATACTAGAACCACAGGCATAGGACACCACACTTGGCTTCTTGGAGTTTTTATTGGGTTAACAGTGAGTCTTAAAGACAATATAGTACTTTATTTCCTTGACATTTTTTTAATCTCATATTTTAGAACTTAAATTCAAACAACCAAAACAAAAAAAAACAAAAAAACCTGTAGGCTAAGTGTCATGTGGAAGCTATCTAAAAGCTACTCACATAGGACAAGCCTGTCTCTGTACATAAATATTAAAGTATGTCATTAGTCTGAAGCCTTAAATGAAGCTATAGACAAGAATCTACTGAATGCCTGACATGAAGCATTTAATGTGGTGGATCTTTTAGCTTTGGGCCACTCTTACCGACACAGGGGTTAGAATAAAATAACTAAATATTCCAGAAGGAGACACAAACATGCCAGTGCCCAAATCCTTTCCCAAAGGTAATATTTTTTTATTCTAGTATTCTAGGAAAATCCTAAATTTAATGAGAATTTGTTTTTCTTCCAAATGGTAGGATAGCACATATAACACTCNTTAAAAGATGAGTGACGTTTGCCTCAGTAGAGGAGGTAAGCTGTAGGCTCCTTGTCTGGTAAATTACATGCACATGTCAGTGCCTCCCAAATAATCTAGTAGGATCCTGAATGATTAATTTTTTTCATACCCTGGTGAGTTCTAAGATTGGTTAAAGTTATTTAACAACTTTAATCAAACCTTAAGCTCAGTGTAATATAAAGACAACAAATGCTTGTTGACGGTCCTAATTAAACAAATTCAGAATAGTATGTCAATGAGTATGCAAACCGAATGTCATGCTAAGAAGGCATCCAGCCAGGCTAAGCCCAGGACTTCANGAGATTTGGATGAGGTGGGCATTCATCCAAAAAGATATTTCCAGACTGTTTTCTTCTTTAATGATTTTGATGTGTGACACAGAAGAATCTGGAATCTTGCATTTATTTCCAAGTCCTTTGTCCCTTCCAATTCCCAAGAGACTGAGTTCATTATTCTTTAATTTCACTTTTTTCTTTTTCTTTTNCACCGAATCCATCTTTGTTAACTAAAAACAGTTGCTGTGGTTTAAAACTAATCAAAGACTTCTTGGGAAAACAAATACCAATTAGCTATTGTCTATTATCATTCGAGGACTTGCTCATGAAAGCCCTAACTAAGAAGAATTTACTTTTTT
>LZPO01097153.1:385380-401415 GCA_001675575.1 Neotoma lepida | reverse complement strand
CAGTGGAGGGTTAATCTAAATTTTCCACTTTCTTCCTTTCCTTCAGATGGAACCAAGAAACCTAGCAATTGTTTTTGGTCCAACTCTAGTGAGAACATCAGAAGACAACATGACCCACATGGTCACGCACATGCCAGACCAGTACAAAATCGTAGAGACGCTCATCCAGCATGTAAGTCACACTGCATCTCTTCCTGAAAGTTCTTTCATCATGGCTGACAACTGGTAGGACAAGAGTTGCTTCCACTTTTCCCCCCTATGACATTTCCCTTATTTCTGTGCTGTTCCCCAAGATAGAAGTACACTTAGAGGATTATTTAATTATTCTCACCTTTTTATTTCAAATTTTAGCATGACTGGTTTTTCACAGAAGAGGGTGCTGAAGAACCTCTCGTAAGTATTGTCAAACGCGCGTGCTCAGATGTTCTCATGTGGGACACAGGCTCCTTCTTGATGCCACGACAGTTTTGATCTTCTGCTCTGTGTGCTCTTGTCAGCTTTGCACCCTGGAAGCAGGTCTCTAGTGCCTCAGTCGCTGATCTGNTAAGAATATAACTGTGGCGCCTCCTTTACCATTAGTGACGTCTAACCAATGCACAGTTAAGCTCATGCTGCATAGAATAATGTGTCTCTTACTAAATGTTGTTTGGAAGTTGTCTTTGAAGGGATGATGAAGAGCTCTTTGTTTGTTAACCATAGACAACAGTGCAGGAGGAGAACACAGTAGACTCCCAGCCAGTACCAAACATAGATCATTTACTCACCAACATTGGAAGGACAGGCGTGCTCCCTGGAGATGTATCAGGTAACTCTTGTATGAGCAGTACTGACCTCTAGGTTATTTGACATTCCTATAACATGAGCCAGCGAATCAGCCATAAGTAACAATCCACTCTGAGTTCTTTTCTTTTCCTTCCTCTTTTTCCTTTCTACTAATAAAAGCTGCGACCTGCTTTTTCTGATTGACCTCACTTCCCTTCCAGTGATTATAATGCCATTGACAGTGCATGGAGTTGTGATGTTTGTCAGAATGGAAAGATGAGAGCAATGAGCATGCAAACCACTGTTCTGTTTTGTTTTGTTTTTACTTCACAGTTTCCATGTAATAGTCATCACAAGGTAAAACAGATAAATGCTGCTGAATATGTGGTTGCTGTGATGGCAGAAAGTATGGTTAGACTGAATGCATAGTTCTTGTTTGGGGCCAGTTCTGTGAGAGCAGCATGCCAGACAGTCTGAGCTGCCCCTCTCAATCCAGTGTGTCCTCTGTCACTAGAGACGTCGCAGTCAAAGTCACTCTACTTGACCTTGATTTTTCTTCTTTCTCCTATTGCCACCCTAATGCTCGGTTAAGTATCAGTATTTAATAGGCTCATGAAAACGTCTCCTGCCAAACTGTTGCGCTAATCTGGCATGCTATTTCACACAATGTTCTCCCTTTGTCTCTAGTTCTTGTTTTAGCTCTAAAGGGTTTTTTTCAGCACTTACTGACACAGGCAAATCTATACTGATGTTGCACAGGCGAAGTGGGAGGAGTCTATCACACGGTAATGTCACTAGTGGATTCTGTGATGTCCCTGATGGACAGCTGGAACTGTAGGAAGAAGGAGGACTGCTGTCCACACTGTAGCTGCCTTGTCTGCAGAAATCCCCGGTTCTTGTAAATGCAAACAGAGCTGATCTGTGGTGTANCGTCTCTCTTAAGAATATTGTAAACAGATCACTACTACTCTCTTAAAAATTTTTCTGCTGTCTCTTGTTATTTCTGAAGCGGACCCTGAGGAGAAATAGCATGGTATGGTCCACCNGTTCTTAAAGTCATAAAGCATTTAGCCATGTGTTGAAAGGGGCGTGGCACGGGGCCCAGCTCATTAATTTTGAAAATAATTTTCCTAAAAGTTCAAAGATAAAATTCTAAAATTGATATTTATTCTTCATTACGCTGGCCCCTTCCTACCCTCTTTATAATTGTATAATCTGAGTTTTTGCCAGACAGCAAAATTATGGTCTCCATTTTTCCATTTCCATAATAGCATTTGTTAATAGATACTTACAAACCTGCTAGCAATTTAACCAAACTAACCAAAAGGATCCCTGACTGCACGGATGTGAAACTGGGGTCGAGCACAAAAATGAGCATCCTCTAATGAAACCAAAAGTGACCCAGAAGCAAGGTCACCCTAATGCCTCCATCGCATCCACTCCCATCCGGGATATCTTATACAAATTCCAATCTGATGGTCTGACAAAAATCAACACATACACAGTGTGAGTGTTTCGATTTGTAGCTAGGGCAGCCGGCAGTCCGGAAAGTCCTGCATTGTGTATCAGTCTCAGATACAAGATGTGGGACATCATTTTTAAAGGTCTTCAAGCTTCTTTATTGCTAGAATTACTCTTTAGAAAAATAAACACTAGTATTTCTGTTTCTGTTTAGCACAGGGCTCCTTTGCCATTCCTATCATTGAGCTGGTTCTGCCTACAATTCACAGCATCCTTTCATGGCGGTGGCTTTCTGTGGTGCAGCTTGCATCTTTGTGAGCTCTGACTATCCACTGTGTTCTATTGTTTTGAGTTTTGCTTTCACATTTTGTTCTGTGCCTGTCCTCTTCATAAGTTTTGCATTGTTTGTTGGAANTGGTGAAGCTTGGCTCCCACTAACCACATTTTATTTACTTCCCACAGATTCAGCTACTAGTGACTCAACAAAGTCTAAGGTAAGTTGTTTTAAACAGTTGGAAAACNCTCCATAGTGTCTTTGCTTGAGGGCTTTTATCATTAACATAGAATTGTAGTCCTTATGGAGCCAGAGCAGTGAAGTCCAATGTGTGGAGAAGTTAATTTGGAATAGAAGAAGCCTGGGAAATAGAAGACTGTGAGCTGGAAGATTGCATTTGTGGGAAGAGTTTAGCATGATGCAGAAAACGATGGCTTGTTTACATTGTCAAAAATTTACTAACATAAAAGCAGGGAGAATGGGATAAGGAATTTGCAGAAGCTGGGATAATGGCACAGGCCTGAGGCAGGAAGATAACCCATTCTAGCCTGGGCATTGCTGTTATAGTGAGACTCTGTCTTAAAACACACACACATACACAAAGAGCCTTCCAGCACAAATTGGACTCAATGGGTCATTTNAAAAAAAGCCACAGTTANGGAGAGGCTCTGCGAGCCTATGACTAATGAGGGATAAAAGTAATTTTAAAAAGTATTTCCATGCATGGAAAGGTGCTAGAATAATAGTTTTCAAATGTGTGNNTGCATGTTATAGGGCATGTGTAGAGGTCAGAGGACAGTGTACTGGATCGGTTCTCTCCACTTCGTGAGTCTAAGGGCTTGAACTCAGGTTGGCTGGTGATTTTACCCACCAAGTCACTTCTCACCAGCTCTTACAGTTTCCTTTCTGTTCCTATGACAAATACCATGGCCTACAGCAACTTAGGGTAAGAAAGAGTTTATCTCACCCTCTAGTTTCAGGTCACAATCCATTGAGGGAAGTCAGGGCAGGAACCCAAGGCAGAAACCACAGAAGAACAGGGCTTATGCTTTTAAATAGCTNTCTTATACAGCCAGAACATCTGCCTAAACATGGTGCTGCCCACAGTGTCTGAGCTATTGAAATCAAAACAGTTCCCACTTGCCCATAGTACAGTCTGATCTGAGCAACCCCTCAAATGAGACTACCTTTTCAGGTGACTCTACACTCTGCCAGGTTCACAGTTAGAGCTGATTGGCACATCCACTGGGATCTTGTTTGTTTAAAAATATATTTACAAGCCTTTTACCTTAAATTCATTGGCTGATAAATTTGTGTGTGTGTGTACACTCGAGTCACACACACACACACATAGACTTAGCTAATTATAGTATGGATGACATCACCCTAAATAGTGCAGTCCCTGTCTCCCAAGAACAAGAGCATTCTCCTACATAACCACAGTCTAATCATAGTCAGGGTACTAACATGAGCAGGATGCATTATTATAGAATGTAGTTTTTATACAAATTTTCCTGATTACCTGAGTAATCTAATAACCCCCTGTTCAGGAATAACCAGAAATCATTGCTTACATTCAATTGCCCTGTCTCCCTAGTCTTTCTAGGTCTAGAACACTTCCCAAACCTCTTTTGCCAGAATTTTGTAGGAAACAGGGTCTCACGGTGTAGTCCAAGCTAGCCTGGGACACATACTCTGCCAGCCTCAGTGTCCCGAGTGTATCACTCTACCCAACTATAAACGATAAGCTTTGAAATCTGAGAGAGAGGCTTGAAATTCCTACTCCCCTCTCTAGACATACACCCCCTTTCCCTCTGTGTTCATCTTACATTGCTTTGTACTATGCCTCTAACAGAAACTTGAATTTTCACTGTTTCCAAATTGTAGAAAAGCAGCGTCATTTTCCCCAACTCACAGAATTAGAGAATTTTAAAGATGATATAATCCAGGTGCTCCTTTTATGAACAGTAAAATTGAGATGTGAAAATGAATTCATCCCTTCTCTGTGCCCTGCAGAGCAAGCTGGAGACAGGAGCCCAGTTTCAGCCATGGTCCACCAGTGTTAAGGANAACATGGAGGAGACAGGAGCAACCATAGGAATGCACTGGGTGGTTGAGAAATCCTTTATAACGTATAAAAGCACAAGCCTGCTGATCTGTGATTTGTCCATTTTAATACAACAGCCTTTCAAAGGAACTTAGCATAGCAATCTAGCTTATTTAAGATTTTTTTTCTTTTTTTGTGATAGATACTCTGATCCATTACTCCACATGCCTTCAGCTAGACTCTTTTGACTGAAGATTGTGTTCTAAAAACAAGGACTTATTCACCTGCCCACCAGCCACTTACTTAGCAGGCAGACATTCTGAACAAACTAATTAAATAGTTGTCATCAAGAATTTCCAATACATAGCAAGTGACTCTTAGAATAACAGTGCACTGGAACATTTTGTGGCAAGGATTTACAACTTTTTGAATAACCTTATGTCATTTGAATTTTCTACTTTGCTGTTACATGAGATNAATGAAGTCTTTACTAACCTGATTTACCCAAGGCAAATCCCTGAAGATCCAGTCTTGATGAGCTAATGGGAGCCAGACTCCCCTTAGCTGAATGAGTGCCTCAGGTACAGTGCCTGTACCATATACTGCCCACAATTAGAAAATTGAATTCAGCCATGCAAGCTTAATCATGTCTGAATATTAAACTGTCAGAATGGTGTTTACCAGTTTTCCCTTTTGGGGTGTTTGAGACAGGATCCCACTTGTCCTCTTCCTGGCAGCCTCCTGAGTGGTGTGATTACAGGTGTGCACCATCACACCTGGCAGAATACTGCACAACTCTTCTACTTGTAGACCAGATAAAGGAAGTGGGAATATTTGACCATGATGGATGTGGGGAAAACCAATGGGGAAAGTAATAATAATTGGGAAACCTCAGTATCCCTAAGCATGAACTATTTCCCTGAAAGAGAGATGTATCTGTTATGATGTGGCAAGAAGTGGTGATTAAATAAAGAACTAACGTTGATACAAGTTCAAAGGAAGTATTAAGAAAGAAACAGACTGTGTTGTGGATGCATGTGGAGCTTTGGTAGACTTTAGTTCTTTAAGGAATATCTGGGGACAAGCCAGCCTGACAAGGCCCTGGACAGTGGTCATAGCCTCATTTTTCTGCTTGTTTCCTAGGGCTCTTGGGGATCGGGGAAGGATCAGTATAGCAGGGAACTGCTTGTGTCCTCCATCTTCGCAGCTGCTAGCCGTAAGAGGAAAAAGCCCAAAGAGAAAGCGCAGCCCAGCAGCTCCGAAGATGAGCTGGACAGTGTGTTTTTTAAGAAGGAGAATGTGGAACAGAGTCACAATGAAATTAAAGAGGAGTCCAAAAGAGAAAGTGAGACATCAGGCAGAAAGCAGAGGGTTGTCACTGCCAAAGACAGTAATGCCAAGAAAGACACGGGTGCAGCGAAGGAGGAGAAGATGCCATCCGAAGAACCTTCCCCACCACACAGCTCCAAACGCAATAGGTCACCAACTCTCAGCTGTCGCCTGGCCATGTTGAAGGAGAGCCCCAAATCACTTCTGACACAGAAGCCCCACTGCGAAGAAACNGGGTCTGACTCGGGCACTCTGCTTAGCATGTCTTCCCAGGCTTCACTGGCGAGGTCCTCCACTAAAAAGTCAACCAGTCCAGAAACCAAGCACAGTGAGTATTTCACCAATGCCGGCACCATCACCTCCGACTATTCTACCACATCATCAGCTACCTACTTGACCAGCCTGGACTCCAGCCGCCTGAGCCCCGAGGTGCAGTCAGTGGCAGAGAGCAAGGGGGACGAGGCTGATGATGAGAGGAGTGAGCTGGTGAGTGAAGGGCGGCCAGTGGAGACGGACAGTGAGAGCGAGTTCCCGGTATTCCCCACGGCCCTGACTTCAGACCGGCTATTCCGAGGGAAGCTACAGGAGGTTGCCAGGGTGAGCCGCAGGAACTCAGAAGGCAGTGAAGCCAGCTGCACTGAGGGAAGCCTCACACCAAGTTTAGACAGCCGTAGGCAGCAGTTCAGTTCCCACAGGCTGATCGAATGTGACACGCTGTCCAGGAAGAAGTCTGCTCGCTTCAAGTCAGACAGTGGGAGCCCCGGAGACACCAGGACCGAGAAAGAAACTCCTGCCCTGGCCAAAGTGTTTGACGTCATGAAGAAGGGCAAGTCGACAGGGAGCCTCCTGACACCCAGCAGAAGTGACTCGGAAAAACAGGAGGCTACTTGGAAAACAAAAATAGCAGATCGCTTAAAACTGAGACCTAGGGCACCCGCTGATGACATGTTTGGAGTTGGGAATCAAAAACCTACTGCCGAGACAGCGAAAAGGAAAAACATCAAACGTAGACACACGCTTGGAGGCCACAGAGACGCTACTGAAATCAGCGTCCTGAGTTTCTGGAAAGCGCACGAGCAGAATGTAGACAAAGAGTCCGAACTTTCAGCTGTGAATCGGTTAAAACCCAAATGCTCGGCCCAGGACCTCTCCATCTCAGACTGGCTCGCCAGGGAGCGCATCCGCACCAGCGCCTCCGACCTGAGCCGAGGCGAAGGCCGTGAGTCACAGGCTGAGAACCTCAGTGTGCTNGGAACACCTGCCAGCACCCAAGCACCTCTCTCTCAGCAGCCGGAAGCCAGGGGTGCAGCTAGTACCTTGGCTTCAACCAGCGGGCTCTCTCTCTCCACACCACCACAGTCACCTGACCAAATAAACGGAGAAAGCTTCCAGAACATGAGCCAAAATGCTAGTTCTGCAGCCAGCACCCACCCTCACAAACTGTCTACAAGTCCCAGCACTAAAGCGGAGTCTCCTCCCTGTCTTTAAGCTGGGTATATCCACTCTAGCAAGAAAAAGCTACTGTTACACAGTCCAGTAACTCTGTAAATATTTTTCTTGTACCAGAATTGTTATTATGCAGCCTTGGTTTGGGCTGGATTCACCATTTTGCACTGTGAAATAGCTTTACAGTGCATTACTACAGCCAGAAGAAAACACATACATANTTAAAGTGTATCAGATAGTTGTATACAAATAAGCAAGGTGTTTGTTGCAACTTACTACATAGTATATTCCCCAAATTACTGAAGAAGTCTCTGGCTCATGCAGCAGAATTGTCCTTTTGGTTCCTCACTAACAAAAGTGCCTCATGATAAAAGTACGTTTGATTTTTAGGGTGCCATATTGTTGAAATTAGATAACTTACATTGAATAAATGAATGCATTTATCAGTAACAAATTTCATTACATTTACCAGTTTTAACACAGGTGGATACAGAACTCCATTCTNTAGTCATTCCAGATGGATCTGAGTTTTATATTCAAACTTTTAATACAGTTTTTGAGTTTTGTGTGACTTGAATTTTTAATCTTTCTGTAAAATACGTAATAACTTAAATGAACATATTCTATGTGTATCTTTTCTTCAGATACCAGATTTGATATAAATGTTGTAACATAGATGTATAGATAGTGGATCCTGGATGGAACTGGCTTCTTACTGAGAAGAAGATAATCCTGCATGAGGACTTAAATCCAAACCTGTGTCATGCCTGTGTGCATACCCAATTAAACACTGGAAATAAAAATTGTTTGGGTGAACTTTGCACTGTTGGGAGCTTTCTCTATTTTTACACATCTAGATGTGTATAAGAGACAGGTGCATACCCAATTAAACACTGGAAATAAAAATTGTTTGGGTGAACTTTGCACTGTTGGGAGCTTTCTCTATTTTAAAATGTTACCCATTTATATCCTGTCTAGCCCTATCATTTAAAAAATAGCTGCTGTGTTTGCACGGTCCTTCCACCTTTCCTCCTCCTTGTGGCTGGGAATGAACTCTTTAGGAACACTTACGGCAGCATCACTGTGCATAGGTAGTACCTAGGAACTCTAGCCACAGCTGTGCCTGCCACTTACCTCCTTCCTCTTGAGGAGCATTAAGTGAAGGCTATTGTGGTGTGCTAAGCAAAGGCTTTAAGAGTTCTTCCACATTTACTTCGCAAATATGTAGTGCGTTAGACTACATCACTTCTGAGTTAGCTCCTCATATAAACAGGGACAGCAGTACTTTCTAGTGTAGCATGTTATAAATAATGCTTCCATGAAATCTGAATGTGTTAAGATTTGATGACCTTGGAAGCCACTGGAACCACAGACCTGAAACACTTTTTTATGGGAAAAAAAAAGTTTTAAAATTCTCCCATATCACAAAACAAAATTCTATATCTATATAACTATATTCAACATATCACAGGGGCTACGTTCCCTCGTTACAGGAAAGGAAAGGAATCTGTAATAATACATACTCAATATGCAAATGCTTTGCCACAANTACATTACAAATGTAGTCATCAAACACTTTTCTGGTAGGTATGGCCACAGAGGGCTGGGTGGAGGCAATGACATGAATAACTGTGCCATCAGTAATGTGACTTTCTTGTTTTAGACATGGTCTCACTATGCAGCCCTGGCTGTCCTAGAACTTGCTATGGTAAACCAGGCTGGCCTGGAATACACAGAGATCCACCTGCCTNTGCCTTCCAAGTGCTGAGACTATAGGTGTTTGCTTCCGTGCCAGGCTGGATGTGATTTTTCTTAAACAGAATATGCTGTCAGTAAAGGGCTGGAGAAAACATACTTTNTGTGTGGTTTACACAGCAAAAGTAAAAGCCAGTATATTATTAAAACTTTCAAAACCATCTTTTAGGCATTTTGAAAGTCTGGTTCAAGGCTCAGATGATTGTATTTTAATCTGCCCTTGAATTAATTATGTTTTTGGATTTGGTTGTGTATTTTTAAAATCCCTAAAGTAATTGCTAAGGTTGTTGATTTTTCCAGGATTTCATTCATTTTCTAATATATGCATTTTAGACCTTTGGACTCTATTTTTATTATTAACTTAAAAATATTGGCCAGAAAGATGGGTCAGTAGATATGGGATGTCTGGCCCCAGGCCCAACAACCTGAGTTCCATCCCTGAAACCTCCATGGTGGAAGGAGAGAAATGATCCCCACGTGTGTGTGCACATGTACACACATCAAAATGTAATAAAGAAAATCTTAAATGTTTTTTGGTTTCCATCCTGGATTTGTTTTTCCCAAACCTGTATGTTATTTCCATGTGGATCAGCTTTATTTCCAAACAACTGAAGGCTTTGCTTACTAATTGCTGTCAACCATCTACATGGTCACTAAGCAGAGCTCAGTTTTGAACCATTCAAAACTGACTTAAATTTTGAATTCATATATTGCTTCTTTAAAATTTAGTGTGTGTGTGTGTGTGTGTGTGTGTGTGTGTGTAGGCATGCACAGCCATGACCCACATGCCACTGGTACTCGTGGAGGTCAAAGGACAACACTCTTGCCTCCTCTTAGGATCTAGGGTTGAACTCAGGGTATCAGGTCTGTGTGCAACCATCTCTACCCTCTGAACCATCCCACTGGCCCTATTTTGTCAAAAAAAAAAAAAGTTTCTTTGCTACTTGGGAAGAATATTTGTGTCATTACTGGGCCTTTATTGGATAAATTAGGTCAAGTTCATTACTTTCTTTTGGTTTTTCGAGACAGGGTTTCACTTGTGTATTCCTGGCTGTCCTGGAACTCACTCTAGACCAGTCTGGGCTTGAACCTACCTCTGCCTCACTGCTAGGATTAAAAGCATGCACCACCATGTCTGGCTTATTACTTTCTTTTCCCATCTGTCTCTTACCTGATTATTCAGAACCTGGCTAGGAGGTGAGACAAGTTTACGACTGCAGATCTGTGTCTGTCAANTATGTGTTCTGAGATTTGATTACTAAGGAAACATAAGAACTGGTATGTCTGTTTTGGGGGATTAAGCTTTCCATCCGTATAAAAAGTCCTGATCTCTACCAAAGATCTTTGCTTTCAGTTATTTCCATTATATCAATATAGCTGCATTTGTATAATATATCTTTTTCATCCCTTTGCTCTCAGTCTTTTTGGGTTTGTATGTTGGTGCTGATATCTTAGACTGGCATATAGGTTTTTCAAGTGTAGTCTGTAGTTGGAACATACAGCCTGGTTACATTTAGTGCAATTACTAATGTAGAATAATTGAAGACCTGAATATGCACAAACACACTATAAAGTTTTTAGCCTTGGCTAGCCTGGATTCCCTATATAGACCAGGCTAGTCTCAAATTCAGAGATCTGCCTCTCAAGTGCTAGGATTAAAGGCATGTGCTATCATGCCCCACCAACATTTTTTTTAAGTAGGATCACTATATAATTTATTGTCTCTTGGTTTGATTTGTATTGCCACAGAAAAATGCCTGATGCTGAATACTTTATAAAGATGTCTACTTAACTCGTAATTCTGGGGGACTAAGGACATGTTTGCAGCATACTGGGAAGGCTCACTCCACATGCTGTCTTNTATCATGCCAGAGAAGTGGGGAAGACATTGGCCATATGCAGAAGGGGCCAAGCNTGAGGGCTGACCTCACTTTACAGCAAACAGCTTGAAGACCATCCTTATTATCTCCTGAGGGTGATGCCCCTTGACCTAGTTAACTTTCNACTAGACACCTCTGGTGGGTGAGATGGCACAGTGGGTAAAGACACTTGTTGAAAATATCACTACCCCAGCAATGCTACACCAAGGACATGCCTCCCAGGCATGGACAACATTCTCAAACCATATCCAGACCATAGCATTGGGTTACACGGGTTTTTCTCTTTAAATATTTTTTAAGGTTTTGTTTATTATCGTGTGAGCGTGGTTACAAATGTGCCATAGCACAGATGTAGAGGTCCGAGGACGCTTTCAGGAGTTGGTTCTCCCACTCCAGGTGNAGAGAACTGAACTCGAGTCATCAGGATTGGTAGCAGCAAGCACCTTCACTTGCTGAGCCTCTTTGCTGGCCCATGATACATTTGTCAAAAGATTTTGATGAAACTTGTACGATTTTGAAGAACACATGATGAGAAATGGTTTTTGTCCTAGGGTACCAATTCCTGGAGCTGAATATGCCNTTTTCCCACTGATCTGCAGTGTCATATTCTGCCTTCTGTCATTCCCAGATACATATGCAAGACTGTCGGGGACTCCGTATCTTCTCTGTTGCTCTCCTCAAGTCCCTGCTCATAATACATACTTTATAAATCTTGATGGGGAAGTTCTTCCCATTTCTTCTAAGCCAGGCCACTGCAGCTGCTATAGACTTGCATGTGAGTTTTCTAATTCAGTATGTTATCTTTACTTGTTCCCTTCTATTGGAGGAATGGGTTTTGTTCTTAATTTCTTAAGTTGGATGATTGAGTTCATTTATTANATTTTTAGTCTTTTCAAATCCAATAAAGTTTATAGTTTCCTTATGTTTATAAGCTGTGTCAACCAAGTTTTAATTCTAAGTGTTTTTATAGTCTCATTTTTTGACAGATGAGTTTAGAAATGTTTTTAAATGTCCAAAAATGTGCATTTTTATAGTGTATCATTTTGCAATATTTTCCTAAATTCATTATGGTAGAATATGTAGCCTGCATGACTGCTGTCATGATGGTTACCATCTCCTGTTCTTTCCTTTTCTGGAAGAGGCAGTGAACTCCTTTGTGACAGTGTGTGTTGTTGACACTGGGTACAGCCATGTCAAGGATCCTAATGTGCTCATCCCTGTCAGGGTGGCAAAGTCTTCCCCAGGTCTGATTGTGAATGTTAACAGTGTGTGCAGAAAATGTGCATTGTAGCTTCCCACCCCCTCAAATGTTGACAGCTTCCCTANAGAGACTGCTCCTGCTGAGATTAGCTAACCCTGCCTCTGGTCAGCTGTGTATAACCCTGCTTCCTCTCTCAACTGTCTATAATAATGACACCTGTTAGGTCAATTCCTGGAGCCATGCAGAACATGGCACTTCTTGCTGGTGTTTTTTATTGANGACTTTTTGTAAGTTTTAAATTGCTGTGCCTTCCTGTCTAGCCAAGGACACTTGGGATTGCATGAGTAAACGCCAATCTTTTTCTACTGAGTTAAAGTCTGTTTTGACTTGATCTTATATTCATTTAGTGAAATTAGCCTTGCTCTGATTTGTATAATTTCCATCCTTGGTCTTTTTCCATTCTTTANTCTTTAACCTTTCTCTATTATCCTTATAAATAGCTGCATTCCCTTATGTTTTTTAAGTAGTCAAAGTGTCTTTCAACCTCAGTCATGAGTCATTATCCATCTACTGTACGTTCTGATGCTTCCCTCATCTATCCACTGGCTGTTTTTGTTATTTTTTCCCCACTTTTTATTTTCACTTGGATTGAGGTTTTTCTCTTTCCATCCTTCTCCTATTTCTATCCATGTAGCAAATCTAGAAAATGCAATATTTGGGACTGGAGACATTGCTCACTGATTGTGTACTGCTCTTGCAAAGGACCTGAATTCAGGTCTCAGCGCCCACATAGGCTGACTCACAAATACCTGTAACTTCAGCTCCAGGGGATCTGATGCCCTTCTCTGGTCTCTTCAGGTACTTGCACTCACATGCATATGTACATACACACACTTAAAGCTAACAAATTTTAAAATGAAAAATGTAATACGCATACTACAAGAAATTTCTTCAGTAGTTGAGCTTTGCTCTCAAGCAATACAGACATTCCAAGGTAAGCCCGTGTCAGCTGCTCCCCTCCAACTCTATAGTAACGTCTTCCAGAAGTTTATTTTTATTTTTTACTCCCTGATGTGGACAATGTTCCTTTTTGGTACAGTTAGGCTAGTCCTTAAATTTACTTACTGGCATGTCACTGACCACTGTTTCNTGTAATCTGGGCTGATACTCTAAGATCATTTTCAACCTGAATTAGAACTTTTAGAAGTTCCTTCAGTGAAATCATTGCTCATAAATATCCACAGCTTTTATTTATCTTTTGGTGGAATTATTTTGCTTTTCATTCTTGAAAGTGCTATGTTGCTGGAGGAGCAGTAATAGGTTGAAGCGGTATTTTCCCTTCATTTGGAAATGCCATTGTCTCTGGTGTTGCTGTACTGACTCAGCAGTGTGTAAGTGACTGCCAATTAAGATCTTCTCTTTGTCAGTATTCTGAGGCTTTGCTGCGATGTGGAGGACTTCATTTCATTATCCTGCTGAGACTGCTGTGGCTTTAGTACCTTAGCAGTTCTGTGCTTTCTGACATCACCTTCCCCTCCTTATGCTCCATCATCTCCTTCANGAANGCCTTAAAATGTGCTGATTGAAGTTGCTCTCCTCCACAGTCCTTCCCTTCCTGTTCCTGCTTTCTCCCTGTGATGCACTCTGCCTAACTTCCTCACGGCTCCTTTCCACTCTGCTGCTTCACTTTTAGCTCTTGTCTAATCTGCAGTTGAATCTGTTCAGCAAGTTTCAAATTTCACTTGTTTTGTCTTTCTCTAAAACTAACACCTCAAAATGACCTCGTCTACTTGGGAATACCACTTGTCATATTACAGCCTTCTGTAAAAGGAAACAATTTTATNTTAGCATGAATCCCAGAAGCTGACTACTTGCCTACAAATCTAAACACTGCCATTTACAGACGAGNCGAGTTTCCTTCCATGGATCCTGAGGGGAGTAATAATTCCTCCCATAGTGCACATAATGTTGTTACTGATGTAACAGTAAGCNCTAGAGGGTCTGATTGTTTTATCTCACTCTTGCTGATGGAGACTGTTTTCTCCTGAAGCACATGCCCAGTTTCCACTTTTACCATGATCAACATTTGTCATGTGGTATTTGTCATACCATATTGAGTTCAATGTACCCAAATGATGTTTGTCCTTTCCTATGTCTGAAGATACCCAGAGGCTACTTCTGAAGACCAACAGAAAGGAGGATTTGTGCAGGCATTTGAATAAACAATTGATCCTGTGACCTGGGAAATAAGCATGAGGTTTTCACAGCAGCCCAGGATCATGTAGGATTCCCAGGAAAGATTTTTTTTTTAAAGGAATGTTTATGTTAAGAACCAAAGAGTTTATCAATAACTAAAGCTATCCAGAGCTGCTGTGAAGCCGGGTGACTTTAACATTTCATTCTTCTGCAGTTAATTTGTTACAAGAAACTACTAACCTTGGCTGTAAGCATCTGTATTTTTAGGCTAAACATTGTTGCCTCCTTCAAAACCCAGCCTCTCTTTGGTCTCAAGCAGCCAGAGAGCCTTAATTTATACATTGTTCATTATCTGTTCATTTTGGCCAAGATGTCTTGAAGCCTGCATTAAAGTTTGCTTAATGGTATATTGACATCTTTATATCATTCTAAATTTATCCTGCTCATAAATTCATAGGAGAAATATCTCATAATTTCCTCCCCATTTTCCATAAGCAATTTGCTCTGAAGACCTAATATAGCCCCCCAAAGGACTCTTTAGCTGCAGAATAATGAGGAAAGCCATGGCTTTGGTTACAGATCCCAGTGGTNCTTCAGGGTTGATTATTGACTGGCAGACATTTCCCAGCCCTACTTTGGGGAAATGTCACCTAAAGGGATTTGTCCCCAGAGTAGAAATGAGGAAAATAATCTTTATGCTGGTGGATTTCTTGGAGTGANTGGAGGTGTTTGGTAGCAGGGGAAAAAAACAAAACAAATCAGGCCCTTCCTGTGTGTCAACCTCAGCATAATGTGATTTTGTTGTTTTGAGTCAAGAGTCTCATACAACCCAGGTTGGCCTCCAGCTCACTCAGTAGATGAGGATAGTCTTGAACTCCTAATCCTCCTGCCTCCACTTCTCAGTGCTGGGCTTACAGGCTAACACATTCGGCTCAGAGTCATTTTTAAATGGGTGTGGTTATTTTTAGTATAGTTTTTTGTTTTTTGAGACAAGGTTTCTCTCTGTTTCCCTGGCTGTCCAAGAACTCACTCTGTAACCAGTCTGGCCTCAAACTCACAGAGATCTGCCTGCCTCTGCCTCCTGAGTGCTGGGATTAAAGGTGTGCACCTCCACTGCCAGGCTTCTAGTATAGCCTTTAAACATTGGAAACTAGTAATCTTTCCATCCCTCCAGCTAACTTTAGCAGACACCATGCAAACAAAAACTCTTGAGTCACAAGAGTGAGCCTACTTCCTCCCTTGGGTTCGCTTTTCCAGCTGAGACGGGGCTGTACACTGAAGACCACTTCCAGCTCAGCTTTAGTAAGCTCCGCCCTTGACGTCTTTCCCCTTGTAATGTGGACCTTGTAACATTTTACAATCACGCCTCCAGCTGCAGCTGATTGCATTTCCAACCCATCCCATATCTCATTATTTTCCATCTCATGTGGTCTCAGCAGACTGCTTGCCTGTGGCCATAAGACAGTGTTCAGAGTGAATAAAAAGGTGTCACATTAAAATAAGCCCAAACTGCCGAGGACCGGCCCAGGGAGAGGGTCGCAGATCGANGGAGAATGGGATGAAGGTACTCAGGAAAGCTGGGAGTCAGCGATGACAGACAGACACAGACACCAGAATGCTGTGCAACTGCTGTAACTTTTACTGAGATTAATCCAAGTTTTATACAGTAAAAAAGGAACTGGCC
>LZPO01097153.1:356823-377067 GCA_001675575.1 Neotoma lepida | reverse complement strand
TAAGGAAAAGCAGACGCAACTTAAAGGTCACCTACAGAAAAATAAGCCAGACTCAGACAAATCTTGTGCATTGTTTCCTCTCATGAGAAAACTAAAAGAAGAAAAAAGATGACTTGGAAGTAGTNGAGGGACAGCTGGGGACACACACAGGGATCTAAGGGTNGACGACAGTAAGATAATGGAAGGGGAGTAGATAGGACCAAGCATGACACTCAAGGAAACACNATGGCTTGTTTTANGCAGTGTGCATCAGTGGTCNCAGTAAGGACTCCGCAAGAGCCACTTCTGATGTACTGTTAGNGAGCTGGGCTTTGCTGAGTCAGTGAGTTGCCTTCGTGTCTACAAAGGGNAAATAGCACTTTCCAAATAAAATCTCTCCATGCAAAAGGNATNTATGNGTTGCAAATAAGTACACAAGGGATTCTCTCTTCATTGGTAACTAATTGATTTAGTTATTTTTCTGTCAGCTTGACACAAGCTAGAGCCATCTGGGAAGAAGAACCTCCATTGAGAAGAGGCCTCCATCCGATTGGCCTGTAAGCAAGTCTGTGGGGGCATTTTCTGGATTAGTTGATATTAGAGGGCCCAGCCCACTGTGGACAGACTCCTGGACANGTGGTCCCAGGATGTATAGGAAAGGTCTGAGCAAGCCATGGAGAACAAGCCAGTAAGCAGCTTCCTCCATGGCCTCTGCTTCAGTTCCTGCCTCCAGTTCCTGCCCTAACTTCCCTTCACNGGATAACAACTGCAAGCTGTCTAAATAAACCCCTTTCTCCTCAACTTGCTTTTGCTCATGGTGTTTATCACAGCAATAGAAAGCAAACCAAGATGCAAACAAAACGAAATGGACGGAGATCGACCTCTCTGTACTCCTGAGCATGGCTAAAATTTAGATGATGGACTGCGTCGAGTATTGATGAGGCTGCAGAGGGACAGGGGCACCCACAGTCATGCTGATGTGAACACACAATGCACAGTTTTGAAAAAGCTGTCTGGAGCCTCCTCCCAAAGTTAAACATGGCATTCCTGAATGACGCAGGCAGGGCACACCTCAGTATTTGCCAGGAGGAGTGATAGGGTATGCCCATGAAAAGATTTCTCTATAAATGTGCACAGTAACTTTGCTTGTCAAACCCAAATCAGGAAAGAACTCCTTTGTCCACCAACAGGTAATAGGTAGCTCATTANAGCATATTCCTGCAATGAGATACTATTTCGTCATATGAAGAACTGAACTACTGATACACAATAACATGCATGGAGCCCAGAACAGTTANGGTGAAAGAAGCCAGACTAAGAATCACAGTCTATAACTCCATTTACACAGAAAATTGAGAACATCCAAAACTTGGTTATAGCGACTGAAAGCAGAACAGAGCTTGGAGAAGAAGGGGTGGGGAGGGATGGGAAGGAAAGATACTAAAACTGAGCATACAGTGGAATGATTTACGGAGGCCCCATTGTCNCCAGATAACAGCATTCACTGCCTCATCTAATCCTCACTCTTNGAGAAATTTGTTTGTGAGCAACACACTACCTCAATGTTGAGGGTGAGGTGGGATCTCATCTCCAATAGATTAGGTCAAATTTCACCTTCTGTGGTGCCAGCCCACACTATTCCTTGCTGGATTTTTTTCTTTGCTTCACCTTTTTTATTTTGGTGGGCTGGAGGTCAGTCCCAGGGACTGCAGTATGCTATCTACATGCTCTGCCACTTGGATGCTTCCCTATGCCCACTTGCTGGCTTTGATGAGGCCACGGCTGTGCTGGGAAGAACATGTGTCAAGGAAGTGAAGGCAGCCATGGCCAACAGCCTGCAAGAACAGAGTCTGAAACTACCAACTGAACCCGGAAGCAGAGCAGAATGACCAGGTCCAGATTTTAGGACAGTTCCAATCCCAATTGATACCTTCAGTTCCCCCAAATCCTGATCCTGTGCTTCTGGCTAAACCATGTCTGCACTCCAGGTTCTTAGAAGCTTTGTGGTTTTAAACCACAAAGTCTGTGGCAATTTATTTCACAATAACAGATAACAAACACAAGACACAAAAAGGAACAANCAAGTGAACTGCATGCCTATGGTGAGGGGCATCACAGCCACCAGCAAGGCTAAAGTTAAATGCTGGAAATACCCAATGCTCGTCTGCAGAGCAACTGGACCCTCCCATGCTGGACTGCAAACAGGTACTGCCTCTTAGAAAACTCCATGGACTGACAACTTCTAACTTAGACCCAAAAACATAGATCTGCATAGCAAGTTCCAGGACAGCCAGGGCTATATAGAGAGACACTGTATCAAAACACAAAAACAAACCAGGTACATGAGAAAATGGAGACAGGTGGACATCAATGATGGGAGGGGACCTGGGATAGAGTTAAGATGTTCTTTCTAGTCCGATATACAAAATACTGTGGNGACTGAAATTTAGCAACACAGAACCCGATCAAGTGCACGGACATCTGCTTTCACAGCAAGCTAGGCCATTTGAAATCAACAATCCTGAACAGGTTAGAATAATCAGTCTACTTGGAAGCTACTGGATGCCCAGGGCCAGCAAACTGTAGCAGTCTGTGGGGCAGAAAGGACAAAAGGTCACAGCCTAGCTTCAGCTGTTATTTCTTTAGGAGTTTCTAGGTATACAAGAGAGACACTGGCTCTTCACAGTCTCCAGGCCACAAATCATTGGAACAGGGAGCACTTGGAATTCAAGGTCAAGGATTCTCAGCTTGGAGGAGTTTTGTGGAGATCACCTGGACAAGGCTGGGGAGAACCACGTTCACTTTCTTTCCAATGAACGCTCTAAGTTCAAGTAGCCCTGATCCTGGTAAAAGGAACCTTTCTCAGGCACCTTGCATAGCAGGTTTGGGGGTGTGCACCCTCTGGTGGGCAGAGCAGCTGCGCACATCCAGGTGTTACTGGCTGCCTCTTCCTCACTCTTGGCTGAGTTTTTAAAGTCCATAGTTAATTCTCACTCGGAGCCACTGTTGAAAATCGTGCCTTTGCCTCACTCTTCCCATCCTGAGTTGGCTGAGAGGCCAGACCTTCTATGCTGTGACATCTGAATTTATATATCTTTATTTCCTGTCACAACCCAAAATGAAACAGGGCAACTAGTATTGAGGTAAACAGAGGTTGCTGTCAGAGTTAGTGGCCTGTAGGTAGCATGCAGCTAGTACCTTCTGTGGGCCAATGTCAGATACCCCCCCCAAAACAAACAAACAAAACAAAAATAAGGGCTCTCAGAGCCAGGTAGGTGTCAAAGACCAACACATTTTCAAGTAAATCAGAGCATCTCAGTTCCCCCGCCCCTCCTCCCCCTTAACATTCTGTGTCCTGAGTAGTGCAGGGAATTGAGTAAATCAGAAAGCCCTGCTGAGCAGATGACAGGCGAAGGACCCACAGTGTCTCCAGGAATCACTAGATGTCCCCTATGGGGCTGGGCTCGTGAAACAGGAGAGAATTATTGGTCAGTGGAGACAATTTCTTCGGTTTTAGCAGCATGCACCCTTTGTTGCAGGTGGCTTCTGGGGAGAGAGTAAGGGCCGCCCCCAGGTGAGAGCTATGACACTCAGAAGGCAATGTGCTGCATTCATGCATGGAGACGGAATCTGGAGCAGGAGGAGTCAGAGCTGGAGGGACAGACAGACAGCAAAGAGCCGCAAGCCTTAGGTTCCCGGTGAGTTCACCTTTAAATGCAAATNGCATGACCTGTTGACTCTAGCAGGTGGAGGTGTGACAGGGATACACTCCAACTTGTCCTCAGATCCCAAATACCAGTTGCACAAATGACATTAGAGGAGGGACTTAGAGCTTGCACATCTAGGGAAACCTCAGGACTTCTGAATGAGCTGCCAGCCCGGGTGCCTCTCAGCATTTGATGTCATGACGCTATGGTTTGAAAATGTCCCCTGTAGCAGGGGTCCTGTGTTGTTGTTCCCTTTGGGGGAGGGGGCCAAGTAGGTGTGAAGTCAAGCCACACAGACTCCGGGAGAATGTCGAAACAACAAGCTCAGTTTATTCAGGAAGAGGCAAGCCTTATATATCCTCTACCCCACCCTGGGGGAAGGTCTGATGAATATGCATCTGCTGGTGTGACATGGCTGCCTCTCATTGGTCCAGGTCGTCTCCAGCTCGTCTCCCTGCTGTTGCTAAGGCCCCTAGGCAGACCTAGGCTGGCTCTCAGAATTTATCTTTTTTACTGGCCAGCTGGCCCTCAAGCCTCTCTGGGATGAGTCATCCCACAGTCCCCCAGAGGTTCATGTTTGGAACATTTGGATTCCAGCTGGTGACACTGTTTTGGGAGGTTGGAGAGGCTTTAGGAGGCGGAGCTAGAGAGGAAGGTATGGGTTCAGAAGTTCTCCCCAGTTATGTCTCTTCTCTCTTGCTGCTTCCTGACAGGCCTTCTCTATTTGCTTCTGCTGCCATGAAGTTCCATGTGGTCCTGGACCCAGAAGCAGCAGAGCCAGGAACCATGAGACCTCTGATACTGTGAACCAAAATCCAGTTATCCCCCTAGGTCATGTTAGGTATGGATGTCAGCCACAGCAGTCTAAGGGACTCAGATGTGCAAGTGAAAACACAGTGTTCAGGCTAAGAGAAGCCTATGTAAATAGATTACATCACTGTCTGCTTATTTATTTATTTATTTATTTATGGCTTTTCAAGAAAGGGTTTCTGTGTGTTTATCCCTGACTGTCCTGGAACTCACTAAACTNGGCTAGTCTTGAACTCACAGAGATCCACCTGCCTCTGCTTCCCAAGCCCTGGGATTAAAGGTGTGTGCCACCACTGCCTGGCTGACTGTCTGCTTATTGACTAGTGTTTCCGAGTAAAATCATTGCTTCACTTAGCAATTCTGAGTCATGGGCCCCTCAGTCCCTGTGGCATATTTGTGTGTGTGCACACACCCACATGCACGTGGACAGGTATGTATGTGTGACACTTAGGATTAAAGCCAGGGCCTCGAAAATGCTAGGCAAGTGTTCTACCACTGAGCTTTCTCTCTGACTTCTGTGGCACACTTTTGTTATTGTTGTTTTTGAACATAGGAGTTTACAGTTTCTAGACATTCCCTGCAATGGGCAACAAAACTTCCNGAAATTCTGCAGGTTTGCATAAGAGAGCAGCAAGCTCAAGATGAACAGAACTAAATACACAGTGGGTGGAGGACCTGGGTCACATTTCCTGCACAATTACTGCCCATGAAGGAATTGCTTTTCATGGGATTCCACCTTGCAGCTGACCTCTGACCCTTAGGATTTCGTTATCAGAGACTCTACCCTTTAAGTGTCGCCCTATGCCTGAAGGCATAAAGGACTTGGAGGGAACACTAATTTTCTATCCTACTTTCCTCCACAGAAATGATAGAAGGCAGTGAGTATTCTACAGAGGGTGATCCTGAATGAGGACAAGTGTCACTTGCCTCACACTTCTATCCAGTGTCCTGGCTAAATAAGCTGCATAGCTATAGCAAAAGNTGCCATGAAGGAAGCTTGAAGTTCCAGGCATGGGCACCAGGGGGCAGTACATAAGCAATCTTTTCCTAATAGTGTAGACTCTTGGAGCATTGTGAATTGTAGGAAATACGCACGTCATCCAACAGCAGAACACCATGATGCTGAAGGGTTTGCAGCAGGTCCTGCTCTTAGCTCCTCTTCTGTCTGTTGTAAATAGACTTCATTTCTGTAGTTTGAAAATATTTACTGACCATCTCATACATGCCTCCCTAGAAGGGGCTTCTAGAGGGACCCAAATGCAAACTTCCTGGAGGGGGCAGTGCATAACTCAAGACCAGAGGGATCACTAGGAAGCAGATGAGGGCCTAGATGGGGTGAACTTTACAGGTGGAGGAAGCTACTTGTGGCACAGGCTTGTCTTAGGAGAATGGTTGGCACCGTGACTGGAGGGTTGCACCCTTGGGGGCAGGAATACCTAACCTGCATTAGAAGTGTCTCCTTTGAGGCATTTCAGACAAAAGGGGAAGTTAATGGCATCTCTCTTTGAGGTGTCAGTGGCACAGCATTCTTGATCCAGTATGGAATTGCAGGCCCAGTGAGACCCTTCTGCTCTGGTCCTACTCAGTTGTGAAGACAAAAGCAGTCTGATTACACCTGTTGCAATAGTATCTGGTCTGGAACCTTCTCCTCCCTGCCCTCCTTTCCAGGTAAGGGAAGGCTTTCTTGTGGCTTGGGTGCCTCAAGCTCACATCAGGTGCGAACATGGACTTTTCAGAAAGAGAGATGGCCTGGAAAGGAGACTACCGTCATGGAGGGAAGAGATGCCAGAGCCCCAAGACTATAGCATGGGTACCTACATGAAAGGGCTGGAAACCCAGAAAGGGGGAAAGCTGGCCAAGAGAGGAGGTTGGCCTATCAAAGGCGCACTTTGCTTCTTTGTAGCTCTAAGAAAGCTCCCAACTCTAATCCATCTGTCACGTTCAATCTAATGCACACGCTTAGGTCCAGTCTGTTGAAAAGACAGCCCTGGATGGTGCTGTAAATGCTGGCTCAGAATAAAATCAAAACCAGAACCAAGCAAGCCCAAACAAGAACAATCAACTAAGTAGATGGTACTCCTGAAAAATATACAGTGTCCTCAGGAGATAGATGGCATGCCCTGCGCTTGTCATCACTGAACCGTTAGCATCCCTCCGTCCTGCAGAGGTGTGCTGACTGGTAAGGCTGGCAGGCTAAGGTTGCCACTCCCCTGGGTCAATACAGAAAGGGCTTCTGATCTGTTAAACCCAGAACAATCGCTGGCAATGACTTTAAATGAAACTAAAGATGGTAGCTGAAGAAACNGAAACTTCAGAGGTAGTGCCATCCACAGAAGCCCAGTGAGCATGGCTGAGGAGCCGGGGGGTGTGGGCTGANTATGCAGACAGAGAGAATCCCAAGGTTTGGGGCCAGCAAAATGGCCTGAAGCCACCAGGACAAACTTTGATGGGCCCAGCCTGCATTGGGTGGTGTTGAGGACAAAGGGAAGGGGCTGGTGGAAAGAGCCAACCCTTTTTGGAGCAAGGGATAGACTGAGGACTTGGCTTTTGGTCTTGTGTCACCTGCACTGTTAACCTGACGACCAGAGGAACTGTGTGTCACCCTCCTGACAGGAACCACACAATTGCAGCTGAGACAGGCTCCCCCGCTTTCTCCCATATCCTGCACCACATCCGCANGAGCCCCTCCCCATTAGGGTTAGGAAGCCTTTTGTTCTACACATTTATACCACGTTACACAGAAACAGGGAGGCACCANGTGAGGCACATCATTATGATGGTGCTTACTACTCAGTGCAGTCTTTGGCACCAACACACTGAAAATGCCTCACTTAAGTACTAAGAACATTCTGGANACCAAGGAGGACCCTGGTCTTAATTTCACCTGCAAAGGCACCTGAATGCTATCAACTGGCATCNCAAAGAAAGCACCAGGTGTNGCAAAACCCAAGGCAGCTCTCAAAGACAGCATGAGTATGGTACATAAGGTGTTTATAAATTCTGACTCTATAAGGTTGGGCAGAACACGGTGGCACCCCAGCCACAATCAGGGTACTCTGGAGGCTGGAAGATATGAGTCTGATGACAGCCTAGCCTGTATATGGAGTCCCTGCTTCTAAGTAAATAAGTCGGTAAAATAATACAGTTGAGAAGCTGGAGGTGGGGTGCACACAATTATCCCCAAATGACGGCTGAGCCAAGTCCTTCCTGTGGGAGCCGATGTGGCAGCAATGACATCTGTATTTGCCTCTGGCTTTCCAGCCCTGGTGTCCCTTTAAGAGTGACCTGGAGGGGTTGAGAAAACACCTCATTCCCAATCCTTCTGGGTACCCAAGCCTTAGCAAGTCCAGGTGGCAACATTCCCTCTGGGAGGGCAATGTAGCCAACTTTGAGAAGCTGCCCCCTGAGCCTCTGATATCCTGCACCAGGCCTTCTTGGGTTCTGCTGCTTCTGGGGTGCCCCTCACTGTTCTCTACCTTTTACTGTCCTGGCAGCCTGGAAATGGTGTTGGTGGCAGGTACTACCCAGGTTCCAATTCACCTTTCCTCAGCTTCCCAGCCCCCCTCNCACAGGCTGGATTTCCATTGCTAACAACTTTATCAGGCTTAATGAAGAAGTAGAGGAGGAGAGCAGGACTGCTATACAGGGGCAACTTGGAGGGTCCGGGAGAGCATTTTCTTGTTAGCAGTGAAGATAAAAGTGGTATTTAGTGAGTCAGGGATGCTACAAGCCCCCTTAAGGATGGTCCCTGTCATGCTGCCATCCACTGGACATTTAAGAGATGAAAACTGTGTTTGTAATTACTAGATACCAAAGGCCAAATTCATTTCACCTTTAAGCAATCTAGTCTCCAGTTCTGTGTGAAAACAGGGGGACTGGCATTTGTTTTGTTTGACCCTTTAAACAGTGTTACACTCTTTGCAAAAAGTCACAACACATGGCATTCACAACGTTTGAGTCTGAATCCTGGTCTGAATGCATTTTCATTTGAAGCTGAGTTCTGCTGAGGATGTATGCATGTGACAGACATCGGGCTACACTGGTGAATGGGTAGATACACTCCTAAAGATTTCACCTCATACAAAAAAGTTTAAAAGGGGAACTTACATGCAACAGAATTAAGATACCTTCTCTCATTTCAAAGACTATCTGGGGGCCTGTAGTGCCCCTGCACAAATTTATAGCTGGCAAGTTTCAAAGCCAAGACCCCAGAATCCTCAGGAGGCACTTATCAACAGTACTTCACAGATGAACGGGACCAGCCCGAGGATTGCCATGTTGGATAGGGCCCAGCGATGTTGGGGACAGCAGGGAGGACCAGTCCTGGCAAGAGGTCCCTGCCCAGCACCTTGGAGTTTCAGGTGCCAATAAGAGGTTTTGGGTGAGCTGTGGTGTGAGCCCAGATTTGTACGCAGCTTATTTCCCTCCCAACATTTAACAGCTGATGACAATGTCAGCCTGGTGAACAGAGAATCTTGCCACCTGCCCTTCTTCTGAAGGGGAAGATGCTAGAAGGTGAAACCTAACAACCTGTATGGTGGCCGCTCTTCTTCACTGTGCTGCTTGTTTGACCAAGGAATGGAAAACCCCTGTCAACAGCACCGCCTTCCAGTCCCTCCTCCGCAAAACAGCCAAGCTCCTCCCCACTCTGTCTGCACCTTTCAGGGCTCTGCCTGGGCACAGTGAGATGGGGAGGGAGGACAGTGGGGANAATCCATGGGTGAGGCTGGAAAGGCAGTGGAGCTAAGCCCCTGTCACATCATGCCTGGCTCAGAATAGACAACAGATGAGCATTACTGCTGCTGTGTTCACATACTCAGGGTCTGAGGAATCCCTGGAAAGCTCAGGCAATTAAACCTAAAGCATTTTGTGTGAATTTAAGGTATGCAGCATAGTGTCTCTGTCTTCTTGGGCAGAATGTGTGGAACACAGCTTAATCCTCCTGATTTCGGGCGGTCAAGTGAGCCCCTGCTTCTAAGCTGGGCAGCATGAACTGTTATTGGGGCAGGACCCAAGAGTGTGGCCCAACACATCATTGTAAACTTACTCAAAACATTATGAGTTTGATGTATTTTTGACTCAGTCACACAGCTCTCGAGTATACACGTTGTGGACGACAGTGTCATACTTCAAAGTCAATAGCTTGGACACACTTGTCATCTACTCTGCAGTGCAGATTGGGGGCTGGATGGTGAGCCTGGCTAGAGGCCTTTTCCTGGCTGGTATTATTGTCACTTGTACAGACACTAGCTTCTATGCTATTGGCTGATACTGTTTCTCTGTCTTCCGTGTCCTCCCAAAGACTGTTGGGTTGCTCCAGTGTGTTAGCATTTACAGAGCACCAAGGAAGCTGGTTAGCACTATAGGGGCATCCAGGAAGGGGGTGTTTACCTACAAACCTGGTTGAAAGAAGGATTATGCAACCTGCTCCAGTGCCCAGTGGCTGGGTCCCCTTCCTCTGGGGTCTGGTACTCCTTCCAGAGATGGGCGGCAACACTGGGGGGTGCATAGTGGACTGAGCTGGGAACCCCTGCCCTGAGGATTTAACTCTGTAGAACTACCTTCTTGCAGCCACGATTTCCGGAGTATCGGTATTTCTCCATGCCTGTGCAAGGGGCAATGACCAGTCAAATAGCTCCTTTGATGCCAAGACAGTATGTTAAAGTTCTGTACTGCCCCCAAGAAGGCCAAATGGCACCAGCTCCCTGAAGCCACAGAAAAGAACTTTGCAGCATCTGTTAGGATGACTGACTGCCCTGCCTGCCCATCAGTGACTTGGCCTCCCTGGGATTCACCCCCACCTCCTGAGTAGACTAGAAACTTCTTAGGGGTCAAACAGTGACACAGTTGTCATTGAAATTGTGTTAATGATAAGCCTAATCTTTCCTGAGTACTTGGGATGTGTTAGGCTCTGTCTTAATTGTTGTATCAAACTTAATCCCACAGTCCTAAGAGTTAAATCCCATCACTGTACGGTGTCAACAGATGAGAAAACCAAACTGTGCTCAAATTTGTAGAACCAGGAAATAGCAGTAAGGTCTCAGGTCACAGTGCCACCCCCTCCCAGCCCCCAGAGCCCCTAAACACTGCTTCATTGGAGTTGTGTATTGTTCAGCAAGTGTGAAAAGGCCATGTAGCACATGGCCGAGGTCGGGGACAGTTTTTGTTGATTCAGTTAGCTCCTCCCACCTTTATACCTGTACTGAGCATTGAACTCAGGGCATTAGGGTTTTCATGGCGCCTTTACCAGATGAACCATCTCACTGGGTCCATGAAGCTTGTTTCTAAGAATCTTTGTCAAATTGTAGAGGTTTATTAGATTAATGACAACCATAAATGATTCTTAAGCAAATATCTATTTATAATTTAACGCAACCGGAGAAGCCAGCTGTTCTTGCTGCCACCCTTCACTCACTTCAGATGTTAAATAACCAAGGTGTAGTTGTGATCCTCATGGCATGGATTCTATTTTAACCTTGAGATCTTTGTACTGAAGTGCCCTTCAACCAGACAGCCCCTGTCTAGGAGGCCCTGTTTGGTTTGGGTGGATAGGCATATGCAATGCAACAAGAACTTAAACACAACATACAGGAAAGAGAAACAATTTATTCGTTAAGGATCTTTGAGTGTGGATGGGGGTGGGGCCAGGGTGATGGCGAGTGGTCACAGAACAAAGCTCAGCCAGCAGGTTGGTAGCAAGTGCAAGAGGACCTAGGGGCCACGCCTTTATTAAGGTCCTCATGCATGCTCCTTGGCCTTCAGAGAGACTGGTTGGTTTAAAGAAAACTTATGTGAAGTAGAAACCATTTGGTCTTGGGTGCTAACCATTAGGTTTGATTGTGGTTAGAGGCTGNAAAGTGTGTTGGGTTTGTGGTCAGTGAGATGGGAACCAACCCAAAGAGAAGGGGATCTTAACTCAGCTAAAGGTGACAGAGGAAAGCTGGGTCTCAGATTCTGTCAGAAATGAGTGTTGAGCCAACACATTTCTGCCTGCTGCCATTTTGCTAAGCATGGTTATGGGCAGCCTATGTATACCTTGGGCTCTTTTCCTCACAGGAAGAGCCAAGGACCCCTCCCCCCCCATACACACACACCCCACTTGATGTTTGGAAGAAGCAGACAGCAAGCTGGTTTGGATCAGCTTTGAGAGGTCTCTAGCCCAGGGAATCTGTTCCTGCCTGTCTGACACAGGCTCAAAGGGACCATGAACTGCAGGACTCTGCCAGAGCTCTGGGAATTCTGATGTCAAACTGAGCCCCAACCTGCTGGTTAGGTGCTTAAGCAAAAATTCCCAGCATGGCCATGAACAGGAACAAGTAGACCAGCATGAATTAGCTAGCTATTAGTCATATAGAACAAATATAATTCTAGTAGCTGGTTTTGTCTATAAACTCTTGTCAAGTTTATGGATGGGAANGCTGCAATCATGTATACTGAAATACTTCCCTAAGTGCTACTGAACTTGTGGCTGCCATGACTGTTGTGAATAGAGGTCTCAGTAAGTATTTCTGATGAAGGCATGATGTTCAGGAAGCTTGAAGCTTGGGGATACACAACAGGGTGTTGTAAAGTGTGACAGTATTAGCTCTTTACATCTAACCGACAAATGAAATATTTTTTGATGTAAAAAATAATGATGAGCCAGTTTCTAAGGTTGTTTGTGGAATCTGGGAATTTTTCTTATTAATAACTCTTTGCCAGTGTGTGTGTGTGTGTGTGTGTGTGTGTGTATCTGTCTGTCTATATTTATGTATGTGCACGCATGCATGTAACAGCCAGAGGTCAATCTTGAGTGCTGTTCCTCAGGGGATCTCACTGGCCTGGAACTCAATGGTTAGGCTAGACTGGCTGGCCAGCCAAGGATCTGCCTGTCTCACTCCAGTGCTGGAATACAAGGGCAAGCCACTCTGCTCAGCTGTTTGTGTGGGTTCTGGGGATCAGACTCTGAATCCTCACACTCAGAGGGCNAGCACTTCCTGACTGAGCTCTCTGCTCAGTCTTCTTTCTGTTCTTTGTAAATGAAAACCTGTGCTCTGCTGCACATATATTTCCCTTAGACCAACAATATTTCTTTTCAAAATGGAGAACTCCAGGCTGGAGAGATGGCTGGCTCAGTGGTTGAGAGCACGGGCTGCCCTTCCAGAGGCCCCAGGTTCGATTCCCAGCACCCACATGGAGGCTCACAACCAGATGTAACTCCAGTGCCAGGGGACCCGACAACAACTCTTCTGACTGCAGGCACCAGCAGTGAATGTGGCACACAGACACACATCCAAGCAGAATTTCCATATACATAAAATAAGAATTTAAAAAAGTCAAAATTGGGAACTGAAGAAAAAAACAAAACAAAAACAAACAANCAAAAAACCCACCCCGAACCCAGTGATAAAGCCATCTTCTTTTTACTTTTACTAGAAATTAAAAAAAAAAAAATCAAGAAAGCAGCAAAAGCACCTTTGATGAATGAGTATGCAAGCTTGTACACAGGTTTATTTTCTGTTANCCAAACCCCCGAGAAGCCCTTAGAGAAGAGTGAGGCCGGAAATTAAGTTCAGACAACCACACTGTCAATTAGTTTATTAGGAACTCATCCTTAGCTACTCCAAACTTCCGGAGAAGCATCACTGCATAAGTGGATGCAGCTACATGTTACTCAGAACGCCCTCAAAGCCNAGACCCTGTGGCAATACTTACATGCTCTTTGACCAGGAAGTAGTTAGTTACAATGACAAGGTACAAAAAAGAATAAGCATGCAGCCCTTTATTTAGTTTGCAAGGTCTCTGCTTACAGTTCTGTATGTTACATGGCTGTGTTATACAAATACAGTTATTTACAAAACCACTCGAGCTGTGCAAACTTGGAGCTCTTTAAAAATGTATGGGTAGTCCCATTTCCGCCCGTCCCAAGGGAGACTCTTAAAGCATGCATAAAAATTAACTTTGGTGTGGGAAAACTACTCTATGTGCTGTCACATACAGTATTTTGATGTCTATTGATATTTATATATTTACAAAAGTTCCTCAGTGTACAGAACCGTACAGAAGTGTACGTTTTAAAATCCACAATGTAATAGTGTGGGTTACCAGGTCTAGGAAAACATAAAAAGGGGTTAGACACGGCAACAAAAATCGCTACAGAACACTAATATTTTTTTTTTAAAGAAAAAAGGAAGAAGAAAATAAAAAGAAAGCAAAGAAAAAGGAAACAAACTTGCTTGGGCTAGCAAATTATCATACATACTTTTGATGGCAGTGCAAGAGTTTGCTGACTTTCTTCCTACGGGCTGTGAGGGAGCTCACCGGCTTAGGGTCTAGCATGCTACTTTCAAATGTACAGTGCTGTAGTATCAAAATGTTTTGGCAAAAAAGATCTTGAAAGGAACCATGAAGTTTTGACAAAAATAGAAATCTGTAATAAAGCTAAATAACACTAAAATAAAAGAAAATATCATAATATATGCTTTACAATTTATATAGTCACACTTGTGTATCTCTCTGTTCACCTCTAGTCTCCGTAATGAAAAATATTTTTATACAAAACATACTAAAATTCTGGAATCATACATGTTTTACATGCGTAGTACGGCTCGTCTCACACGTCTCTTCACTCTCACCATACTCTCTTTTTTTAATAGCACATGCTTTCTTCATTTACTAGGTATTGAGTCTAGACAGTAAACACTATGTAAGTACAACAGCAACAGAGGGGAAAAACAAGCTTTACTGCAATCTATGAACTCAGTATTTAGCACATACTTTGCATGAAGCCTTGAACAGTACAGCAATATGGTACATTCTCTTGTGAAAACAGTTGTTCCAGACTGCTAAAAAATTAAAAACAAGAATGTAATTCCACCTTGTGCCTAATAGGATCTGGCCTTTAAGAAGTTTCCTTTGCTGTGGATGGGGTGGCTTTGCTTGAACTTCCATTCTGTGCTTTGTAGCTGGCGAGGCTAGGAGTATGGATGGTCCTGATGCCCCTGGCACCTTGATTCAGGGAGGTGGGGGAAGCAGGGGAAGGAGGGGAGGAGGAGGAGGAAGTAGGGGCAGCTCGGCCATTTTGAGTCTGCAGTGCAAATGAAAGGTGATGGCCTTTACCTGCATGAGGCGGGCTCTGAAACTTTAAGGAGCCATTAGAGACAGAAGGGATGAGGGAGGCGGAGTGAGTAGACCGTCCTGCTTGGGGGCTGAGAGGGGTAGAAGCAACCGATGGTTTAGTAGCAGGTGCACTGGGGAGGTTAGAGCTGTCACCACTAGCAGAGGGCAGAGAACTGCTTTTCCCAGAGCTGGGAGGAAGGGCTGGGATCTTAGAAGCAGGTAAGGAGGGGGAAGGAGGTTTACAGTCCCCACCAGCTTTCTTAGTACTTCCATTAGCCTGCAAACAAAGATGGCGGGAGACACCTTGTCAGAAAGCTGGTCACACGATCAACACACAGGGTCTGGCAACACAGCCCTTCTGAGAATCATTCAGCAAAAGAAAAACAACATACAGCCCGAGGCCTGAGCTAAGGTTTGTGCTTATCTGGACCTGGCTGAAACCACCCCATGCACATAGCAAAGGAGGGACGGGAAGCACAGAAAGGAAGACCACACGTCTCGCATTCCACAGGCATCCCCAGTGCCAGTCAGCCATGCATGGGNATTGTTATTGGGGTGGGGAGTGTGAATGTGCTTTTAATATAGGAGAGTTAACGTGATTTTAAAACAATACAGTCAACACAGATGTTAGTAGTGGCGACTTAAGAGCAGTCACGACAGTTTGGTTTGTCTCTNTTTCCCAAGAGGTTTTGAGGAAGCACTACATTCACCAAAGAAACCGCCACTGGCTTGGCACCATGTGTTAACAGTTAAGATCTGAAGTCACAAAGGAAAAGATGGTTTATTGTAAGCATGCAAGAGTGTGGTGAAAAGTTTAACACAGGTTCTTTTTAGACTTTCTTCATGCCCCCAGATCCAAGATGTCTATGGAAATGATATCTCATATAGAAAACACAGTATTTGGTATAAACTAAGTCAGCGGCTGGCTTCTTAATTACAATAGTGTCCATCCAAAATTTGGTTTAAGGTAAAACTACCTGACGGTATTGGCGGGGATCCTGCAGTTTGGACTGTTTGCTGGGCTTATCCAGGCTTCCAGGTCTGTTCTTAGAACTCATGGGGACTGGCATCCGACTTGTCTGTGGGGTGGTACTGGAGCCCTGTGGAAGAATCAGTGAGAGAGGGGAGACAAAGAAAAGAAGGTGAGTGGATTGNTGCGGAGACTGCCCCACTGTGTGCAGAGAAGGTCAAGTGAGAAGCTAGCTCCCTACATGCAGGACAGACCCAGGAGACACCAACTGGGTTAATCAGAAGAATCAAACAGAATCAACAGCTCACTACCGATCAATTGGATTTTAATGTGAGTACCAACAGCACACGGCTGACCCAGCTTCCTTCTATGAACCCAACACCAGTCAGCAACAGAGGCACAAACAGAATTGATTAGCTGTTAGACACCTAGTTGCCGTTGTTTTTGGAAGGCGACGGAGAAGGGAGGAGAGACGGGCACGTGACGANTAGACAAAAAACGCGAGCCACCTGAAAGGAAGCGATTAAATCACGAGACACCTTTTGCTACTGTGATTATGACAGGTTTAAGAAGCAGCTGGATCTTTCCACTTTCTACAGACCAAGATACCTTACGTGAAGCTGAAGATATGGACGTGGGGGGCTCTGGGGCAGGGGGTACTTCATCCAGTACTAGCAAGGACCGGGGAGAGACCTCTTGGGCTATGTGGGGTGAGCTTGCACCACAATCTCTGTTGGAAGAACATGGGGTATCAACTAGGGCCCTGGGGCTCATTTCACTGATTGTATTTTCAAGTTGCCTTATGGTCTGCTCCAGGCTGTCCAGGGTTCTGTAAGTATTTTTCCTAATTTCATCCGTCCTTGAAGTTGGAGATGTGCCTTCAAGACTGGGCTGTTCTTGCCTCCTAGCCATGGTTTTCAGGGCATCTTCAGGCTGTGATCTGGTGATTTCAAACCTCTTAGCCTCTTTGTGCTGTTTCAAAGTACCATCCTCTTCCTCTTCTTCATAGACCACCACCTGCAGGGTTTTCTTGCCTGTTTTCGTTCCTGTGCGGATTGCCTGAGTAAGAGCCGCAAGTTGCTTTTTAGGGAATTTGAACTTAAACTTTTTCTTGGGGCTTTCAAACTGGTCATCGGCCATGTCACACTTGTTTGCCGAGTTTGGAGAATCTTCGGAGCTCAACTTTCTCTGCTCGGCTTTATGAACTTCCTGCTCTCCTGGAGTCTGACTCTCTGCTGACAGGGAGTGGGGCTGTGACTGTGTCTCTGCCTTTTGTCCCCTCCCACCACTTTCCGAGTCAACCTGCTTATGAGACATTTGGGAAGAGGGCTGGACTCCGGCGTCTCCACCTTCATCCTCTTCCTCCTCCTCGATCTTTTCCTCTGTCATCATTTTCTCCAATTCCTCATCACATTCCTCAANGATGGTTGAAAGTCTCTTATACGCAGATCGGATGTCCATGGGCTCGTCAAAAATGATGATAACTGGCTTCTTGTCTAGACACACGACTGGCTCTTCACCTTCAGTCCCTTCTTGCTGAGAGGTTGTCTCTTTTCTTACATCAATATTGACTGTCTGTACATCTTGTCCCTTTTGGCTCACAATGTCATGGACCTCCCCACTGGACAGAACCTGCACAGCATTTTTGGTGATCATGAAGGCGATGTTATCAGTGGCTGTGTGTTCCTCACTGGGAGAACTTGGAGTTGACTCCCCATCCTCATTAGTGTTCATGTTAGCGTGCCTNCCCATCTTGGATCTTAGGACAACTTGGCCAAGGTCTGTCATGAGAACATCATGATCTTGTGTTTTGGCCTCATGGATACTTAATTCTGCTGATCTAGGTGGGGGAGGAATGTGACTCTTATCTGTATTTTCCTGTCCTTGTTGGCCTGTCTCTATTGTCTTTCCATAATTCAACTTCTGATTCTCGGTGTCAGGAATAACACACTGTAGTCCCGAGACCTTAGGCCCTTTGTTGAGTTCACCTTCTAATGAATTCATGCCAGTGGAACTAAAATTGACCTTAGGCACAGTTTTCTGGGAATAATTTCTACTGTCTCTGAATAAATTCTTATTGGGTGTGGAATTTTCCTCCATGAAGGTGTCACCTCTACATTCTGGTGCTCTTGATGGGTCAGGCACACTAGTCACGATTGTTCTTTCCCACTTGGGAGGGCCACTAGGTCTCAGAGCCCCNGCAGTAACCTGAGAGGCAAAGTGGAGAAAGGAAACCACACACATTAATCAGGAAAGGGTCTGCAAGGGGAGGGAATTAAACTGCATGGCATCAGTTGGAACCCAGATGTGGCACACTCACCTTTTGAGATTCCACTTGGGGGCCATTTTCACATTCAACATCAGATTTTCGTACATCTTCATGGAAAAATTCCAAATTCTGGTAGAATAGTGTAGGACATGTTACTCCACAAAACCACATGCTCCCCAAAGGGGACAATAACTATCGTTCAGTTACATTTCCAAACATGCGTGCGGCCCAAGCACATGTGTTACACACCAACCCGAACCCTACAGCTCTGTTTACCTGGGACTGCTTTGTTCTCCAACCTCCACAACCGCCCTGTATTTGTACAAGATGAAAGTCTCCATTAGTGGAATAGTTCAAGTATTTCCAGTTTTGTAGGGGAGCAGGGAAGAGACTAAGTGAAGTCATTAACACCTCTCTTTCCAGTGCCTGATTGTTTGTGGTCTTAGCAGACTCTAAAACCAGAACTGCAGGAAGCACACTGGGGGNGGGGGCAAGCAGCGATTAGTATTCTGATCCACATCTGCCTCTTANTGATAGGACTCTGAACGTCCTTTATTTCACATCTCTGTACCTCAGCTTTTGGTTTTGTTTTGCCTATAAACTGAGGAACAAGAGCAGAGTTTTAAAATGTCCCTTCCAACTCTTTTACGGAAGTCAGCCCATAAAAGAGTTCTGTTCGGGTTGGTTGTCATACTCTGGGATAAAATACATTTTTCTTCTGTGGTCCAGTGACAGATTGAAAATGTCTTTGCAGGTTACCAATGTGTTCAAATAACCTTCAAATTCATAACAGCCANGAGGATTACATCTAAATTTGCAGTGATAATACTCCACAGTTAGCAGCCATGTAGTCCTCAACAACAGAGACGTATCCTGACAAACGTGTCACAGAGTGGTTCTGTTGTGCAAGCATCTTAGCGTGTGCTTACTTTCACCAGATGTCTAGGCTACCATTGTGTGTGTCCTCAGGATGCTCGTGACATACTCAACAAACTAGCACACGAAGCTGCTGNCTGTGCAGCACAGGTGACTTTTGGTTTTCATATAACTAGAANTATACTCTAAGACACTGATAAAAAGTATAGGAAACTACATAAACCAGTGACAGCTTTTATTATCCTTATCCCATCAGGCAGGAGAGGGAACTGTCTCTTTCATACATCAGCATCAAGTAGACCTGTGTAGACCACCACAAACCACCTCAGCACAACTGTGTGATGCAGGTGACTGACGTCAGTTAGGATCTCAATGGCTCATGATGTCAGTTAGGATCTCAGTGGCTCATGACGTCAGTTAGGATCTCAATGGCTCATGACGTCAGTTAGGATCTCAGTGGCTCACCACTGTAGACGTGGTCCATTGCTCACCCAAACATTACGTTACATGGTGCATGACTGTACTCTAAAAAAGGCCAAGATGGTGGCTGTGATGTCAAGTCAGTTTTTATTCCCTGCATTTTATGATGCAGCTTTTATTCTTTTAAGATGTAAAGATGTTCATGAGGATCTCACTAAGATTCAAGATTGAAGACCCAACAGCAGTGAGGATCCAGGTAATCAGAGCGTTTCATCTAAGGGCCCTGTGTTCTAGCCTGGCTGTATGAGTAGCCCCAGGCCCTGTGTATCCTGATATTAGGATACCTTCTCCTCTCAGGGTACTGTTGCCGATCCTTCTAGCTGTAGAACACCAAGAGGAAGTGATGTCTGTTACAAGGTGAAATACAATCCCAATGATGGCTGTTTGGTTAAAGCAATGACAATATGACAAAGCACAATAATCCAGGTTATGCCAGAGTTAACACNACTGCCCTGCTTTAGAGTGGAAGGAATAGTCACACACATTCAAGGAATAACACAAACAACACAAACAACCAAGTCAGCATTAACCACATGGAACTCCATTAGTGGCCAAGAACGAGATGCACTCGCCATCAGTCACCTCCTGTTAGCTTGTCTGTTCCCCCTGGGGTTTCCCCAGACATGGCAATACTGCTGCTGCAATAGAATGTGAGTTTTTCTGTGGGATTTTAAATTCAGGTTACAAAGCAACTAATGTAGCACATAAGAGATTTTAAGAAGAATATTAAATGAGGATCCAGCCCAACTTTTCAGTTCCAAACATGGAGCTAGTATATTTCACTAGGACCCAAGGAAAAGTTGACTCTCTGAACCAAAGAAAGGATTGGATATGTGTAAACTCAAGTCCCCTGCCAGGCCCATTTACTGGGGGTGGGGGAGGGGAGGGCAAGGGTGGGGCTCCCACCTGCACTGGTTGGTAAGGGCCACACTATAGACACTATTAAATATTTCCAGCCTTATTCTGTAATATGTGTATTCAAATACAATTTAGTAGTGGGACTACTCCAGCAGAAAGCCACTAAGCTGAAGACCAGTTTAGATTTCACATGGACA